>CM064545.1:30623617-30718617 GCA_032716605.1 Paralithodes platypus
TGTTCTAAGTAAATCGTGGTCCAGGTTATTCACTCTATGACAGCCTCTCTCTCAACATCTGCACTACCCTTTCTGTCTGTTCCTCTCTCTACTATCGCATGACCTGTTGTTGCTTGTTTTCCTTTGTACTATCCGTCTCTCTCTTTCTGTCTTGTTGCTTGTTTTCCTTTGTACTATCCGTCTCTCTCTCTGTCTATATCTCTCTCTTTCTGTCTGTTGTTGCTTGTTTTCCTTTGTACTATCCGTCTCTCTCTCTCTGTCTATATCTCTCTTTCTGTCTGTTGTTGCTTGTTTTCCTTTGTACTATCCGTCTCTCTCTCTCTGTCTATATCTCTCTCTTTCTGTCTCTTGTTGCTTGTTTTCCTTTGTACTATCCGTCTCTCTCTCTCTGTCTATATCTCTCTTTCTGTCAACACATATATATTGTCTGTTTAAGGGGAGGATTTTAGTTTGTTCCCTAGACCTCCATCAAGCTTAAAATGTCACCCCCTAAGCCCCCTTTCAAGATAAATGTGTACATTTTTCGGTCGAAAAATTTCCCGGCCAAAGGCCGGTACCTCTTAAATTACAGACTCGCTTTCGCTCGCCAGAAAAAAAATAGACACCTAAATGGCACGAAGTCTTAAAATTGACAGAAATGGGGCGAATGCTCTTAAAATCGCCAAACTAATGGGGCGAACGTCTTAGAATCTCAAAAGCAATGGGACTAAACATGAGGAAAATGTGGTCCCGAAAAAAATCTCCCAAGTGGAAATCCCCCCCTTAAGTATGTCTGCCTATGTTAGTCTTCTGTGCTATCCTATGTTTCCACTTTGTTTGGGATTCAGCTATCTATATATATATGTAAGCCTGACCACCTCGCTTGGATCGTAAGGCCTATGCACATCTATATACACTAAATACAAATTCTCTCTCTCGCTCTCTCTCTCACACACTCACTCACTCACTCACTCACTCACTCACTCACTCACTCACTCACTCACTCACTCGCTCACTCACTCGCTCTCTATCTCTCTCTCAACACCTGCACTAGTCCTTCTGTCTGTCTCTCGCTCTCTACCTGGCCATGTCTCTCCACCCACGTACCTTAGTCAAAATCTTCTTCATAATTGCAAATACAATCTTCTCTATTGGTTAAGGGGAGGTTTTTAGTTGATTACCTAGACTTCCATCAAGCTTAAAATTACTCCCCCTGGACACCCTTTCAAGATAAATTTGTACATTTTTCGGTAGAAAAATTTCCCGGCCGAAGGCCGGTTCCCCTTAAATTACAGGCTCGCTATCGCTCGCCAGGAAAAAATAGACACCTAAATGGCACGAATGGTCTTATAATTGACAGAAATGGGGCGAGGGTTCTTATAATCGCCAAACTAATGGGGCGAACGTCTTAAAATATCAAAAGCAATGGGGCTAAACATGAGGAAGAAAGGGGTCCAGAAAAAAAAATCCTCCAGGTGGAACTCTCCCCTTAAATAAATACATACTCCTGAGACACGGTGTACAAACTTAAAAGATAAAGGTTTTGTTTAGGTCTATCAAGGACGTGTGTTCACTTGCAACGGAAGAGATGACCAGAGTTGACATTATGAAGGTAGGACACGAATTTCGCCTGTGACTAGCGCTTTCGACTTTTTGTTTTCATGTTTATTTTTAGTGAAAGTGGATTTCATATCAATATTTTCTAAACATGATGTGTTCTTCATGGAATATATTTGTCATCAGATATTGTAATGCTATTATTGGGTAGCTCGGTTAATTGTAGGCTAGCTCTATGAGTACTTGTTATTGGGTAGCTCGGTTAATAGTAGGCTAGCTCTATGAGTACTTGTTATTGGGTAGCTCGGTTAATAGTAGGCTAGCTCTATGAGTACTTGTTATTGGGTAGCTCGGTTAATAGTAGGCTAGCTCTAGGAGTACTTGTTTATGTGGTAGCTCGGTTAATAGTATGCTAGCTCTATGAGTACTTGTTATTGGGTAGCTCGGTTAATAGTAGGCTAGCTCTATGAGTACTTTGTTATTGGGTAGCTCGGTTAATAGTAGGCTAGCTCTATGAGTACTTGTTATTGGGTAGCTCGGTTAATAGTAGGCTAGCTCGCTATGAGTACTTGTTATTGGGTAGCTCGGTTAATAGTAGGCTAGCTCTATGATACTTGTTATTGGGTAGCTCGGTTAATAGTAGGCTAGCTCTATGAGTACTTGTTATTGGGTAGCTCGGTTAATAGTAGGCTAGCTCTATGAGTACTTGTTATTGGGTAGCTCGCTTAATAGTAGGCTAGCTCTATGATACTTGTTATTGTGTAGCTCGGTTAATAGTAGGCTAGCTCTATGAGTACTTGTTATTGGGTAGCTCGGTTAATCGGAGGCTAGCTCTATGAGTACTTGTTATTGGGTAGCTCGGTTAATAGTAGGCTAGCTCTATGAGTAACTTTGTTATTGGGTAGCTCGGTAATAGTAGGCTAGCTCTATGAGTACTTGTTATTGGGTAGCTCGGTTAATAGTAGCTAGCTCTAGGAGTACTTGTTATTGGGTAGCTCGGTTAATAGTAGGCTAGCTCTATGAGTACTTGTTATTGGGTAGCTCGGTTAATAGTAGGCTAGCTCTATGAGTTCTTGTTATTGGGTAGCGCGGTTAATTAGTAGGCTAGCTCTATGAGTACTTGTTATTGGGTAGGCTCGGTTAATAGTAGACTAGCTCTATGGTACTTGTTATTGGGTAGCTCGGTTAATAGTAGGCTAGCTCTATGAGTACTTGTTATTGGGTAGCTCGGTTAATTGTAGGCTAGCTCTATGAGTACTTGTTATTGGGTAGCTCGGTTCAATAGTAGGCTAGCTCTATGAGTACTTGTTATTGGGTACTCGGTTAATAATAGGCTAGCTCTATGAGTACTTGTTATTGGTAGCTCGGTTATAGTAGCTAGCTCTATGAGTACTTGTTATTGGGTAGCTCGGTTAATAGTAGGCTAGCTCTATGAGTACTTGTTATTGGGTAGCTCGGTTAATAGTAGGCTACTCTATGAGTACTTGTTATTGGGTAGCTCGTTAATAGTAGGCTAGCTCTATGAGTACTTGTTATTGGGTAGCTCGGTTAATAGTAGGCTAGCTCTATGAGTACTTGTTATGGGTAGCTCGGTTAATAGTAGGCTAGCTCTATGAGTTCCTGTTATTGGGTAGCTCGGTTAATAGTAGGCTAGCTCTATGAGTACTTGTTATTGGGTAGCTCGGTTAATAGTAGGCTAGCTCTATGAGTACTTGTTATTGGGTAGCTCGGTTAATATAGGCTAGCTCTATGAGTACTTGTTATTGGGTAGCTCGGTTAATAGTAGGCTAGCTCTATGAGTACTTTGTTATTGGGTAGCTCGGTTAATAGTAGGGCTAGCTCTATGAGTACTTGTTTATTGGGTAGCTCGGTTTAATAGTAGGCTAGCTCTATGAGTCGTGTTATTGGTAGCTCGTTAATAGTAGGCTAGCTCTATGAGTACTTGTTATTGGGTAGCTCGGTTAATAGTAGGCTACCTCTATGAGTACTTGTTATTGGGTAGCTCGGTTAATAGTAGGCTAGCTCTATGAGTACTTGTTATTGGGTAGCTCGGTTAATTGTAGGCTAGCTCTATGAGTACTTGTTATTGGGTAGCTCGGTTAATAGTAGGCTAGCTCTATGAGTACTTGTTATTGGGTAGCTCGTTAATAGTAGGCTATCTCTATGAGTACTTGTTATTGGGTAGCTCGGTTAATAGTAGGCTAGCTCTATGAGTACTTGTTATTGGGTAGCTCGGTTAATAGTAGGCTAGCTCTATGAGTACTTGTTATTGGGTAGCTCGGTTAATAGTAGGCTAGCTCTATGAGTACTTGTTGTATTGGGTAGCTCGGTTAATAGTAGGCTAGCTCTATGAGTACTTGTTATTGGGTACTCGGTTAATAGTAGGCTAGCTCTATGAGTACTTGTTTATTGGGTAGCTCGGTAATAGTAGCTAGCTCTATGAGTACTTGTTATTGGGTAGCTCGGTTAATAGTAAGCTAGCTCTATGCGTACTTGTTATTGGGTAGCTCGGTTAATAGTATCTAGCTCTAATGAGTACTTGTTATTGGGTAGCTCGGTTAATAGTAGGCTAGCTCTATGAGTCCCTGTTATTGGGTAGCTCGGTTATAGTAGGCTAGCTCTATGAGTACTTGTTATTGGGTAGATCGGTTAATAGTAGGCTAGCTCTATGAGTACTTGTTATTGGGTAGCTCGGTTAATAGTAGGCTAGCTCTATGAGTACTTGTTATTGGGCAGCTCGGTTAATAGTAGGCTAGCTCTATGAGTACTTGTTATTGGGTAGCTCGGTTAATAGTAGGCTAGCTCTATGAGTACTTGTTATTGGGTAGCTCGGTTAATAGTAGGCTAGCTCTATGAGTACTTGTTATTGGGTAGCTCGGTTAATAGTAGGGCTAGCTCTATGAGTACTTGTTATTGGGTAGCTCGGTTAATAGTAGGCTAGCTCTATGAGTAACTTGTTATTGGGTAGCTCGGTTAATAGTAGGCTAGCTCTATGAGTACTTGTTATTGGGTAGCTCGGTTAATAGTAGGCTAGCTCTATGAGTACTTGTTATTGGGTAGCTCGGTTAATAGTAGGCTAGCTCTATGAGTTCTTGTTATTGGGTAGCTCGGTTAATAGTAGGCTAGCTCTATGAGTACTTGTTATTGGTAGCTCGGTTAATAGTAGTCTAGCTCTATGAGTACTTGTTATTGGGTAGCTCGGTTAATAGTAGGCTAGCTCTATGAGTACTTGTTATTGGGTAGCTCGGTTAATAGTAGGCTAGCTCTATGAGTACTTGTTATTGGGTAGCTCGGTTAATAGTAGGCTAGCTCTATGAGTACTTGTTATGGGGACTCGGTTAATAGTAGGCTAGCTCTATGAGTACTTGTTATTGGGTAGCTCGGTTAATAGTAGGCTAGCTCTATGAGTACTTGTTATTGGGTAGCTCGGTTAATAGTAGGCTAGCTCTATGAGTACTTGTTTCATTTATCGTGTTTTTTTTTGTGGATGGACCGCATAGAATTTGAGATGCTAACCTTGTAATGTAACACACACACACACACACACACACACACACACACACACACACACACACTTCCACTCTATCGCGAGAGAGAGAGAGAGAGAGAGAGAGAGAGAGAGAGAGAGAGAGAGAGAGAGAGAGAGAGAGAGAGAGAGAGAGAGAGATGTAGTGGCTTCATGCTCGTAGTGTGTCTGGTCACCCCCACCTGGTCTAGTATGTCTGTCTTTATCTATCTCTCTATTTAGCTATCCTTCTCTCTAACTATGTACCACTTTAGTATGAAGATGACATTTTAAGGGGAGGTTTTTAGTTAGTTCCCCAGACCTCCATCAAGCTTAACATTACAGCCCCTAGAACCCCTTTCAAGATAAATTTGTACATTTTTCGGTAGAAAAATGTCCCGGCCAAAGGCCGTTTCCTCTTAAACTACAGGCTCGCTATCGCTCGCCAGGAAAAATTTGAGACCTAAATGGCACGAAAAATCTTAAAATTGACAGAAATGGGGTGAAAGTTCTTGAAATCGCCAAACTAATGGGCCGAACGTCTTCAAATATCAAAAGTAATGGGGCTAACCATGAGGGAGAAAGGGGTCAAGAAAAAAAATCTCTCAAGTGGAAATCTCCCCTTAAGTTTCCCCAGGCTATCATTAGACACTGAGGTACACACTTGAGGAGGGCATAGAATAGGCTCATTGGGATAGTTTGTCTTAAGGGGAGATATAGCCCTTTTTTCTGGTCCCCTTTCTTCCTCATGCTTAGCCCCATTTTTGTTCAGATTTTAAGATGTTTGACCCATTAGTTAGTCGATTTTAAGACCTTTCGCCCCAATTTGTCGTCAATATTCAGATCTTTCGTGCTATTTAGGTGTCTATTTTTTTCCTGGCGAACGATAGTGAGCCTGTAATATTGGAAGAATCGGCCTTCGGCCGGGACATTTTTCTACCGAAAAATGTACAACGTAATCTCGAAGTTTTTTTGTTTTTAAGAGACAATGAACGGAGGAAGGAAAAACACAAATAAAACAAAAAGGTCCATGTGCCTAAAGGCATCCTCCATTCATAAAATGTTTGTAACAACTGGATTTAAACTTTTGTAGATTGTAACTTTGTGGAAAGCAACTCTAGGGAAGTGAATTCCAAAGAGTAGTAGTTCTAGGGATAAATTAATTTTGATAAGCAGAAGTTCTGCATTGTGGAGGAGAAAGTGTAAATTCATGGGCGCTCTCAGCTGCCCTAGTTCTACGGGGAAAGATGTGGAGAGGAGGCACAATTGAAGCAAGTTCCGCGGAACAATTGCTGTGAAAATATCTGTAGAATAATGCAAGGGATGCAACGTTTCTTCGTATGGATAATGTAGGAAGGTCCTGTGTGATTGCAGGGTTATTGATTAGGTGGATCTAATGGATGTTTTTTTTAAAGTTTGATGGAGGTCTAGGGAGGAAACTGAAAAATAAATAAATACATAAATAAATAGACCCCCAAACAAATGTCCACTGTCCCCTTAATAGTGGACAGGGATACTCCGGTGACACTTATTTTTCCGGAGTCAAAAATATACGATAGTGAAGTTTATTGTAATCTAAATATATTGTTATTATCATTTCTAAGTGATTCTCTCTGCATCATGAACTGTATCACTGTGGACAACATCTTTGGATAGTGACTGTACAGCACAAGTTTACCCTTAAGCCGGTATCACACGAGCACTTTTTCCCCTCAACATTTATCCTTGGTCTGGCAGCTTATGAGGTCAACTTTTACAACATTTCGGTCACCTAAAATCATCTATCATCAGTTATAGTGTCCGATACCAGTGCAGAATATTCCCTAAATATTGCCAGAAAATGGTTGACCATCGAATGTTGATTATAAAAGCTCTCGTGTGATACCGGCTTTACCTGTGTTTCCGGTTATGTTTGCTGGTATCAATATGTTCCTTTCACCTATATCACTTTCACCTATATCACTTTCACCTATATCACTTTCACCTATATCACTTTCACCTATATCACTTTCACCTATATCACTTTCACCTATATCACTTTCACCTATATCACTTTCACCTATATCACTTTCACCTATATCACTTTCACCTTGTATATATTAATGGTGTCTTGTTACTTAAGAGGGGGGATGGTTCACTTTTTGGGCGATTTTTGCATGTATTCATTATTTTTTCTAGTGTCCTCCCTAGACCTCCATCAAATAAAAAATAAAAAAACATCCATTAAATCCCCCTTCTAGATTAATTTGTAAATTTTTCGGTAGAAAAATGTCACGGCCGAAGGACGGTTCTTCCAACATTACAGGCTCACTATCGTTTGCCAGGGAAAAAATTGACACCTACAGTAAATAGCACGAAAGGTCTAAATATTGACGAATAAATGGGGCGAAAGGTCTTAAAATCGACTAACTAATGGCGCAAACATCTTGACATCTGAAAACTAATGGGGCTAAACATGAGGGAGAAAGCCAGTGGTCCAGAAAACCCCCGGCCCATCCCCCCCTTAAATGTCGCCTCTACTTGATGTTTGTTTGTTTGTCTGTCTGTCTGTGTCTGTGTGTCTGTCTGTCTTCGTGTCTGTCTGTCTTCGTATTCATTTGTCTAGCCCCCCCCCCCCACCTCCTCCCACCCATCACTTGATCTCATTTACATATTCGTCTTGTTTCATATATCTGTTTACCCCTTTTAGCTTTTAATTATGTTACTGCGCGCTCTCTCTCTCTCTCTCTCTCTCTCTCTCTCTCTCTCTCTCTCTCTCTCTCTCTCTCTCTCTCTTCCCTCTCGTCTCTCTCTCTCTCTCTCATCCTCTCTCTCTCTCTCTCTCTCTTTCTCTCTCTCTCTCTCTCTCAATTGTAGTTCGTTTGTATGTGAAACAATGCATTGCTGATAATTCAGTCTTCTCAAACCTTATAAATATTGGAGTTTACTTCATCCCTTAACCTTTGACAACCTTTATATGTACATTATATATATATATGTATATATATATATATATATATATATATATATATATATATATATATATATATTATTTATTTATTTATTTATATATTCCGTATTTATTTTGCATATATTAAGTTATTCGTGTTTTGTTTTCACCTCGCTAATCTTGTAAGTAATGAACCCAGGAACAAGAGGCGAATGCTCCGCCACCTCCACGTAAAAATTTTCCCCCAACTGGTTTTACATGAAAGCCTACCAGAAAATATGCTTACTTACCCTTTTACAACTGGTTCTGTGTGCGAGAAGCCCCCACCAGGAAACTCTCTCACATTAAGGGAGCCCAACTCGCTTTTTGTTTTCTCTTTCTCTCCCTCTCTCTTTGGCTTGTATCCATTCATGTTGTAAGACGTTTACCCCCACCCAGGTGTCAATATTTTCCTGGCGAGCAGTAGCGAGCCAGCATATATATATATTTTGTTTTGACAGCAAGCTAAATTTGTACATTTTTCGATAGAAAAATGTCTCCGGCGAAGCCGGATTTCTCCATACAATGCTGGCTCGCTATCGCTCGCCAGGAAGAAATCGACACCTGGATGGGGATAAACGTCTTAAAACAATTGGCTGAATGGGACCGAATGGATACAAGCCAGGGAAAGAGAGAAAAGGAGAGAAAGATAAACCAAAACAAGCAGGTCACTCCCCTTAACCCAGATAATTCTTCAATATACTGACTTCATACAGATAACCTTGTACCTTAGGGGTAGTGCTTGCTTCTTGGTCATACATATATATATATATATATCTTTTGAGTTTCCTAGCTAGACCTACATCAAGGTTAAAATAACAGTAATACAAGTAATGGTTGCTCTTCCGTAAATCTAATATGGCTTACTTAAGAATGGGAAAGGGGTGAGACCTTCTATTATTTTTTTATTTTTTTCAATAACACCCACTAGACCCTCTTTCAAGATAAATTTGTACATTTTTCGACAGAAAATGTCCCAGCCGAAGGCCGATTCCTTCTAAAATTACGGGCACGCTATCGCTTGCCAAGAAAAAAAACGACACCTAAATGGCACGAAAGGTCCTAATATTGACAAAAAAAATGGGGTGAAAGGTTTTATAATCGACAAACTAATTGACCGAACGTCTTAAAATCTCAAAACTAACACGCTAAACATGAGGGAGAAGGGGGTGCAGAAAAAGAGACTACCTCCGCCCTTAATCCGATGTTACACGAACGCTTTTTCCCTCATCTTTTATTGGCAACACTGATCTGGCAGCTTAACCCCTTCTGTACCGGCGACGTCTTTTTTATATATAATTCTGGCTATAGTTAGACGATTTTGTGCAGTTTAAGAAGGATCTGAGGGTACTAAAAAGGATTAAGTGAGATAGTTCGAAGGCTGTTAAAGGGTTAAGTGAGATAGTTCCAAGGCTGTTAAATACGGGGGCCCTTTTAAAACTTAATACAATCGTCTAATAGTAGCTAGAATAGAATTAGCAAAAACATCGCCGGTAGAGAGGGAGTTAAATGGTAACATTGGATGAGCATTGTGTCACCAAAATGTATCTTATTGTCAATGCAGATTCAAGCACAAATGTAAATGATCCGAGAAATGCGGAAACAAAAAAATCGTTCATAAATTGACGATAAAAACTCTCGTGTGACCAGCATTAAGGGGAGATTTCCACTTGAGGGATTTTTTTCTGGGCCCCTTTCTCCTTCATGTTTAGCCCCATTGCTTTTGAGATTTTATGACGTTCGCCCCATTAGTTTGACGATTTTAAGAACTTTCACCCCATTTATGTCAATTTTAAGACCTTTCGTGCCATTTAGGTGTCGATTTTATCCTGGCGAGCGAGAGCGAGCCTCTAATATAAGAGGCACCGGCCTTCGGCCGGGAAATCTTTCTACCGAAAAATGTACACATTTATCTTGAAAGACCCCCTTTCAAGATAAGAGGTGTAATTTTAAGCTTGATGGAAGTTTTAGGGAGCAAACTACAAACCTCCCCTTAAATCCCGGATGCATTCACTTCTATAAGGCAAGCTTATTGCTGAATTTACACCAGGTATTTTCTCGCAATTTTTGATCTGCAACTATTTTCCATCAACTTTGTAAGACTGTTTTGCACTGATATTGAAAAGAAAAGAAAAACTATTGTTAGATTTGTATAGAAGACAATAAATATGTATTATTATGTTCTATCCAACAACCAACTCTACTCCTAAAATCGATTAATGAAATTTAACACACATGTGGCAGTCCGTGGATTCGAACCCAGGACGCTCACACCGAAAATCAACACCTTATGCATTGCGCCACGAAGACAGTTAAAGAATGGATAATTTTGCAAACAAATGTTTAAATGTGTGTTAAGGGGAGGTTTCTAGTTTGTTCCCTAGACCTCCATCAAGCTTAAAATTACACCCTCTAGACCAGGGGTGTCAAACATGCGGCCCCCCTCCCTCTAGCATGCGGCCCCACTCCCTCTAGCATGCGGCCCCACTCCCTCTAGCATGCGGCCCGCAAACCAGGTTGGCCAAGTAGTGTAAAATATTGTATTTTTATACTATACATAATTATAATTTCTTAAATATATTATATGTTGGTACTATATTAACTTAAGTTCTAATTGTAGTAAGTGTTTGTGAGAGTAAGAAGCTTAAAGGAGATTAAATACTCTTTCACTCTTAGACATTCTTCTGAAGATGAATAAAATCGTCAACGGGTTTATGATATGCTCAATTCGGGGCCAGTGAGACGGTTCTTGCAATTATGGTCAGTATGAGGCCCAAGGCTACGGAGATAATACACAACTAACTACAGTATAACTATCTAACTAACTAACTAACTAACTCTCTCTCTCTCTCTCTCTCTCTCTCTCTCCTCTTCCTTTATTCCATTTACTTCTCATTATCAATTATTTTGATACAGTGACGACAGCCAGGTGATTTTATTCAAATTATGAAGGACAGAGAGAGAGAGAGAGAGAGAGAGAGAGAGCGAGCGAGCGAGCGAGCGAGAGAGAGAGAGAGAGAGAGAGCGAGAGAGAGAGAGAGAGAGAGAGAGAGAGAGAGAGAGAGAGAGAGAGAGAGAGAGAGAGAGAGAGAGAGAGGAGAGAGAGAGAGAGAGAGAGAGAGAGAGAGAGAGAGAGAGAGAGAGAGAGAGAGAGAGAGAGAGAGAGAGAGAGAGATCACTGGTCTATCTCCTGTACTAACAAATTACGCCTAATAAGTCTTGGGTTACATAAGGGGTTAATGTAGCAGGCCATATATAATATACCGGTAATGACTCCACCCGTCCAGGCTTCATATTAGCCAGATTTAACAATTTCAGAAAATATTCAAAACACATAAAGATATATTATTTAAATATTAATTTACGGCAACTGTGTCACCTGTCGCACTGATTTACGAAGAGCCCTCACTGACCATGCGTTGACAACACTGGTTTGCCATTTTCCCAAGACTTATTAGGCGTAATTTGTTAGTACAGGAGATAGACCAGTGACCTCTCTCTCTCTCTCTCTCTCTCTCTCTCTCTTCCTTTATTCCATTTACTTCTCATTATCAACTATTTTAATACAGTGACGACCGCCAGGTGATTTTGTTCATATTAGGAAGGACCTCAGAGAGAGAGTTCCTAAAATCGCCAAACTAATGGGACGAACGTCTTAAAATCTCAAAATCAATGGGGCTAAACCTGCATGAGAAAGGAGTTCAGTAAACAAAATCCCTCAAGTGGAAATCTCCCCTTAATCCTTTTTCCTCTTCGTTAAGTCATTCAGTATTCGGCCTATGGTGTATTTATGCCCTTTTAATCTTGCCAACAATAGACGATTTTATGCACACACACACACACACACACTCACACATATCTATCTATATATATATGTATTTCTCTATCTCTCCTATCTATATATCTATCTATCTATCTGTCTGTGTCTGTCTTTCTGTCTATCTATCTATCTATTGATCTATCTATATCTATATAATATCTATATCTATATATATATATCTATCTATATCTATCTATCTATCTCTCTGTCTGTCTGTCTATCTATTTATCTATGTATATATCTATAAACTAGCCTATCACTCATTCATCGCACAAACAATGTCAAATAATGGGTTGTGTTTATTAATCCCGCTACCGGTACCTGCCCACCTGACTCCACCTTTTGACCAGGGTTACATACCACCCTTAGTTAGTCCTAGGTTCGAGTCCTCGGAGTGCCACATGTATTTGTTGATTTCATTAATTGAGTTTAGATGTGAAGTTGGTTGGTTTAAAAAATATATAATAATTCCTCACCCCCACGCCAATGTCTTCACCTGTCTCTAAATATTACCAGGTGTTAGTGTGGTTCGTGTGCCATTAGACTCTATTCAGCCGAATTTTATTTTTGTTTACATTTATAAAGGACCTATATACTGTATATATTTATCTATATATATATATATATATATATATATATATATATATATATATTTTTTTTTTTTTTTTTTTTATTTTTTTTTTTTTTTACGTGATAGTGGGTGAATGGTGACGGATAATAATGATTGTTTTCAGGCTGTATCTACTGTACATATCTATCGCTAACCTATTGAATTAATATTTACCGATTATATGTATTTGGAGCATTTTGCTATCTATATTAACCAGCTCCGACGGGCAGTATGAGGAAAACATGACGAAAAACATTGGAATTTGAGACCAGAGAAATGTGTCTGAACAAATTGCTTGAATGTTGTGTCTACGGTCTCCAGCTGAGTTCTCGCTAGACCTCCATCAAGCTTAGAAAAACACCCCCTAGACCCCCCCCCCCCCCCCCCTTCAAGATAAATGTGTACATTTTTCGGTAGAAAAATGTCCCGGTCGAAGGCCGCTTCCTCTTAAATGTCAGGCTCACTATCGCTCGCCAGGAAATAATCGACACCTAAATGGCACGAAAGGTCTTAAAATTGACAACGAAATTGGGCGAAAGGTGTTAAAATTGACAACGAAATGGGGCGAAAGGTGTTAAAATCGCCAAACTAATGGGCCGAACGTCTTATAATCTCAAAACAAAAATGGGGCTTAACACGAGGGAGAAAGGGGACCAGAAAAACGACCTATCTCCTCTTAACCTCCACAGACAGTCTCCCGCTGATTATCCTTCAAGAAATATTAGAATCTCAAAAAAAAATGGGGCTTAACACGAGGGAGAAAGGGGACCAGAAAAACGACCCATCTCCTCTTAACCTCCACAGACAGTCTCCCGCTGATTATCCTTCAAGAAATATTAGTACGGGTTGACTGCGGACTTGCATTTCAATTTGGGGGGCTGAAACTTGGGGATATAAGGGCCGGGAGGGAGAGAGGGAGGGAGGGTGAGGGATGCATACGAATAGGAAGGGGTGGAGGGAAGGAGAGAGAGAGAGAGAAAAAAAAAAGAGAAAGAGAAAGATAGATAGATAGATAGATAGAGAAAGAGATATTCGGACACTCAGATGGGAAGAGACTGAGAAGCATATATACAGCCCAAATAATATGAGAGAGAGAGAGAGAGAGAGAGAGAGAGAGAGAGAGAGAGAAGCTGAGATACATTCTGCACATAGGCCTATATACATGCATACATAGAGGGAGACAAACAAACACACAAACAAACACATTGTGCCAAACAGACAGACACAAAGACAGGCAGACAGATACATGGACATACATACAAACAAACAAGGAGACGAATAGACAAACAACACAACAGACACACTTACAAGAGACTGATATAGCCTAAAGACAGAGAGGTCGAATTACAATCAGGCAGACACACTGAGGTTTGATTCAGCATACAACAGATATACACAGTTATTTTAATTGTATGTATTTCACTCCCAGAACCAAACGCCGTCCAATGAAATTAATGAAAGCATGTGATCGTCCCGGGATTCGAACCTGGGTTATCACATACAGATCTTACACACTCTAACCATGAAACCATCAAGACTTACAAGTAGAGCACATGACTGCGATTATATACATTTATCGAATACTGGACATTAATCTAATCATGTACTGCACCCAACTGCACTATGAATAGGCTAGTGATTAAGGGGAGGTTTCTAGTTCCTCCCTAGACCTCCATCAAGCTTAAAATCACACCCCCTAGACCCCCTTTCAAGATATATTTGTACATTTTTCGGTAGAAAAATGTCCCGGCCGATGGCCGGTTCCTCTTAAATTACAGGCTCGCTATCGCTCGCCAGGATAAAATAGACACCTAAATGGCACGAAAAGTCACCATTGACAGAAACGGGGCAAAAGTTCTTAGAATCGCCAAACTAATGGGGCGAACGTCGTAAAATATCAAAATCAATGTGGCTAACCATGAGGGAGAAAGGGGTCAAGAAAATAATCCCTCAAGTGGAAATCTCCCCTTTTAAGCGAGAGGAAAGAATATTTTATGGGGCACAGATCACAAGGATCGACGTCGCTACGAAATATGCCTGCATCTATTGATCATCTAATTTAATGAAAGTATGTGATCGTCCCGGGATTCGAACCTGGGTTACCATATATACAGATCTTAAGCACTCTAACCATTACACCATCAAGACCGTAATCAGTACAGCACAGGTGAAAGAAGGATGTCAATAGTGTATATACCTCATAAGCTGCCAGACCAGTGTTGAGGATAAATGTTGAAGGCAAAAGCGCTCGTGTGCCGATTTCTTGCAGCTTAAGGGGAGGTATTTAGTTTGTTCCCTAGACTTCCATCAAGCTAAAAATTACACCCCCTAGACCCCCTTTCAAGATAAATTTGTACATTTTTCGGTAGAAAAATGTCCCGGCCGAAGGCCGCTTCCTCTTAAAATACAGGCTCGCTATCGCTCGCCAGGAAAAAAATCGACACCTAAATGGCACGAAAGGTCTTAAAATTGACAGAAATGGGGCGAAGGTTCTTAAAATCACCTAACTAATGCGGCGAAATTCATAACATCTCAAAAGCAATGGGGCTAAACATGAGGGAAAACGGGGTCCAGTAAAAAATCCCTCCAGTGGAAATGTCCCCTTAAGAAGGAATTAGATGTTATCCAGAGGGTTTATGGAGATCGTGTTTACCCCTCTGAGTCTTAGAGGTACTAGCTTATAAGAAGCTAAACAAAGGCATGTAATCGTATGCACAATAGGGTGGAAAATACGTCATCGTACTGAAGGAGGGGTTAAGGGGGGTGACCTGTTTTTGTTCTGTCCTTTTCTATATTTCTCTGGGTTGTGTCTATTTGGCCCCATTTAGCCTGGTTTTTTAAGACGTTTATCCCCATCCAGGTGTAATTTCTTTACTGGTGAGCGGTAGCGAGCCAGCATATTTTTTATGTTTGTTTGACAGCAGGCTAAATTTGTAAATTTTTCGATAGAAAAATGTCTCCGGCGAAGCCGGATTTCTTCATATAATGCTGGCTCGCTATCGCTCGCCAGGAAGAAATCGACACCTAGATGGGGATAAACGTCTTAAAATAGTTGGCTGAATGGGGCCGAATGGATACAAGCCAGAGAAAGAGAGAAAAGGACAGAAATAACAAAAAGCAGGTCACCCCCCTTAAGCAGGCAGGTATTCGAGAATGCATAATATATCGTAGGCTTGTGCATACACCTTTTAACTGTCTCGATAGCTTAATGCTTAGTAGGCGGAATATCGGTGTGAGTGTCCAAGGTTCGAGTCCTTGGGAGTATCGATCACATGTATTCATTACTTGCATTGATTTCACCAGCTAAGTTTTATTTGTAACTTAATTGGTGGGTTGGTGAAAACAAATGTGAATACAGACAGACGGAGCTTAGAGCGAGTATAAACTAACTAACACGGAAGGTAAAGCCGCTGTCACACGAGCGCTTTTTCCGTCAATTTTCCGTGAGCAAGTTTTTTCGCGTATTATCTCGAGACTTTTTCGCACTATTATCGGCAATTAGACTGAAGGTAGATTATGTTAGGCGGCTGAATTCTGATAAAGTGTCATTTTTTAAGCTTCCAGACCATAA
The DNA here is from genome assembly GCA_032716605.1 of Paralithodes platypus. Classification (NCBI taxonomy): domain Eukaryota; kingdom Metazoa; phylum Arthropoda; class Malacostraca; order Decapoda; family Lithodidae; genus Paralithodes; species Paralithodes platypus. The sequence continues at coordinate 30,639,628 of CM064545.1, forward strand.
TTGCCCGTAAACATTGCTCGAAAAGGGGCTCGTGTGTCACTGGCTTAAGGGAAGGGTTGGTGGCCAGGGCTTCAAACCGCGGGGGGACAAACCAAGTGGAACAGGCTCAAGCTGTGTCTGTCCTGGGTCCTGCATCACAAGTGTAGGACACACAACCTTCACCTCAGCTTGACAAGGGCAGGGCAATGGCAGGACGTACTGTATGTAGGACTATTTTAACCCTTTCAGTATTTGAGGACGCGTTTATTCGTTATGTTTGGGTTATCATTAGACGTTTTTTAAATTGATTTTTTTTTTCAGCCAAACCTTAAGGGAAGGTGTATGGCTTTTCGGGACCCCCTTTTCCCTCGTGTTTAGCCCCATTACTTTTTTAATTTGAAGACGTTCGCCCCATTATTTTGGCGATTTTAACACCTTTCACCCCATTCCGTTGTCCATTTTAAGACCTTTCGTGCCATTTAGGTGTCGATCTTTTCCTGGCGAGCGATAGCGAGCCTGTAATATAAGAGTGTTTTTGGTGGTTGAATGAGGGATGCACGAGTAATCCATTTGTTATCAAAGGTTTATCATGTCTATATTGATAATGAAGGAAATTAGTCCCTACATAATGTTAATTCGTCGCAAACTGACATGTCATGCTGACAAATAATCAGGCAGTGACAGACAAACACAGACTCACATACATATGGAGAGAGAGAGAGAGAGAGAGAGAGAGAGAGAGAGAGAGAGAGAGAGAGAGAGAGAGAGAGAGAACAGAAAGACAGATTAACTATAGTCTATTCGCTGTAAGTAGGCGATAAATAATGACCTCTAACCTCTGTAACTAAAAGTCGACTAGAGTAATCGATTTAATATGTATATATTTTGGGAAGAGTCAGTCAAGGAATATATTTGGAAATGTACAGCCAATTTGCTCCAGCCCTTTTTGAGTTGCAGAGGATAGAGGTCATGATTTGTCGCCTACTTACAGCGAATAGACTATAGAACGAAAGCCATCTACCCTGAAATACAAACACCCCCCCAAGATCTCGTAAAGCATATTACTCCTTCGGCGTTTGGATTCAGCTCTCGCACAGTGTAGCACTTTCAACCGACGATAATAAGTTAAGGGAAGATGGGTCACTTTTTGGGCGATTTTTGCATGTATTCATTAGTTTTCTAGTTTCTAGTTCCTCCCTAGATCTCCATCAAATTTAAAAAAAAAACATCCATTAGATCCCCCTTCTAGATTAATTATTTTTCTAGTTTCTTCCCTAGACCTCTATCAAATTTATAAAACATCCATTAGATCCCCCTTCTAGATTAATTTATACATTTTTTAGTAGAACATATTTCTGGCCGAAGGCCGGTTCTTCCAACATTACAGGCTCACTATCGTTCGCCAGGGAAAAAATCGACACCTAAATAGCACGAAAGGTCTAAATATTGACAACAAAATGGGGCGAGAGGTCTTAAAATCGATAAATTAATGGGGCAATTTTCTTGAAATCTGAAAACAAATTGAGCTAAACATGAGGGAGAAGGGGGTCTAAAAAAGCGGCCCATGTCCCCTTAATAACCCCCATCTATATAATATTTTCGATTGTCTGTGTGTGTGTGTGTGTCTGTGTGTGTGTGTGTGTCTGTGTGTGTGTTCTTTATGCATGGCCACATTTTTAAAGCTAGAGCGTTCATACTTGGTATGCATAGTAAGGGGGTCGCTAGGCACGTTTTAGTGAAAAAATAGAATTCCCCAGGGTGAAAGGGACGGAGAAAATGGGCGCGATATAGAAACAAATTGCCGTTTGGGGCAGAAGGAGGCCTCCGATCGAAAAGGTGTATGGAACGAAAGTTGTTCGCAGCCCCCCAAAATGGGGTTACGGATGAGGTCAGATCCAAAATCGGAGGTCATTTAGCAGCCGAAATCGAGGTCGCCGTTTAATAAGGCACAGGGAGGTCGAGGCCGGTGATTATGGTAGTGATTGTGGTAGTAGTGATTGATGATGGTGATTATGGTAGTAGTAGTGGTGGTAGTAGTGATGGTGATTACCCGGGCAACGCCGGGTACCCCTGCTAGTCTACTATAAAGGTCATTATCCCGGTGTAGCCCTGCCGACCATACAATATAGGGGGGATGGGCGTATTTATGTTGCTATAGGGGGGGATGGGCGTATTTATGTTGCTATTTATTTATTTAACTCTTTAGACCTCCATCAAGGTTTAAAAAAAAAAAAAAAAAAAAAAAAAAAAAAAAAAAAATCTATCTTATCAAGATCCCCTTCAAGATACATTTGTACATTTTTCGATAGAAAAATGTCTCGGCCGGAGGCCGGTTACCACTATATTACAGGCTCGCTCTTGCTCGCCTGGAAAAAAATCGACACCTAAATTGTACCAAAGGTCTTAATAGTGACAAAGAAATGCGGCGAAAGTTCTTATACTAGCCAAATTAATGAAATCTGAAAACTAATGGGGTTAACCATGAGGAAGAAAGGCCCCCCCCCCCCTTGATAATAAGTTAATACCCGATCTACCGTACTATAAAGGTCATTATCCTGGTGTAGCCCTGCCGATCATACAATTAATCCCGGGCCATTTGTAACCCAAGCAAAGTCCCGCAAGCATCATTGAGAGTCCGAGGGGCAGGCCGAGTGAGAGTTGCTGAGTCGGGAATGAGGCAGGAGGGTTACTACACTTTAGGATCATCTCAATTAACTCGGCAATACACGTTCTTAGAGACATAGCGACTGTATAAGGTAAAAGTATAGGCACACGCTTGGTTGACTGTTACCGCAGGGCTCATCACCTTTTCTCCGACATGCTTAGCCCCATTAATTTTGAGATTATAAGACATTCGCCCCATTAGTTTGACAATATTTAGACCTTCCGTGCCATTTGGGTGTCTATTTCTTCCTGGCAAGCGAGATATAAGAGGAAATGGCCTTCGGCCGTGGCATTTATTTACCGAAAAATTTACAAATTTATCTTGAACAGGGGGTGTTTCGTTATATATATATATATCTTAATGGAGGTCTCAGAAGGAAACGCAATTAATAATAATAAGAATGCATTAATGAATAATCAAATCAATAACACTCTATCTAGCCTTAAGGGGAGATCTCCACTTGAGGGATTTTTTTCTTGACCTCTTTCTCCCTCATGTTTAGCCCCATTGCTTTTGAGATTTTAAAACGTTCGCCCCATTAGTTTGGTGAACTTTCGCCCCATTTCTGTCAATTTTAAGACCTTTCGTGCCATTTAGGTGTCGATTTTTTCCTGGCGAGCGATAGCGAGCCTGTAATTTAAAAGGTACCGGCCTTCGGCCGGGAAATTTTTCTATCGAAAAATTTACAAATTTATCTTGAAGGAGGGTCTAATTCAAAGCTTGATAGAAGTCTAGGGAACACACTAAAAACCTCCCCTTAACTGCTTCCCTTACTTCTGAAAGTACACGAACACACGATATAATAACATTCACCACGTAGTAAAGGGAACACACGCATGCAACACACACATACATACACACACACATACACACACACATACACACTCACACACACACTCACACACACATAAACAACAAGACGCACACACACATAAATAAAGGTACCATCACATACACATACACACACACGAAAAGCAATACGCATACACACACGCATTAATACGAACACACATGAATAAATGTAGGTAGCATTACACAAATAAACACATGCGCATATAAGTACATTCACGCATAGAGATAAACACACGAACACAAACTAACACATAAAGACAAACACAAACTAATACACACACACACACACACACACACACACACACACACACACACACACACACACACACACACACACAAAGAAACAAACAAGCAAATACACACACACACACACACAAAGAAATACACAAGCAAATACACACACACACACACACAAAGAAATACACAAGCAAATACACACCCACAAAGAAACAAACAAGCAAATACACACACACAAAGAAACAAACAAGCAAATACACACACACACACACACAAAGAAACACACAAGCAAATACACACACACAATGAAACAAACAAGCAAATACACACACACAAAGAAACAGACAAGCAAATACACACACACACAATGAAACAAACAAGCAAATACACACACACAAAGAAACAAACAAGCAAATACACACACACACACACACACACACACAAAGAAACACACAAGCAAATACACACACACACACAAAGAAACAAACAAGCAAACAAACAAACACCACACACGCACCACCCAGCTGATTATTATCCAAGGGGTCCAAATAGAAGCCAAGCAGGGATCTGGTGGACTTACCCAACCTGTAGTCTGTTAAACCCTCACTGGCTGCCTGGCTAACTGGTCGAGTGGGAACAGGACATGGAGGATAAATATAAGCATGCAAAAATAAAAGTAATTGGAAACTATATATTAAAAACAAAACTTTATAATGAACAATATAAGCAGTATTGATATTACTAGGCGAGTGGGAAGAATATATGGAGTAAAGTCATTGGAAACTTTATATTAAAAACAAAAATGGAAAATAGAGAAGTTATTACTGGACGATGGAAATGGATGATAGATATACAACATAACTATAAATAGAAAATGAAGGCGAAAAGTCATTGGAAACTTTCATATTAAAACAAATTAAAAGTAAAAGAAGTTTTTATTACTGAACGAGTGGGAACGGGAAACGGATGATTAATATATATCATATAAAAATAAATATATAATGAAGGAGAAAAGTAATTGGAAACTATATATTAAAAAAAATGAAAAAAAAATATATGAAGTATATTTATTACTGGACGAGTGGGAACAGGAAATGGAGGATAACTATACAGCATAACAATACTTAGAAAATGAAGGTATAAAGTAATTGGAAGCATTATATTAAAACACAGCAAAAAAAGGAAGTATTTTTATGAATAGCTTAAGAAATATGAAGTTATGTGTAGTAACTAAATCGTGAAATCTGAGCTAATGTATAAGTTATGCAAGGTATAACAACATACGGAGGAGGAGGAGGAGGAGGAGGAGGAGGAGGAGAGAGGACGAAAGGGGAAATGAGGAGCACACAAAAACAAAGAGGGTATAGAAAAGTAAGAAATAGAACTGAAGAAAGAGGAGGAGGAGGAGGAGGAGGAGGAGGATGCTAAAGAAGACGAGTAAGATCGCTAAAACACAAGGAAGAGAGAGAGAGAGAGAGAGAGAGAGAGAGAGAGAGAGAGAGAGAGAGAGATAAGGAGACCACAAAGAAGAAATACATACATGAAGTCACAGAACAAAAAATGAAGGTGAAAAACTGGATGAGGAGAAAAAAACAAAAAAGGGGATAAGGAGATGAAGAAGAAAGATGAAGAAAAACTGAAAGAGACGAATAATAAGACGCATAATATAAGAACGACAATAACAACAAAAACACTAAGAAAGAAAACGAAACAAAAGAAGAACAGGCATATAATAGAATACAATAAAAGAATGAAGATGAATCATAAGAAGAATAGGAACAGAATAACATAAGAATAAGGAAGGGACAGCAACCAAAGCAATGAGGAGAACAAAGGCGAAGCGTAAGAATAAGAAGACAAAGAAGACGAAGAAGAATAGGAAGCTAATATGATAAAGCAAGGGAGAGCAACCAAAGCAATAAGAAAGAAGTTGAAAAATATGAAGAATAGGAACCGAATAAAATATGATAAAGCAAGACTCGGCAACCAAAGCAATAAGACCAGAGAGGACGCCAACTCCCAAGATAAAAAGCCGCTCCGCTCCGTAAGCCAATCCGGCCCTAATCGAAAAAGCTTGCCGGCTCGGACTTACCGGCTCCGAGTGGCGTTGGGTTACGGCCGCACCACCATCATCAGAACCGCTCCACGGACCCTAAGGACTTTATTCCAAGGGGACGCAAAAACTCGCAAGCACGGGAGCACGCAATATTTCAAGGAGAGCAGGTGTACAGTTGCCTTCGTGTATAGAATTAAAGTCCCTAACCCCTTCAGCACCATGACGTCTTTTAAAGTATGGCCTTAAGGGGAGGTTCTTAGTGCGTTTCCTAGACTTCCATCAAGCTTGAAATTACAGCCCCTTTGATCCTCTTTCAAGATAAATTTGTACATTTTTCGGTAGACAAATGTCCCGGCCGAAAGCCGGTTGCTCTTAAATTACAGGCTCGCTATCGCTCGCCAGGAAAAAATCGACACCTAAATGGCACGAAAGGTCTTAAAAGTGACATAAATGGGGCGAAAGTTCTTAAAATCGTCAAACTAATGGGGCGAACGTCTTAAAATCTCAAAAGCAATGGGGCTAAACATGAGGTAGAAGGAAGTTCGAAAAAAAATCCCTCAAGTGGAAACCTCCCCTTAACCCGTACAGTACCGGTGACGTCCTTTTCATTATATTCTGGCAATAATTAGACAATTTGATTCAGCTTAGGAAGGACCTCTACCAATTAAAAGGCTACCGACTATCTCAAATAATCCATGTAGCTACCATATATCTTTCCTAAACTTCATAAAATCGTCTAAATGTGGCTAGAATAAATCATAATAGACGTCGCTGGTACTCAAAGGGTTAAGTATATTCTTTAGCTGTGTTGGTGGTGCAATGGTTAAGATGCTTATGTTTTGGGTGTGGTATCCCGAGTTCGGATCCCGGGAGGACCATAATTATGCTTTCATTAGTTCATACAAATACATTGGGGTTTGTAATGGATGATTAATGTTGAGAACGGGGTGTTTTTTATTACTATTAGACGATTGTATTCAGTTTAATAAGGGCCTCCAGCAATTAACAGGCTTAGAACGATCTCGCTTAACCCTTTTTGCTACCACAAATCCTTCCTAGACTGCACAAACTCGTCTAAATATAGCTTGAATAAAAATCAAAAGACGTCGCCGGTACAGTTAAAATCGTATTGCCTTTATCTCCTATTTCCTCGCTGACTGTTCCATAACTGTGGTTGTATCACTTCCTAAATATATCAACTCCGGTGTTCCTCAGGGTTCCGTTCTACTTCCAGTTCTATTTCTGATATGCCATATGCTTTCATTAGTTTATTCAGGTACATGGGGGTTTGTATTTGATATTAATGTTAAAGAACGGGGTGTTACTTATTTATTAATGATCTTCTCAACTGTATGTCTAGTCTATTCACTCTTATGCTGATAACTCTACCTTACCCTATTCAACTACTGGTAGTTTTGACAACGACCCTCCATGCAGTCACCTCCAAACTCACGTGATGAAGCCATAGCACGCCTATTTTCTGATCTATCAACTATTACCAATTGGGCCAACGATAACCTTGTTACTTTCAATGCTTCTAAAACCCAATTGCTCCATCTATCTAACCGTCACAATCTTCCACACGACTACTCCTTACTCTTCAATAACTCTCAAAATTCTTGGTGTATCTTTTTCCACTAACCTTTCTTGGGAAGACAAATATATCACTCTTGCTAAGACAGATCATCAGATGAAGATATTGAGGGATAAGCCTTTACAACGGCACCTCGTATCTACATTCTACTTTTCCTATTGTTCTGAAGAGTGTAGAGAGGGGGGAAGGGGTGTTGGAGAGAGAGGAAGCAGTTTCTCAGAAATAAGTGGCCTCAACCGTCTCCGTGAGTTGTCTATCCCCAAGCTACTTCTTGCCCTCTACACCCATGTATCGAGTACTGTTCGCATGTGTGGGGAGGTTAACACTCGTTACAGTCAGCTTTGCCTTTTGTCTCATTCTTATTAATAGGACAAAAAATAAACTGGTACACTCATGGATAAAAGCGTTGCACTTATTCATAACCTCTATTTAAGGGGGGGTCACCGTTTTTTTTTTTTATCTCTCTCTCCTTTTCTCTCTTTCCCTGGCTTGTATCCATTCGGTCCCATTCAGCCAACTGTTTTAAGATGTTTATCCCCATCCAGGTGTCGATTTCTTCCTGGCGAGCAATAGCGAGCCAGCAATTTATGGAGTAATCCGGCTTTGCCGGAGAAATTTTTCTATCGAAAAATTTACAAATTTAGCTTGCTGTCAAAACAAAAATATATATATGCTGGCTCGCTACCGCTCGCCAGTAAAATATTGACACCTGGATGGGGGTAAACGTCTTAAAACAGTAGTTTGAATGGGGCCGAATGGATACAAGCCAAAGAGAGAGGAAGAGAAAGAGAAAAGAAAACGAGGTTGGGCTCCCTTAACAGGACAAACATTAAACTGGTACACTCGTGGATAAAAGCGTTGCCACTTGTTCATAACCTCTATTCAATTTTCCTCTAATCGTTTACCGTAAGAGATGCCTGGATATGGACCTGGGACAGATCCAAATCAGTAGGTCGCTGAAAATGTTGATAATACTTTGTGTGATATCTAGAGAGAGGGTGTTCCACTGCTTAAGGGGAGATCTCCACTTGAGGGATTTTTTTCTTGACTCCTTTCTCCCTCATGTTTAGCCCCATTGCTTTTGATATAAAACGTTTGCCCCATTAGTTTAGCAATTTTAAGAACTTTCACCCCATATTAAGACCTTTCATGCCATTCAGGTGTCGATTTTATCCTGGCGAGCGATAGCGAGCCTGTAATTTAAGAGGAAGCGGCCTTCGGCCGGGACATTTTTCTACCGAAAAATGTACAAATTTATCGTGAAAGGGACTCAAGGGGGTGTAATTTTAAGCTTGATGGAGGTTTAGGGAACAAACTAAATACCTCCCCTTAAAATGGTCTCTATACAAGTATATCCAAGAACAAGGATTTATGAATGTCATTGTTATTTGATCATTTATAAAGCCACATACGACCATAAATATAAACCAAATACGCCCTTAGTTTAAGGGGAGGTACTTAGTTTGTTCCCTACTTTTTCATCAAGCTTAAAATTACACCCCCTAGACCCCCTTTCAAGATAAATTTGTACATTTTTCGTTAGAAAAATGTCCCGGCCAAAGGCCGGTTCCTCTTAAATTACAGGCTCGCTATCGCTCGCCAGGAAAAAATCGGCACCTTTAGTTTAGTTACTTCAACCTCTGCAGTTGTCTTTGAGTTAGCTATTGGCAGAAAACTAATTTTGGAGAGGTAATTATAAGAGTGAGAGAACTCTATTTCTTATTGCTAATCTGGCAACCTCTGCGTCATAAATGCGTGAAAGAGTTAACATTTCAGGCTCGCTTTCGCTTGCCAGGAAAAAATCGACAACTAAATGGCACGAAAAGTCTTAAAATTGACAACGAAATTAGGCGAAAGGTGTTAAACTCGCCAAACTAATGGGTCGAACGTCTTATAATCTCAAAACTAATGGGGCTAAATACGAGGGAGTAAGCGGTCCAGAAAACCGGCTCATCTCCCCTTAAATCCCTCCATCCTTCATTGCCCGCCCATGTATAGTCTCTTTTTCTAGCTTAGGGTAAATTGCCATATCTGTACCTTAAATGAATAAATAAATAAATAAATAAATCTCACCATGTACGGCTCTTTCTCTGACTCGAAATAAAATATACGATTAACAGTTGGTATACTATTGGAAGAGATACCATGATCAATACAATACAATTACAAGCCATTTTCCTGTACTTCTTTTCATATTAATTAGTCTCATAACCAAAGTGTCCCAGTTATTCCACCTACTTTGACAGTCCTATAAACAGAAATAAATTGAAATAAATAAGTGCCATTAGAGACATTCTGGTCCGTAAAGGTATAGTTTTCGTGAACTATCTCTGTCTATCCAATAAAACGTCCAATTAAAATAATAAAATACAAGAACGCAAACTCTCTTGATCCTCTCCCTATTCTCTCCCATCTATCATTACTTATCAGCTACTCGAGATCGGCCAAATTGGTTGTTCACACTGCCAACGGTTAATGATGAGTGCAACGTAAACACGAGACAGCAAAGCAACTTATATATTCCCAAAGTCAACACAGAGGTAGGATCCAGGTCTCTATTAGTTACTGGACCTAAACTCTGGAATGCTCAATCTTTTCAAGTTAGAGTCTCTAATTCTATGTCTTCTTTTAAAACACTACTAAAACTCCATTTTTTAAATAGTCAGTTTAATCAGCAAGTTTATATATTTATTACCGCATTTTTACTCAATTAACCTTTGACAACATAAATGATATGTGTATAACTGTGTTTTATGATAACACTATTGTATAGAAGCAGTTTTTGTATTTTAAGTTGTAAAAGATAACCATTGTTTATATGGAAATCAATGTCTGATTCTGCGGGTGTCCTCTAGAAGACACGAAGCAATTGCCAGAAACTTTTAATTGATATACGAATATTCATTAGAATGGGTAACTATGAAGAGTGCAATGGTAGAAAGTCCTAATGCTTTAAGAAATGATTACACAAGCAATTTTAACCAGCAGATTCCATCGAAGTTATATAATTTTAAGAATACGGTTGACTTTCTTTAGATTGTATTTATTACTTATTTTACAGTTGTTTCTATTTTGTGTATGGGGATAAAATATAAGATTATTGCATACAACATGCTAAGCATACAGTATACAACAGAGAAAATATTGCAAAAGGCAACTTTTAATGTTTACAAATGAGGGAAAATATCGCACATGTGGTAAAACAATCTAATAATGAAATAACAAAACAAATACTATTAAAAATAGTGGAAGAATATTTCTCAAGGGACACATTAACCCATTAACTACAGAAGGTTTTTCATAAGCTGATAATAATTGTTTACTGTTACAAATACTTAGCATATGATACAATAATATTGTATTGAATACGTTTTTCTCTGAGTAGACGAGGTAAAACTGCTCTCTCTCTCTCTCTCTCTCTCTCTCTCTCTCTCTCTCTCTCTCTCTCTCTCCTCTCTCCTTTCTCTCTCTCTCTCTCTCTCTCTCTCTCTCTCTCTCTCTCTCTCGGTCACTGGTCACAAGGCTCGCGGTCCCCCTAAAAACTGGTCTCCTATAAATTCGATAACATCAAATATAGCCAAGCACATGACACCATTACGGTACCGGGTACTCCAGAACCACCTCCTAGTTCCAAGCCAAAAGTAAGCCTCTCTCTCTGGGATGTATCCATTCGGCCCCATTCAGCCTACTGTTTTAAGACGTTTATCCTGATCCAGGTGTCGATCGCGAGCCAGCATATTTGTTATAATATTTTTTTGACAGCAGGTTAAATTTGTACATGTTTCGATAGAAAAATGTCTCCGGCGAAGCCAGGTTTCTCTCCTTACAATGCTGGCTCACAAAATTGATACCTTGATGGGGATAAACGTCTTAAAACAGTAGGCTGAATGTGGCCGAATACATACAAGTCAGAGGAGAAGGAGAGAACAAAAGCATGTCACCCCCCTTAAACTAGATCTGTATTAATACTTGCCATAAAAACTGGTTATAGAAAGTTTGCCAAATGACATACAATACACCCAAGCCCATGACACACGATACTATGGTACTCCTGAACCACCTCCTAGTCCCCCTTCGCCCTCATGTTAGGCCCCTTCAGTTTTTGAGATTTTAAGACGTTCGGCCTATTAGTTTGGTGATTTGAACACCTTTAGCTCCATTTCGTTGTCAAATTTAAGACCTATCGTGCCATTTAGGTGTCTATTTTTTCTTGGCGAGCGATAGCTTATTTATTTATTAATATATTTTTGAGTTTCCTCACTAGACCTTCATCAAGCTTAGAAAAAGAAACAAAAACTAAACCCCCTTTCAAGATAAATTTGTACATTTTTCGGTAGCAAAATGTCCCGGCTCGCTATCGCTTGCCAGGAAAAAATCGACACCTAGAGGGCACGAAAGGTCTCAATATTGACAACAAAATGAGGCGAAAGGTCTCAAAATCGCCAAACTAACGGAACGAACGTCTTGAAACCTCAAAACTAATATGCTAAACATGAGGGAGAAGGGAGTCCAGAATAGGCGAGTACTACCCCCTTAAGCCTTTTGCATAGCCCTATATAGTCGTATGTACTGTAAATATAGTTATGTACAGTCGCGCTAATAAGTGATGTCTCGGCACCATGTATGTTTTGATCAATAAGTGGTATCGGCAATATCTAAGCTTCATTTCTTCATATCGAGTGAAATATACAATCATGTTCCTACACTTGGCCACCCTATTCAACATCTGACAGACATTAATACAGCACAGAGCAAGCCAAACGTAATGGCAGCTGGGACATGACTTATTAGCGCGACTGTACATTCGGTCTAATAAGTGATGTCTCGGCACCCAGTATTTGTTGATCAATAATTGGTATCAGCAATATCTTAACCCTTTCACGCACATATGACTCAGAGGTTGCCAGATTAGCAATAAGAAATAGTTCTCTCACTCTTATAACTACCTCTCCAAAATTAGTTTGCTGCCCACAGCTAACTCAAAGACAACTGCAGAGGTTGAAGTAACTAAACTAAAGGTTTCTAAATACCCCTGATGGTAGCAAAGGCTTTCAAGTATCCCCAATAGGCTCAAAATCGCGTCATATGTCGGAGAGGGTTAACTTGATTTATTTATTTCAAGTGATATATACAAACATGTTCCTACACTTACTCACCCTATTCAACATCTGACAGACATTAATACAGCACAGAGCGAGCCAAACGTAATGACAACTGAGACATGACTTATTAGCGCGACCGTACATGCAAAATCGATTGTTAGTTTATTTCATGCTCTGGGTTTGTATAGTCGTTTAAGGGGAGGTCGCCACTTGAGGGATTTTTTTCTTGACCCCCTTTCTCCCTCATGTTTAGCCCCATTGCTTTTGATATTATAAAAAGTTTGCCCCATTAGTTTAGCGATTTTAAGAACTTTCACCCCATATTAAGACCTTTCGTGCAATTCAGGTGTCGATTCTATCCTGGCGAGCGATAGCGAGCCTGTTATTTAAGAGGAACCGGCCTTTGGCCGGGACATTTTTCTACCGAAAAATGTACAAATTTATCTTGAAAGGGACTCAAGGGGGTGTAATTTTAAGCTTGATGGAGGTCTAAGGAACAAACTAAATACCTCCCCTTAATCTCATACCTTGTAAAGTACTTGATCAATCGAGCTGGCATTTCTATCATTTGGAAAGAGTCAACCAGCCGTTATGTGTGGGAGTACCCCGTAGGGGCACACCCACAGAGAACACCATCATTGTCACTACTGCCACGGAAGAAGGGGCACACAGACATACCGACACGGTGATTACAATACTACGCCACCCCTACGGAGGTGGTTGGGTGGGGGGTCAGGCCGGGGGTGGGATGGGGATGGGGAGGGGGGGGGGGGGGGGCATAATTTTGATCTAGGACCTTGGCTATTGAGCGAATTCTAAACATAGTTTTTGACTGACCGTCGCATTGACCCACTGAACGTACGTGTGAAATTTGGTGAAAATCCATTAAACGTCTAGGCGGAGTTTTGGGACAGACGGACGACGTTGATAAATAAATGAACAAATAACTACAAATATGCCCTTAACCCTTTGAGTACCAGCGACGTGTGTTATATTGCATTCTAGCTATATTTAGACGATGTTTTGCAGCTTAAGGGAGGATCTGTGCTATTTAAAAGGGTGGGTTGAGATAGATTGAAGCCATATTATTGCTTGAGGTCCTTCCTAAGCTGAATACAATCGTCTCATCATTGTCAAAATATAGCTAAAAGGGTGTCACCGGTACTGAACGGTTTAACCCCTTCTGTACCGGCAACGTCCTTTTAATTTGTGCTGGCGACTATTAGACGATTTTATGCAGTTTAAAATGGGTCTCCAGCAATTAACAAGCTTCAAACTACCTCGCTTAAGGGGAGGTATTTAGTTTGTTCCCTAGACCTCCATCAAGCTTAAAATTACACCCCCTTGAGTACCTTTCAAGATAAATTTGTACATTTTTCGGTAGAAAAATGTCCCGGCCAAAGGCCGGTTCCTCTTAAATTACATGCTCGCTATCGCTTGCCAGGATAAAATCGACACCTGAATTGCACGAAAGGTCTTAATATGGGGTGAAAGTTCTTAAAATCGCTAAACTAATGGGGCAAACGTTTGATTATATCAAAAGCAATGGGGCTAAACATGAGGGAGAAAGGGGTCAAGCAAAAAATCCCTCAAGTGGAGACCTCCCCTTAACTATTTGTACTAACACAAGTCCTTCTTAAACTGCATAACATCGTCTAAAAACTGCTGAAATATGATTACAAATTCGTCGCTGGTACAGAAAGGGTTAAAGGTGGTTTTATATATATGTTGTACCTGACCTCTGGCGGTGGACGGGCTACTGAGGGACTTGTTGAGGTGACTGGACCCGGTACTGTGTTTTATATATATGAGAGGGAGAGAGAGAGAGGGAGAGGGAGAGGGAGAGGGTAGTGTAAAAATCAAAACAGGTCTTGCGGTCCGGGGAAGGTGGTGGTAGGATCGAGTTACACCTGCCCTGGCCGCTTATGACATTCTCAGGGGACACACACACGCACGCACGCACCCACATGCACACGCAACGCCACTTAAACTGGCACGTTACTGCACTCAAAATCCCATATAGAGTATGTATAAGTTAACACGCACGCACGCACATCATGCACGCAATTGCAACGTACACTAGTATACATGCATATAAATGTACACACATGCACGCATACCCACACATACACTGACACACATATACACATAATCGATTACATACACACACAAAAACAAGATAATCTCACATGCATTTCCACAAACAGAAACATACGAAAATTATAGATATATGCCAGAACGAAACCAACCTCGTTACGTAACAGACAATTCGATTAAGTGTTCATTAGTTACACCGAGTTTCACACACACACACACACACACACACACACACACAAACACACGCCCACAAAATACAAGAACAATCCTGGAAAGAGCGAACAATGCCTCGTAAAAGCCGAGATAAGGGGGTAGTACTCCCTTTTTATGGACCCCCTTCTCCCCCATGTTTAGCATATTAGTTTTGAGATTGTAGGACGTTCGTTCCGTTAGTTTGCCAATTTAAAGACCTTTCGCACCATTACCTTATCAATATTAAGACCTTTCGTGCCATTTAGGTGTCGATTTTTTCCTGGCGAGCGATAGCGAGCCTGTAATTTTTGAAGGAAGCGGGACATTTTTGTACTGAAAAATGTACAAATTTATCTAGAAAGCGGGTTTAGGGGGTGTTTTTTAAAGCTTAATGGAGGTCTAGCGAGGAAACTAAAGAATATATAAATAACTAAATACATAGACCAAATAACCAAGCACTGCCCCCTTAATAATGGCCAGTTACACTCCCACAATCCCCCTAACTGGAGGGAGGTAGGGCTCGCTGTTTATGGACCCCCTTCTCCCTCATGCGTAGCCCCATTCGTTTGGCTATTTTAAGACGGGCGGTTCATTAGTTGGGCGATTTTAACACTTTTCGCCCCATTTCGTTGTCAATTTTAAGACCTTTCGTGCCATTTACAGTAGGTGTCGATTTTTACCTGGCGAGCGATAGTGAGCCTGTAATTTTAAGAGGAACCCGACCGAATTTTTCTACCGAAAAATGTACAAATCTATCTTGAAGGGAGGTCTAGAGGGTGTTTTTCTATGCTTGCTGGAGATCTAGCGAGGAAACTAAAAGATACATGAATAAAAAAAAAAAAAAAAATGAATAAAAAAAAAGGTATTACGGTGATAATTAAACACACTGAACACAAATAAATAAACTAAATAAACTAAATAAACTAAATAATAAACTAAATAAATAAACTAAATAATAAACTAAATAAACTAAATAAATAAACTAAATAAACTAAATAAACAAACTAAATAAATAAACTAAAGAAACTAAATAAACTAAATAAATAAACTAAATAAACAAACTAAATAAACTAAATAAATAATATAAATAAACAAACTAAATAAACTAAATAAATAAACTAAATAAACTAAATAAACAAACTAAATAAACTAAATAAACTAAATATACCCCAGCCACTAGCGCCTTAACCAGCTACAATACACTCTGATAACAAGGTGGGTGAATACTAATGTTTAGTTAAGACAGCATATACCCAAGCGTATTACGGTGATAATTAAACACACTGAACACAAAATAAACTAAATATAACACAATGCTATTATCTGTTAAGGGGGGATGGCCGTATTTATTTTGTAATTTATGTACATTTTTTATTATTTTTTTTTAGTTTCCTCCGTAGACCTCCATCAAGCTAAATAAAAAAAATATATATATATATTAATAATAATAAAATACAACCTGCCCAAGACCCTCTTTCAAGATAAATTTGTGCATTTTTCGATAGAAAAATTTCCCGACCAAAAGCCGGTATCTCTTAAATTACAGGCTCGCTATCGCTCGCCACGAAAAATTTGAAACCTAAATGACACGAAAAGTCTTAATATTGACAAAGAAATGGAGCGAAAGGTCTTAAGATCACCAAACTAATAGGCCGAACGTCTTATAATCTGACAATTAATATGCTGACCATGAGGGAGAAGGTTATCCAGAAAAAGCGACTACCTCCGCCTTATTGGAATTGTCTGCATATAAAGAACGTCTTAAGGGGAGATTTCCACTTGAGATATATTTTTCTGGACCCCTTTCTCCCTCATGTTTAGCCCCATTGCTTTTGAGATTTTAAGACCTTCGCCCTAGTAGTTTGGATATTTTAAGACATTTTGCCCCATTTCTATCAATTTTAAGACCTTTCGTGCCGTTCAGGTGTCGATTTTTTTCCTGGCGAGCGATAGCGAGCCTGTAATTTAAGAGCAACCGGCCTCCGGCCGGGACATTTTCTACCGAAAAATGTACAAATTTATCTTGAAAGGGGGTCTAGGGGGTGTAATTTTAAGCTTGATGAAAAAGTAGGGAACAAACTAAATACCTCCCCTTAAGCATTTCGAAAAGTAATGTATTATTATTATTATTATTATTATTATTCTATCTATCTATCTATTGCCTGACGCCGTGATCCCCGAAGGGGTGGACACGAACGAACCGCCCCCATGCACCTCTGTCCCCAGTCAGTCGACGCCCCTCCCCCCAACCAGCACTTATTATTATTATTATTGTGTTTTATATATTATATATTTTTTTTTTTTTTTTTTTATATTATATATATTTTTTTTTCATATGTCAATAATAGAATATGGGTCGATTTATATATATTTGTGTCGGCCTAATTTTTTATCTATTTATTTTGATTTGCTTTAGTTTCCTCCCTAGACTTCCATCAAGCCTACAAAAATACCCCCTTTGAGATAAATGTGTTCATTTTTTGGAAGAAAAATGGCCTGGCTAAAGGCCGGATCCTCCTAAATTTCAGGCTCGGTATCGCACTCCCGGAAAAAAAATCAACACCTAAATGGCACGAAAGGTCTTAAAAATCGCCAAACTAATGGGGCGACTGTCTTAAAATCTTCAACCTAATGGAGCTAAACATGAGAGAGAAAGATGTTTAGAATCCCCCCCTCCTCTCCTTAATCCAATATTTTCACCTTCAATTCTGCCAAGTTTGGAATTGCGTCTCATAAAAGGCAGGTAACATATAATAACACCTAAAAAATATCTCAATATTTTATCTGATACTTAATTAGTAGATGATAATAGGAGAGAGAGAGAGAGAGAGAGAGAGAGAGAGAGAGAGAGAGAGAGAGAGAGAGAGAGAGAGTAGCAGTAGGTGGTGAGGTAGGGTGTGAGAGGTTGTCACCTGAACACCATTAGTCTCCCAGGTAACCTGAGAATATAGTGCTCTCTCTCTTTCTCTCTCTCTCTCTCTCTCTCTCTCTCTCTCTCTCTCTCTCTCTCTCTCTCTCTCTCTCCAAGAATCAGAGAACATGATCCGTGCAATAGTAATCGATGAACAATACGTATTGCAGTAAAGTATTGTGTATTGAAGAGTAACAAGATAGTCCACACAAATGGCTACCGGGTACCTTAAGGGGAGATTTCCACTTGAGGGACTTTTTTCTTGCCCCCTTTCTCCCTCATGTGTAGCCTCATTGCTTTTGAGATTTTAAGACACTCGCACCATTATTTTGACGATTTTAAGAACTTTCAACCCATTTCTGTCAATTTTAAGACCTTTCGTGCCATTTAGGTGTCGATTTTATCCTGGCGAGCGATAGCGAGCCTGTAATTTAAGAGAAACCGGCTTTCAGCCGGGACATTTTTCTACCGAAAAATGTACAAATTTATCTTGAAAGGGGCTCAAGGGGGTGTTAATCTTAAGCTTGAAGGATATCTAGGGACCAAACTAAAAACCTCTCCTTAAACAATCGATATATTTGTTGACACTTGAAACTATACCCGGTTCCAA
Organism: Paralithodes platypus; assembly: GCA_032716605.1. Lineage (NCBI taxonomy): Eukaryota > Metazoa > Arthropoda > Malacostraca > Decapoda > Lithodidae > Paralithodes > Paralithodes platypus. The sequence continues at coordinate 30,657,923 of CM064545.1, forward strand.
ATAGGTAGGCCAGAAATCGTGAAACCCTAACCTCTGGAACTCAAAAAGGGGCTAGAGCAAATGGGCCCACGCCTATTCTCTCTCTCTCTGTGTGTGTGTGACCCTTCTCAAATGGTAGACACATTATTGGCTGGCTTATACTCTAGTCGTTTGAGAGTTATAGATAGAGGTTGATGGTCAAGAGGTTTGGGGGCCTAGTTATACGGAACAAAGTTATTGTGTAATGTTCTTGTCTTCGTAATAAACCACATAACCCTATCATAACAGTGGTGCACATTTCGATAGTGGTAAGGTGAATACATTTGTAGGAATCTCCATTAAGGGGAGGTTTTTAGTGTGTTCCCTAGACTTCTATCAAACTTTGAATTAGACCCTCCTTCAAGATAAATTTGTACATTTTTCGACAGAAAAATTTCCCGGCCGAAGGCCGGTGCCTCTTAAATTACAGGCTCGCTATCGCTCGCCAGGAAACCATCGACACCTAAATGGCACGAAAGGTCTTAAAATTGACAGAAATGGGGCGAAAGTTTTTAAAATCACCAAACTAATGGGGCGAACGTTTTAAAATCTCAAAAGCAATGGGGCTAAACATGAGGGAGAAAGAGGTTAAGAAAAAAATCCCTCAAGTGGAAATCTCCCCTTAATATAGAAGTCAACTTATTCAATCCGAATATATACTATTTAAATAGAAACCATACATGATAAATAATAAAACATCAATAATGAATAATGACAATGAATAATAAAAAGCATGCAACACAAAGCGATACATTATGTGCCGAATGATTGTGTTCCAGATTTTGCTGCATAGGCTATCGTGTATTATTAGTAGTGCATACAGTATATAACAAACATAGGCTATCGTGTATTATTAGTAGTGCATACAGTATATAACAAACATAGGCTATCGTGTATTATTAGTAGTGCATACAGATTATAACAAACATTGTTTATGGTATTGTGTGAGTTGAACTCATAAGCAACCATTTATTTAAGATACAGTAATAAATTCAGATTAATTGCCACATATGTCTTGTTCTCTCTCTCTCTCTCTCTCTCTCTCTCTCTCTCTCTCTCTCTCTCTCTCTCTCTCTCTCTCTCTCTCTCTGTCTCTCTCTCTCTCTCTCTCTCTCTCTCTCTCTCTCTCTCTCTCTCTCTGTATATATATATACCGGTATATATACTATATATATATATACATACCGGTATATATATATATATATATATATATATATATATATATATATATATATATATATATATAACTTTGCTCCGTAGAAGATCATCAAGCTTTAAAAATAATAATAACAACAATAAAGAAAGTAAAACAAGACCCCCCCCCCCCCCTTCGAGATAAATGTGTACATTTTTCGAAACCGGGGGTGTTCCAAAATGACCCCGTGAACCAAAAATAGAATTAGTGGTAAATATTTGTAGCCTACTTGTACTGGACAGTCTACACGCGGGTTATGATCGTCACCTTGGGCCCGGGAGAGTTGAGAAAGAGGGTGTCTATGGGTGTTATGTTGCAACCTTCAACAAACCTGATAGACGGGATGGCGCTCCGGGTTTAGGCTCGGTGGTACGGAGAGAGAGAGAGAGATAGAGAGAATATATATATATATACTGTATAGAGAGAGAGAGAGAGAGAGAGAGAGAGAGCAAGCGAGCGAGAGCGAGCAACCGCGCGCATATCAACCGGGTATACTTATAAAACTTCACGCCATTTTGTTTGGCTTTACTTGAATATTTCTAGAGTAACTTTTAAACAGTGGAATCTAGCCTAGGTCTTACCCCTGGACTCTGACATTCCGAGTATGGCCTGTTTGTCTGGAAATGTGTCATTTCAATATCATATTCATGTTCAGAACAAAATACCAGCGCGAATGTCTTTTCTGCTTTCTGGCTAATAATAAACGATACTATTCAGATTAGAAAGGGTATGTGGAAGTTAGAGGGTTAATCGAGATAGTCTTTACCCACATAAGTCCCACAGATCGATGCTAAACAGAAAGGGTATGTGGAAGTTAGAGGGTTAATCGAGATAGTCTTTACCCACATAAGTTCCACAGATCGATCCTAAACTGTGTATAATCGTCTAATGATAGCCATAATAAAATGTCAAAATGCGTCATAATCTTGAAAGGGTTAATACACTTCAACTTTATAACTATCGACGAAGGGTTATGTTACTTTCATCGCTGACGGTTGCTTAAACATGATAAATAAAACTGTCTGCCAAATTTGGTGAAAATCCATCAGTGAGTTAAGGTGAAATTATAACCATCTACGATCTTGACATCCGACCTTCGTATGGAAATTGGGCTGTTAAGGGGGATTTTTTTTATTTTATTTGGTCGATTTTTTCATATATTTATATAGTTTGTGTTTTAGTTTCCTCCCTAGACCTCCATCAAACTTTAAAAAAAAACATAAATAGATCCCCCTTTGAGAATAATTTGTACATTTTTCGATAGAAACATGTCACGGCCGAAAGCAGGTTCCTCCACAATTACAGGCTCGCTGTCGCTCGCCAGGATTTTTTTTTTTTACACCTATAGGACACTAAAGGTCTAAATATTGACAAAGAAATGAGGCGAAAGGTCTTAAAATCGTCAAACTAATGGGCCGAACGTCTTATAATCTGAAAACCAATGTGTCTAAACACGAGGGAGAAAGAGGACCAGAAAAACAAACGGCCCATCTCCCCTTAAATTGGTTGCGGCCGATCTGGTTATGGCAGTGTGGAATGTGGCCGTTTTGACCTTCTGGCATCCCAACAAAAACTAGCATAAGGCAAATCCCGATAAAGCACAGAAGGCCCCCCCCCCCCCCCCCCCCCCCCCCCCCCCCCCCCCCCCCCCCCCCCCCCCCCCCCTCTGCGCGCACACACACACACACAAGCCAAGTTAGACAATTGTAACTCTGGAAGCGGGACAATACGAGCCTAAAAATTCAACTCCTGCCTCCTGTATACTACAATTAAGTAAATACAATTAGGTAAATACAATTAGGTAAATACAATTAGGTAAATACAATTAAGTAAATACAATTAGGTAAATACAATTAGGTAAATACAATTAAGTAAATACAATTAGGTAAATACCCCACAAGACAAAAAGCAGCACAAACCAATTCCGATATACTACAGAACCCCCCCACCCCCCCACCCCCACCCACCCCTTTAGGCATCACACACTCTCTCTCTCTCTTATTGGACAATAAACCAATGCATACAAATGATTCTGCCTGCTAAACGGCTCCCGATTATTTTCCTTTTTTGTATTACATCCATTTGGTGGAAGTTTGTTTATACGGCAACGCACTGCTTCTCGTCTCTTTAACCCCTTCAGTACCGGTCATTTCTTGTATTATTGTATTAGAGCTACATTTAGACGAGTTTATGAAGCTTAGGAAGGATAGATGGTAGCTAAAAGGAACAATTGACCACTTGCGAGTTTCGTTCTATAAGGAAGTTGGAGCTGTAGACATATCGATAGTTAGCCGAATTTCCAGCCAAATTACGGTTGGAGTGCACATATGAATACACCAAACCCAATTGAACCTACATCCTATCCATCAGAACCTTACATTATTATTATTCCATCTCCGTTTTAAATTGATGTTTATGGATCCAACTTCCTTATAGCCTAAACCTCGCAAGTGGTCGATTGAGACAGTCTGTAGCCTTTTAATTGGTCGACGTCCTTCCTAAGCGGAGTATACAAAGGGAGGGATAAGAACAGTCCCAAGTTGTAGAGGTATTTCACGACCCTTGACACCTATCGGACAGTTGCCCACATTGATATCGTACCCACTCCCTGATTATATATGCCGGTAATGAAGTCTAATAAAGTGCTTTTAATTGACAGGCACAATCGGGTATACAAGCCGTTAATTGAGCACATGACGTAACTATATATTACTACATATTAGAAACATACACTTTGAACCCAATCTTACGAAGTTTCCTGTCACATATATAAATTCATGTGGGCAAATGTACACTCGGATACCATAGTCTCTATCATCAGGGTGTCAAACCGGAGCAATTGTGTTTGAAGATTTGAATGAATATGAGAAGAAATACAAGACAATTAAGGGGAGGTTTCTAGTTTGTTTCCTCCTCCTCCAGCAATCTTAAAATTTCACCCCCTTGACCCCCTTTCAAGATAAATTTGTACATTTTTCGGTAGAAAAATGTCCCGGCCGAAGGCCGGTTACTCTTAAATTACAGGCTCGCTATCGCTCGCCAGGAAAAAATCGACACCTAAATGGCACGAAAGGTTTTAAAATTGACAGTAATGGGGCGAGGGTTCTTAAAATCGCCAAACTAATGGGGCAAGCGTCTTTAAATCTCACATGCAATGGGGCTAAACATGAGGGAGAAAGAGGTTCAGACAAAAAATCCTCCAGGTGGAAATCTCCCCTTAAGATGAAAGAGCCTTGATTTGACCATTGTATCACTCCCAAAGACATAATTTGAATTATAAACCACGATGTTATCCTTGCAAATACAATAATACAAGCTAAAACTAATGATCTGGTCTCTCGTTGGGCACCCTGGAGACTCTATATCCCCCCACTCATAAGAATTCCTGGATTCCCCGATGATTTTCATTGTGCAATTATAACCATCTGGATTTATATATTTTTTTTTTTTGGGATACAACTTGTTTGTCATCAGATAATATATATACAGTAGTGTCGTAGATTATTGTATAGACAATTGTATTCATACATTTGTTTCCAGGTGTATACTTCCAAAATTCGAAATAGGTGAGGGGTCTAAGAATATATATACATGAGTAGACCAGAGACTATCCCAGTGTACAGTTGGACACATAGGTTCTGCTCCGCGTCGCCATCTTATGTATGATAGTATAATAGTATGAATGAATGGCGAGTGCGGTTCTTTTAATGAATTGCGAGTGCGGTTCTTTTAATGAATTGCGAGTGCGGTTCTTTTAATGAATTGCGAGTGCGGTTCTTTTAATGAATTGCGAGTGCGGTTCTTTTAATCATCAGCTGACTAATCAAATGAGTTAAGGGGAGATTTCTACGTCAGAGGTATTTTTTCTGGACCTCCTTCTCCCACATGTTTAGCCCCAATAGTTTTGAGATTTTAAAATGTTCGCCCATTACTTTGGCTATTTTTAGAAATGTTGCCCCATTTCTGTTAAGTTTAAGACCTTTCGTGCCAGTTAGGTGTCGATATTTTCCTGGCGAGCGATAGCGAGCCTGTACTTTAAGAGGAACCGGCCTTTGGCCGGGACATTTTTCTACCGAAAAATGTACACATTAATCTTGAAGGGGGTCTTGGCTATATTATATAAAGTTTGATGGAGGTCTAGGGAGCAAACTAAAAACCTCCCCTTAACCACTGCATAAGATACTACACTCGTAATTTAATCATGCGTATTATATTTCCATGTATAAGATCACGGAGAGGAACAGAACTTGTGTGGCCAACTGTACATATGCAGCCACAACAGGGTGTGGAAAACAATGCGTCCACTTTGCGCCATTATACCGAGCTGTCCGAGGAGGTGACAGGCAGGGCAGCAGAACAAACAAACCCTATGCATACTAAGTAAACAAACACTCACACCACTACATATTCCAGGCAATTTTATGTCGATAATTCTGGTTGAACATTGTCGGAAGTTGAGTTTGGTAAGATGCCAACCACTTACTCTAAATACCGTCATTCCAGTTGCCAGTGGAAATGCAAACTTAAACCCTGTGGATAATGACAAAATAACGATGCTGGTTCAAAATTGGCGGGAAAAGCTCATTTGATTTAGCTTACATATTTGTTTGGCGCCAGAAACAGGTCACAAACAGGTCACTTTTTTTTATATGTTTTAATTTGTAAGGCTTCTTTTAGGTTGTTTCATAGAGATTTGAGGAATTGCTTTGTTAATAGTAGGCACAAACATTTTAGCTCGTTATCAGGACTGCACTAACGCACCCACCTGTTATCAGGACTGCACTAACGCACCCACCTGTTATCAGGACTGCACTAACGCACCCACCCACCTGTTTTAATATATCCTCATCAACATAACCATGGCCGCCAACCCTACACTCTTAATTAAGGGGAGATTTCCACTTGAGGCATTTCTTTCTTTACCCCTTTCTCCCTCATCTTTAGCCCCATTCCTTTTGAGATTTTAAGACGTTCGCCCCATTAGTTTGGCGATTTAAAAAACTTTCGCCCCATTTATGTCACTTTTAAGACCGTTCGTACCATTTAGGTGTCGATTTTTTCCTGGCGAGCGATAGCGAGCCTGTAATTCAAGAGGAACCGGCCTTCGGCCGGGAAATTTTTCTACCGAAAAATGTACAAATTTATCTTGAAAGGGGGTCAACGAGTTGTAATTTCAAGCTTGATGGAAGTCTAGGAAATACACTAAAAACCTCCCCTTAATGATACTTGAACAGTCAAGCCCATATTGTTAATCGTGTGTGTTCAGTTGTAACAAAACTAATATATATATATTATACAAAATATTCCTGTATTATATAGAGGCTAGTTAAACCTACTGTATCTTACGGTAGCGGTATCCATGTGTGTGTGTGTGTAAAGGATTGAACACACCAATTAATACAGTGTAATCTACTTTTAATTACCTAAGTAGTGCTTCTGATTAAGGGGGGTGACCTGTTTTTGTTCTGTCCTTTTCTATCTTTCTCTGGCTTGTATCCATTTGGCCCCATTCAGCCTACTGTTTTAAGACGTTTATCCCCATCCAGGTGACAATTGTTTACTGGTGAGCGGTAGCGAGCCAGCATATATATATTTTTTTTTACAGCAGGCTAAATTTGTACATTTTTCGATAGAAAAATGTCTCCGGCGAAGCCGGATTTCCTTCATATAATGCTGGCTCGCTATCGCTCGCCAGGAAGAAATCGACACCTATATGGGGATAAACGTCTTAAAATAGTTGGCTGAATGGGGCCGAATGGATACAAGCCAGGGAAAGTGAGAAAAGGACAGACATAACAAAAAGCAGGTCACCCCCCTTAAGGCATAGCAGCTTGTTGTTAGTCCAGGTGTCGACATTAATGTAGTAGCGACAACTTAAGGGACCCCACCTCGCTTTTGTTCTCTTTCTCTCTCTTTGGCTTGTATCCATTCGGCCCCATTCAGCCTACTGTTTTAAGACGTTTATCCCCATCCAGGTGTCAATATTTTCCTGGCGAGCGGTAGCGAGCCAGCATATAAGTATTTTTGTTTTGACAGCGAGCTAAATTTGTAATTTTTTCGATAGAAAAATGCGTCCGGCGAAGCCGGATTTCTCCATACAATGCTGGCTCGCTCTCGCTCGCCAGGGAGAAATCGACACCTGGATGGGGATAAACGTCTTAAAACAGTCGGCTGAATGGGGCCGAATGGATACAAGCCAGGGAAAGAGAGAAAAGGAGAGAAAGAAAGAAAACAAAACAAAACGGTGACCCCCTTAAAGCGGATTTACAAGACTTATTTATCTTACAGCATTTGTCTGCAATGTGTTAAGCAGTTTCTGAAATATACTTTTATGAGAATTACGTCACATATAGTAATTTACCATCAGTCTAGTTGCCGATACCAATATAGTCTCATAATGTTGTCAGGATAAGTTTTAGTGGATAAAAAAATAAAAAAAACACACAAAAATCTGTTGGCACCATGTCCGGTTCATTACACTGTACCGTTGCTGATATCAATACCTGGGCTGTCTTGGATAAATGTGAACCTTTTTTCAATCAAAGTTTTCGATAATCCTTAGTTTGAAGTGAAAAGACCGTCAGGACAGATCATTATAAATAATCCAATCTCTTCTCTCAGCAGATCAAAAGGAGTAATTGACGAAGAAGAAGAAGAAGAAGAAGAATTACGAAAATGGCCATCACATCCAAATGGGTAAGGTAAGTCCATCTGTTTATATAAGTGTCTTAACGTTGGCATTCTCTCTCTCTCTCTCTCTCTCTCTCTCTCTCTCTCTCTCTCTCTCTCTCTCTCTCTCTCTCTCTCTCTCTCTCTCTCTCTCTCTCTCTCTCTCTGTGCTGTAGTTACCTTTCACTTTTTTGCAAATCCCATGTTATAATAAAATCCGGACTGCCTAGTAGGAACTGCAAGGTCTGTACTTTCTGTGTATCCATGTAACTCTCTCTCGCTCTCCCCCACTCCACCACCATCATTCCCTCTCCTCCCCCCTCCACAATTTCCACAGCCTCCCCATCAATACTCCCTCCTCCCTCCCACCACTCACTCACTCTCTCACACACACACACACACACACACACACACACACACACACACACACACACACACACACACACACACACACACACACACACACACACACACACACACACACACACACACACACACACACACACACACACACACACACACACACACACACTCCAACATATGTCGCTCCTCCTACGCACATACTCACAACACTCCCAGAAAAACTTCCGCCGAACTTTTAGCGAGCCGTGTGTGTGTGTGTGTGTGTGTGTGTGTGTGTGTGTGTGTGTGTGTGTGTGTGTGTGTGTGTGTGTGTGTGTGTGTGTATATCTGTGTGTGTGTGTGTGTGTGTGTGTATGTATGTATGTATGTGTGTGTGTGTATATGTGTGTGTGTGTGTGTGTATATCTGTGTGTGTGTGTGTATGTATGTATGTGTGTGTGTGTGTGTGTGTGTGTGTGTATGTATGTGTGTGTGTGTGTATATATGTGTGTGTGTGTGTGTGTGTATATCTGTGTGTGTGTGTGTGTGTGTGTGTGTGTGTGTGTGTGTGTTTGTGTATGTGTTTATGTGTATGTGTGTGTGTGTGTGTGTATGTGTATGTGTATGTGTGTGTATATCTGTGTGTGTATGTGTGTGTGTGTGTGTGTATGTGAATTGTACCGGTACAGATCCTTTCTATACTGTATATAATCATCTAATGATTGCCATAAATAACTGTCAAAATGTGTCCTAATCTTCAAAGGGTTAAGGAAAGATAAAATAAGCATGTATGTGTTGTATGTATGGATGTAATGAATGTTGTCATTGTGTGCGTGTCCATGTATGTATCAGGGCAAATCTGCATAGGCTCGGCTATCCAAAGAATCCCACTCGCGAAAGTTCTGCACACAAAAACCGTGGAAGTAGGATATATCGCCAAGCTTACCTCCCCACCAATGAGGAGTTCGGACACAACTATCCCATCACCGGTACCCCCTGGTGGACGTAAGGGACACCAATTACACTCCACCGGTCGGTAGCGCTTGGCTAACTGGATGGGTGGTGATAGTCAAGATCTATAATTATATGCCTTGGTGATAGTTAGAAGGATAGTCTGTTCGGGGACGTTATATCATGTACTTGTTTGTTTACTATTATTACCTGTACATATTTGTGTTTTCGCTTGCTCCCTAGACCTCTATCAAGCTTTAAAAAAAAAAAAAAAAAATCGGTTTCTCCTAAATTGCTGGCTTGCTATCGCTCTCCCAGGATATATCGAATCCTTGTTGGGTTGAAGCGTCTTATAATCGCCAAACTAATGAGGTGAAACGTCTGAAAATCTCCAAACTAATGGAGTAAAACAGGTAGGAACCAAATAGACCCGCCCTTCACCAAACAGGGTTAATTTGTGTGGCTTCATATCGCGTGCCCAGACGATCTGTGGCTGCCAGTGACATGCTTTGGTAATCGAGGCTTATCAGGTTCAGTGGAGTCTCTGTCCGCATTTAAATACGCTCTCTAACTCAAGGAAATATCGATACCTTAGTGAGTTGAATCGTCTTAAGGGGAGATGGGCCGGTTTTCTGGACCACTTTCTCCCTCATGTTTAGCCCCATTAGTTTTCAGATGTTAAGATGTTTGCCCCATTGGTTAGTCGATTTTAAGACCTTTCGCCCCATTTCTTCGTCAATATTTAGACCTTTCGTGCTATTTAGGTGTCTATTTTATCCCTGGCGAACGATAGTGAGCCTGTAATGTTGGAAGAACCGGCCTTTGGCCGGGTTTTTTTTCTACCGAAAAATGTACAAATTAATCTAGAAGGGGGATCTAATTGATTTTTTTGTTTGTTTTATTTAATGGAGGTCTAGGGAGGAAACTAGAAAAATAATGATTACATGCAAAAATCTCTCAAAAAGTAAACCATCCCCCCCTTAAAATGACCAAACTAATGAGGTGAACCGTCTTAACCCTTTCACGCACAGGACGCCATTTGAGCCTATTCTGGGGTACTTTAAAGCCTTTGTGACCATCAGGGGTGTTTATAAACCTTTAGTTTAGTTACTTTAACCTCTGCAGGTGTCTTTGAGTTAGCTGTGGGCAGAACACTAGTTTTGGGGAGGTAATTATAAGATTGAGAGAACTCTATTTCTGATTGCTAATCTGGCAACCTCTGCGTCTACACGCGCGTGAAAAGGTTAACATTTCTAAGCTAATGGAGTAAAACAGGAAAAATTAAAATAGACCACCCCTTCACCAAATAGGGTTAAAGCCGGTATCACACGAGCACTTTCTCACTCAACATTTAACCTCAACACTGGTCTGGCAGCTTATGAGGTAAACATTTAATATGTTTCTGATACCTAAATTCATCTATCATCAGTCTAGTTTCCAATACCAGTGCAAAATACTCCATAAATGTTGCCAGAAAAATGTTGATCATCGAATGTTGACTATAAAAGCTCTCGTGTGATATCGGCACAACTGGCGGAATGTATTGAATGTATTGAATGTATTGAATGTATTGAATGTATTGAAGTCTAATAAGGGACGACTTTCCAGCGTATATAATTATCTTATAAATGAATCGCTAAAACACCCATTATCTTTAATTATTTCTATGATGTGGAGCATTGTCAAATCATATGTAGGACGTGTAATCGTGAATGTTATAACGTTTACTCAAAGAAACATGTTCTTTACGTGATTATAATTTTAAGCTTATATTATAAGCCTATATGAAATTGAAAAGACACACACACACACACACACACACACACACACACACACACACACACACACACACACACACACACACACACACACACACACATACACACACACACACACACACACACATAGACACAAACACTATAAACATCACCGCCCAATGATTTATGACCGTGGTTCGAATCCCAATCGAGTCGGGGGGATACCAGAGCTCTACCCCTAAGCCCACCCAGACATTCCAGCGACTCTCTGCCTAGCGTTAAAGGGGAGGTATTAGCTTTTACTGGACCCCCTTCTCCTTCATGATTAGCCCCGTTAGTTATCAAGTTTTAAGACGTTCACCTCATTAGTTTGACGATTTTAAAACCTCTCGCTCCATTTTTGTTGTCAATATTAAGACCTTTCGTGCCATTTAGGTGTCGATTTTTTCCTGGCGAGCGGGAGCGAGCCTGTAATTTTAAGAGGAACCGGCCTTCGGCCAGGACATTTTTCTACCGAAAAATGTACAAGTTTATCTTGAAGGGGGGTCTTGGGGCTGTTTTTTTTTAAGCTTGATGGAGACCTAGCGAGGAAACTAAAAAGATATATGATTGAGTAAATAGATAGACCAAAAATATCATACCGTCTCATTAATTTGTCAGCTGGGTTACGGGGGTTCAGTTTTATTTGACTCTTTTCCATGTGTGGGAATGTGGGAGGGATGCTTAAGGGATTTGTATTTATTTGTTCATTTTCTTATTTATGTATAATAAATGAGGCGCCCCGAGTCGAAAGGCATGTAAGTGCCATTTGAAAATCTTGATAAAATCTTTAGTAAATCGCGATTTACTCAATAAATTAAAAATGGGACTTACGTCCCTTTGGACGGGGCGAGCCTCGTATATATATACATACATAGTCCAAAGGGATGTAAGTGCCATTTTTAATTTATTGAGTAAATCGCGATTTACTAAAGATTTTATCAAGATTTTCAAATGGCCTCATATACAGTATATATTTATGATTTTCTTTAGTTTCCTCCCAAGACCTCCATCTAGCTTTTAAAAATACCCCCTAGACCCCTCTTCGTGGTATGTATGTATACTTGTCCGTAGAAAAATATCCCGGTTCCTCTTAAATTACACCTAAATCGACCCCTAAATGGCACAAAAGGTCTTAAAAATTGGCAGCAATGGAGTGAAAGGCCTTATGATCACCAAACTAATGGGACGAACGTCTTACATTTTGAAAACTAATGGGCTAAACATGTGGGAGAAGGGGGGGGGGGGTCTATAAAAATAATCCTTAAGTGAAAAATGAACGAGGTAAATTCCATATTTAATAAAAAAAAATATATATATATATATTATATAGTAGAACATAGGTATATAAAGGCTTTGTGTTAAAATAAATAAATATATATCTATAAATAACAAAATATATACTGTATAAATAAATAAATAAATAAAACAATTAATTCAACTTTGATTTGCTACAATTTATAAGGAAATGTTCATCTTTGTTTGCTGATTCAAGCTTGTTCTCAGGCTTAAGGGGAGATCTCCACTTGAGGGATTTTTTTCTTGGCCCCTTTCTCCCTCATGTTTAGCCCCATTGCTTTTGATATTATAAAACGTTTGCCCCATTAGTTTAGCGATTTTAAGAACTTTCACCCCATATTAAGACCTTTCGTGCAATTCAGGTGTCGATTTTATCCTGGCGAGCGATAGCGAGCCTGTAATTTAAGAGGAACCGGCCTTCGGCCGGGACATTTTTCTACCGAAAAATGTACAAATTTATCTTGAAAAGACTCGGTGTAATTTTAAGCTTGATGGAGGTCTAGGGAACAAACTAAATACCTCCCCTTAACACACTAGATCCTTTGTGAATTGATAAGTTATTTGATACAACAATGAGAACAGTTATGCTCCCCCCCCCCCCCCCCGCATCATGGGTATGCTCATCAACTTTGCCAGTATTCTTCGTCATGGCAGGGGTCGTTTTTATGGTCACCCCTTCTCCCTCCTGTATAGCCCCATTAGTTTTCAGTTTTTATGACGTTCGGCCCTTTAGTTTGGCGATTTTAAGACCTTTCACCCCATTTCTTTGTCAATATTAAGACTTTTTGTGTCCTTTAGGTGTCGATATTTTCCTGGCGAGCGATAGCGAGCCTGTAACTTAACCCTCTCACATCCTGACGCGATTGTTGAGCCTATTAGGGATACTTTAAAGCCTTTGTTACCGTCATGGGTATCTATAAACCTTTAGTTTGTTTACTTCAACCTCTGCAGTTGTCTTTGAGTTAGCTGTGGGCAGAAAACTAATTATGGAGAGGTAATTATAAGAGTGAGAGTAATCTATTTCTTATTGCTAATCTGGCAACCTCTGCGTCCTATGGTCGTGAGAGGGTTAAAAGGAAGCGGCCTTCGTCCGGGAAATTTTTCTATTTTGTCTTGAAGGACCCCCCCGGGCGGCTAAGCTTGATTGAGGTCTAGGGAGGAAACTACAAACAAATAATGCAAAAATACACAAACGAGCAAATAAATACGCCCATCTCCCTTAACTTTGGCAATAGTCTTCGTCATGGCCCCTTACAACGCCCGGGTCCGTGTGAATGTCTGGTTCCGGTGAGTTAGAAGCCTACTTGGATTGCGTGCTACACTGGGCGAGAAAGGTTGATGTTTCTAGTTTGCAATTTTGGAAGAGGTGCAGAATGACTTACTTACTGTATCTAGGGGGTCCTCACAAGGAGAACATATGCGAGCTTAGGTCCGGAAATGTTGCCTAGATGTAGCCAATATGACCTTGAATGTAGCAAAAAAAAAAAAAAAAAAAAAAAAAAAAAATAAATATATATATATATATATATATATATATATATATACTGTATATATATATATATATATATATATATATATATATATATATATATATATATATATATATATATATATATATATATACTAGATGTACCGGTATATACTACGATGTAGCAAATACGACCCTAGATACCGCTAGAGATGTAGATGTAGAGATATATGTAGATGTAGATGTATGTAGAGATGTAACTACGCTATCCTAGAGATGTAGCAAATACGACCCTAGATGTAGCAAATACGACCCTAGCTGTAGTAAATACGACCCTATATGTAGCAAATACGACCCTAGATGTAGCAAATACGACCCTAGATGTAGCAAATACGACCCTAGATGTAGCAAATACGACCCTAGATGTAGCAAATACGACCCTAGATGTAGCAAATACGACCCTACGTGTAGCAAATACGACCCTAGATGTAGCAAGTACGACCCTAGATGTAGCAAATACGACCCTAGATGAAGCGAATACTATCTAGCAAGTACGGTATGGCCTTAGATGTAGCAAATATGACCCTACATGCACCAAATACGACCCTAGATGTAGTAAATACGACCCTAGATGTAGCAAATACGACTCCAGATGTAGCAAATACGACCCTAGATGAAGCAAATACTATCTAGCAAGTACGGTATGGCCTTAGATGTAGCAAATACGAACCTACATGCAGCAAATACGACCCTAGATTAGATGTAGCAAATACGACCCTAGATGTAGCCAATAGCCCAACCCGACCCCTAGGTGTATTAAATAGACATCCCCATTGTTATAAGTGTGACCATAAGACTACTCCCCCCCCCCCCCCTTGGCCTCAACAAACACAGGGGCCCCAGCGCCTCACACGACTGGAGAGTGTGATAACCAAACACACACACACACACACACACACACACACACACACACACACACACACACACACACGGAATATCACAGGGCTCTCTCTCTCTCTCTCTCTAGATATATATATATATATATATATATATATATATATATAATATATATATATATATATATATAATATCACCCTCTCCCTCTCTCCTACCTCGTCCTCCCTTGCGCCCTCAAATTATTTCTATAAATATATAGACATATAAACCCTACCCCCCTTAACTATTAAGAGGGAGAAGTAGACCGAGTGAGAGGTGGAAGGATGAAGTTAAGAAGTATATGAGTGAAGGCGGTGCTGGATGGGAGGAGGGGCGTCGACTGACTGGGGACAGAGGTGCATGGGGGCGTTTCGTTCGTGGCCACCCCTTCGGGGATCACGGCGTCAGGCAATAGATAGATAGATAGTATTTTTACTATTTTAAACCAGCTTAGGAAAGACGTATTAGCAGGAATAATTTGCGTGCATTATAGATATTTTATTGGCTATTGCTTGGAAAACAACACTATAATTCCGGCTCGTTGTTTACGATTAGCTTTAATGGCATCGTGCAAGAGTCCTATAATGTGGCTACTCAAGTCAGTCTCGTGATTGCCAGAGCTTTAGCATTTTTCTTCTTCTCTCTCTCTCTCTCTCTCTCTCTCTCTCTCTCTCTCTCTCTCTCTCTCTCTCTCTCTCTCAAATGTAAAACAAGAAAGGTGTGTATTGCTTGCCATAGAGACCACGGTATTACATCATTCCGTAACGATGGGAATGACGCTTGTATTCTTAAGGGGAGATTTCCACTTGAGGGAGTTTTTTTCGTGACTCCTTTCTCCCTCATGTTTAGCCCCATTGTTTTTTCTAAGTTTAAGGCGTTCGTCCCATTAGTTTGGCGATTTTAAGAACTTTCAACCCATTTCTGTCAATTTTAAGACCTTTCGTGCAATTTAGGTGTCGATTTTATCCTGGCGAGCAAAAGCAAGCCTGTAATTTAAGAGGAACCGGCTTTCAGCCGGGCCATTTTTCTACCGAAAAATGTACAAATTTATCTTGAAATGGGCTCAAGGGGGTGTAATCTTAAGCTAGATGGATATCTAGAGACCAAACTAAAAACCTCCCCTTAACCCATTATCTCCCTTCGCAGCGCCTGATACCGAATGAATATCGTGAACATGAGTGTTGGTTACAGAGAGGAACCGGATTAACATTCCAATATATCAAGGTAACATAATTTTTCAAGATATTTCAGCAAATACCGGAGGGAGATGATTGCTTAAGGAGAGTTATTTAGTTTGTTCCCTACTTTTTCATCAAGCTTAAAATTACACCCCCTAGACCCCCTTTCAAGATAAATTTGTACATTTTTCGGTAGAAAAATTTCCCGGCCGGAGGCCGGTTGCTCTTAAATTACAGGCTCGCTATCGCTCGCCAGGAAAAAATCGACACCTGAACGGCACGGAAGGTCTTAAAATTGACAGAAATGGGGCAAAATGTCTTGAAATATCCAAACTACTAGGGCGAAGGTCTTAAAATCTCAAAAGCAATGGGGCTAAACATGAGGGAGAAAGGGGTCCAGAAAAAAATCCCTCAAGTGGAAACCTCCCCTTAAGAATATAAACGTGAGTCTTTTGATAACCTCGTGTCAGCTTACAAAAGATCTGTCCTACTCATATTGTCGTTATTGTTTAAATAGGCTATATATTTATTTGTTTATGTATGTTAGTATCATTATTTTTATATATTTTTTTAGTTTGGTCCATAGATCTCTATTATTCTTTGAAAAGCCACCCCCCGACACTCGCCTTCGAGATAAATTTGTACATTTTTCGCCAGGGGAAAAAAAACCACCCGACACTTTAATGGTGCGAAAGGCGTTCATATTGACGAAGAAATAGGGCGAAAGGTTTGAAAACCGCCAAACTAAAGGAACGAATGTCTAAAAAATGCATAGCTAATTAGGCTACAAATGAGGGAGAGGGGGGGGGGGGTCCAGAAAAATAAACGATCATCTTTTCCCTCATGTTTAGCCCCATTAATTTTAAGAATTTATGACGTTCGGCTTATTAGTTTAGTGATTTCAAGACCTTTGGCCCCATTTCTTTGTCAGTATTAATATTTTTCGTGTAATTTAGGTGTCTATTTTTTCCTGGCAAGCGATAGCGAGGCTGTTATTTAAGAGGGACATTTTTCTTTCGAAAAATGTGCAATTTTATCTGAGTGGTGTTTTTTTAAAGCTTGATGGAGGTCTAGAGAGGAAACAAACCAAATGATTAAACATGGTATACATAAATTACATACAAATAAATACGCCCATCCTCCCTTAATCCCAGATAACGGAGATCCTTCATAAATTGCCTAAAATCGTCTTATGATAACCAGGAGAAAGCGTCAAAATGCGTCCTCAACTACTGAAAGCGTTAACCCTTGGACGATTATATGACGCATGTTGACAGTATAGTCTGGCTATCATTAGACGAGTTTATTCAGCTTAGGAAGAACTTGTGGGAGCTAGAGAATTGATTGAGATATTATCTACCGGTTTTGATTCCTAGACGGCCTTTCTAAATTGAATACGATCTGTGTAATGATAGCCACCTCTAATCGCGTCATGATCCTCGAAGAGTTAAGGGGAGGTTTTTAGTTTGGTCCCTTCATATCCTTCAAGCTTAAGATTGCACCCCCTTGAGCCCCTTTCAAGATAAATTTGTACATTTTTCGGTAGAAAAATGTCCCGGCTGAAAGCCGGTTCCTCTTAAATTACAGGCTCGCTATCGCTCGCCAGGATAAAATCGACATCTAAATGGCACGAAAAGTCTTAAAATTGACAGAAATGGGTTGAAAGTTCTTAAAATCGTCAAAATAATGGGGCAAACGTCTTAAAATTAGCAAAACAATGGGGCTAAACATGAGGGAGAAAGGAGTCAAGAGAAAAAAAATACCTCGAGTGGAAATCTCTCCTTCAAATACGCATGTAACTTACCAAAATCAGTTTGGCGTAGTAGCTTATAATATTACCAAACGTGGAGCGTACATCCCGGAGACTTTATTGGGTATTTCGGATCACTTCTTATGGGAGCGTCAAAATCACTGGCATTTTGTAAACACCGTCGATTTTCCATTTGTCAATGTACAGTAGGTATAAGAGTACTTACTACTCCTCATTAAGGGGAGATTTCCACTTGAGTTTTTTTTTCTTTTTTCTTGACTCCTTTCTCCCTCATGTTTAGCCCCATTGTTTTTCTAATGTTAAGACGTTCGCCCCATTATTTTGACGATTTTAAGAACTTTCGACCCATTTCTGTCAATTTTAAGACCTTTCGTGCCATTTAGGTGTCGATTTTATCCTGGCGAGCGATAGCGAGCCTGTAATATAAGAGGAACCGGCTTTCAGCCGGGACATTTTTCTACCGAAAAATTTACAAATTTATCTTGAAAGGGACTCAAGGGGGTGTCATTTTAAGCTTGATGGAGGTCTAGGGAACAAACTAAATACCTCCCCTTAAAAAGAGTACCGGTAGCGTGAACAACTATAACTATCACTAATCTGGTGTTCAGGTGTTCGTATTTGTTTTAATTTCACTTGTATTAAGGGGAGATTTCCACTTGAGGGATTTTTTTCTTGACTCTTTTCTCCCTGATGTTTAGCCTCATTGTTTTTCTAATTTTAAGACGTTTGCCTCATTATTTTGACGATTTTAAGAACCTTCGACCCATTCCTGTCAATTTTAAGACCTTTCGTGCCATTTAGGTGTCGATTTTATCCTGGCGAGCGATAGCGAGCCTGTAATTTAAGAGGAACCGGCTTTCAGCCGGGACATTTTTCTACCGACAAATGTACACATTTATCTTGAAAGGGGCTCATGGAAGTGTAATCTTAAGCTTGAAGGATATCTAGGGACCAAACTCAAAACCTCCCCTTAATAACAATATAATATTGAACTGGCTTGAACACTACTGGTAGTTATTACTGAAAATACACACTCAATACAATATTATGATATGTTTACTTGCTCCTTGATGCTAATACACGACTGTGACAATATTACCGTGATAAAAATGCCGATAAATGACAAAATATAGAACACAAAAAAAATGCTAATACTGTAATGGAGTATGCAATATAATATAGCAAATGCTAATAAAACTAATATAAATCATTCAAATTGCATATCTACTGCACATGGTAGCCTATATGTAACACGTAATTATATGTAAGCCACTGAAGGTCTTCTTGGTAGTTTGTATACTAAAGTTACCCGATACCGGATTGTATTACCGTGTACTGTTATTATTATTATTGTTATTATTATTATTATTATTATTATTATTATTATTATTATTTACGTCTTACATATATATATATATATTTTTTTAAACCTGTAAGATAGACGTAAATAATAATAATAATAATAATAATAATAATAATAACAGTACACGGTAATACAATACGGTATCGGGTAACTGCCAAATATTACTGTCCAAGCCAACGGAAATAGTAATATATTGAACAGAAGTAGTATTCACAAATCAAAATAGGGCGCCGGGTATCATCCACATTACACCATCCGAATGCAATCATAATAATTACACCATCCGAATGAAATCATAATAATTACACCATCCGAATGAAATCATAATAATTACACCATCCGAATGAAATCATAATAATTACACCATCCGAATGCAATCCTAATAATTACACCATCCGAATGAAATCATAATAATTACACCATCCGAATGAAATCCTAACAATGAATAAACAGCACTCTCCATAAACAAGAGTACCATTTCGGATCATTTCCAAAAATATACAAGCCATCTGAAATAGTAACTAGGCTATTTTAACCTTATAAGATCCGTTGACACATTTCTTTTCGGCTTTTTTATCTATTATTAAACGATTGTATTCAGAAGTATTGGGAAGTGTTAAAGGGGGGTGACCTGCTTTTTGTTATGTCTGTCCTTTTCTCTCTTTCTCTGGCTTGTATCCATTCGGCCCCATTCAGCCAACTATTTTAAGACGTTTATCCCCATCTAGGTGTCGATTTCTTCCTGGCGAGCGATAGCGAGCCAGCATTATATGAAGAAATCCGGCTTCGCCGGAGAGATTTTTCTATCGAAAAATGTACTAATTTAGTCTGCTGTCAAATCAAAATAAAAAATATGCTGGCTCGCTACCGCTCACCAGTAAAAAATTGACACCTGGATGGGGATAAACGTCTTAAAACAGTAGGCTGAATGGGGCCAAATGGATACAAGCCAGAGAAAGATAGAATAGGACAGAACAAAAACAGGTGACCCCCCTTAATGGAAATCAGAGGTTTGACTGAAATAGGTTTTACCCTCATAAGTCCCACAGAGCATTCCTAGGCTGTATACAATCGTCGAATAATACAATCGTCGAATAATACAATCGTCGAATAATACAATCGTCGAATCATACAATCGTCGAATCATACAATCGTCGAATAATACAATCGTCGAATACAATCGTCGAATAATACAATCGTCGAATAATACAATCGTCGAATCATACAATCGTCGAATAATACAATCGTCGAATAATACAATCGTCGAATAATACAATCGTCGAATCATACAATCGTCGAATAATACAATCGTCGAATAATACAATCGTCGAATAATACAATCGTCGAATAATACAATCGTCGAATAATACAATCGTCGAATAATACAGTCGTCGAATAATACAATCGTCGAATAATACAATCGTCAAATAATACAATCGTCGAATAATACAGTCGTCGAATAATACAATCGTCGAATAATAGCCAGAATAAATGGCCAAAATGCGTCATAATCTTCAATTTGCAAAGTGCGATTTAAAGATGTTTGCCCCATTTCTTTGTCCATATTAAAACCTTATGTGCCATTTAGATGTTCGGGTTTTTCCTGGCGAGCGATAGCGAGCCTTGAATGGGGTTCTAGGGGAGGTTTTCTTTTAAGCTTGAGGTCTAGGGAGCAAACTAAAGCAAATATATAGACCCGGGTTCGAATCCCGGCGGATCATATAATTATACTTTAATTAATTTCATTGGGGGTGTTTGGTGTTGTGGTGAAATGAATAAAATCTAGATCATTATAAACCGGTAATAATACAAAAATGAATGTATAATTAAACTACCGTCCCCTTAAAGAACACCACCACCACCACCACCACCACCACCACCACCACCACCACCACCATCACCACCATTCCCTTGACCAAACCCGGCAGCTAGCACGGAGATGGTCGAGCCCCAGATGGTGGCTCCACATACTTCCCACAGATCCTTCCTAAGCTGCATACAATCGTCTAATAATAACCAGAATAATATATCAAAATGCGTCATAATCTTCAAAGGGTTAACATTACTATACCCAAATAATAAAGAACAACAACAACAACACCACCATTCCTTTAAGGGGAGTTGGTTGGTTTTTCTAACCCCCCTTCTCCCTCATGCATAGCCTCATTAGTTTTCAGTTTATAAGACGTTCGCACCATTAGTTTGGCGATTTTAAAAGTTTTCGCCCCATTTATTTGTCAATAACAAGACCTTATGTGCCATTTAGATGTCGATTTTTTCCTGACTAGCGATAGCTAGCCTGTAACTTAGGAGGAACCGGCCTTCGGCCGGGAAATTTTCTACCGAAAAATGTACAAATTTATCTTAAATGGGGTTCTTGGGGATTTTTTTTTTTTTTTTTTTTTTAAGCTTGATGTAGGTCTAGGAAGGAAATTAACGAAAATCATAAGAATATAAATAAATAAGCCAATAAAAACGGCCATCCCCCCTTGACAAAACCCGGCAGGTAGCCTATAGCTTGGAGATAGTTGTGGAGCCCCAGATGGTGGGTGCAAGATACGCCCACACACCCACAGATTACAACACAGCTTACCACCACTACTACTACTACTACTACTACTACTACTACTACTACTACTACAACTACTGGGTGTTTGCAAGTGTGTTATCTCTGGTCCCTTTTCTCCCTCGTGTTTAGTCCCATTATTGTTTAGATTTTTAGACGTTCGGCCCCATTTGTTTGGCGATTTTAAGACCCTTCGTCCCATTTCGTTATACATTTTAAGACTTATCGTGCCATTTAGATGTCGATTTTTTTCCTGGCGAGTGATAGCGAGGAATCGGCCTTCGGCCGGGACATTTTTCTACCGAAAAATGTACAAATTTATCTTGAATGAGGTTGTAGGGGAGGTTTTATTTTAAGCTTGATGGAGGTCTAGGGAGCAAGCTAAACCAACTATATACAGTATACCGGTAAAACAAAAACAACAACAACAACAACATAACGTCCCATTAAAGATCACCAAAACCACCATTCCCCCTTGGCAAAACCCCGGCAGGTAGCTTGGAGATAGTTGAGCTCCAGATGGTGGGTGCAGATACGCCCACACCCCCACACACCCACAGATTCCAACACAGCTTACCACCACTACTACTACGACTACTACTACTACTAGGTGTTTGCAGGTGTGTTATCCTCCCCTTGGCTCGTATTGTGGACACCTAATGCTAACACGGGATTAGTAGCTTTGTGCTTATCTTTTCCATACGCTGGCAATCATTACACGATTATATTTATTCCTTGCGTACGACCGCTTTTCACAGTATATTGGCTTTCACTAGACGATTTTAGGTACCACTTTAAATTCAAGATCTCTAGACAATTTATGCACGATTAGAATCTGGGAGTTAGAATAGTATTGTAGACTCCTAATTATAACAAGCATTTAATCTACTTGTATGTCTGTGCTGTATTAATGTCTGTCAGATGTTGAATAGGGTGGGTAAATGTAGGAATATGTTTGTATATTTCACTCGATACGAAGAAATGAAGCTTAGATATTGCTGATCCCAGTTATTGATCAAAATATACTTAGTGCCGAGACATCACTTATTAGCGCGACTGTACTTGTATGTGTTAACCCTTTCAACGAGATGATTTTGTTCTTCCTTTTGTTCTGGCTATCATTAGGCGATTTTATTCACCTTTTTCATTTCAATGGGGTTAACATGACGCCATTTTCTAATTCTATATTGACCATCTATAATGCAACTTTGTTTACATTGGAATTATATCTTGAGTAAATGTTTTGTCTATGTAAGTGAAGGAGACAGACGGAAAAGCTGCATGTAACAAGTGTCTCCCTCAAAGTCGAAAGAGCGGCGTTAAAGTCAAAATGTCTGGACACACGGAGTTTGTAGCAGTTTAAGTTATAGGATGAGGGAAAGACAGACTGAGGGAGAGAGAGAGAGAGCTTACTAGTTGACACCGCAGGTAATAATCCAGCTTAACATAATTTCCCGGATTATTATGTCGGGTTATTTCTTTTGTTTTTGTTGTTGTTGTTGTTGTTGTTGCTGTTCCTCAGGCTGTCTGGCCGAGCAGCCCCAAGGTCCCAAGCAAGGCCAAGGCCATAACCGAGCGCCCCCACAGAACCCTCCCAGCTTACCACTAATAATGCCCAGGTGACCGAAGCCACTCAAAGGCGGGGAGCTGAGGAGGGTGCAAAAACGCCCGGGAAACAAAAGCCCCACCCAAGGCCCTGTGCCCCTCAGCAATTATAAAGGGAAACTTGAGGGGCAAAGGAAAAATCTTTTGTTTTTGTTGTTTCAATTGGTAAAGACCCAACACTTAATATACAATATTTAATTCAATGTCTGTTTAGTTCCTTTTAGTATGTTAAGGGGAGGTTTTTAGTTGATTCCCTAGACTTCCATCAAGCTTAAAATTACTCCCCCTTGACCCCCTTTCAAGATAAATTTGTACATTTTTCTACCGAAAAATATCCCGGCCGAAGGCCGGTTCCCCTTAAATTACAGGCTCGTTATCGCTCGCCAGGAAAAAATCGACACTTAAATGGCACGAATGGTCTTAAAATTGACAGAAATGGGGCGAGGGTTCTTAAAATCGCCAAACTAATGGGGCAAGCGTCTTTAAATCTCACAAGCAATGGGGCTAAACATGAGGGAGAAAGAGGTTCAGAAAAAAATCCTCCAGGTGGAAATCTCCCCTTAACGTCTACATCCTTACACATCATGGCTAACATTAGACGAGTTTATTCATCCATGCAGTAGGATGAAGTCCCCGTTTCATCCATGCAGTAGGAGGAAGTCCCCGTTTCATCCATGCAGTAGGATGAAGTCCCCGTTTCATCCATGCAGTAGGAGGAAGTCCCCGTTTCATCCATGCAGTAGGATGAAGTCCCCGTTTCATCCATGCAGTAGGATGAAGTCCCCGTTTCATCCATGCAGTAGGAGGAAGTCTCCGTTTCATCCATGCAGTAGGATGAAGTCCCCGTTTAATTCATGCAGTAGGAGGAAGTCCCCGTTTCATCCATGCAGTAGGAGGAAGTCCCCGTTTCATCCATGCAGTAGGAGGAAGTCCCCGTTTCATCCATGCAGTAGGAGGAAGTCCCCGTTTCATCCATGCAGTAGGATGAAGTCCCCGTTTCATCCATGCAGTAGGAGGAAGTCCCCGTTTCATCCATGCAGTAGGATGAAGTCCCCGTTTCATCCATGCAGTAGGAGGAAGTCCCCGTTTCATCCATGCAGTAGGAGGAAGTCCCCGTTTCATCCATGCAGTAGGATGAAGTCCCCGTTTCATCCATGCAGTAGGATGAAGTCCCCGTTTCATCCATGCAGTAGGAGGAAGTCCCCGTTTCATCCATGCAGTAGGAGGAAGTCCCCGTTTCATACATGCAGTAGGATGAAGTCCCCGTTTCATCCATGCAGTAGGATGAAGTCCCCGTTTCATACATGCAGTAGGAGGAAGTCCCCGTTTCATCCATGCAGTAGGAGGAAGTCTCCGTTTCATCCATGCAGTAGGAGGAAGTCCCCGTTTCATCCATGCAGTAGGAGGAAGTCCCCGTTTCATCCATGCAGTAGGATGAAGTCCCTGTTTCATCCATGCAGTAGGATGAAGTCCCCGTTTCATCCATGCAGTAGGAGGAAGTCTCCGTTTCATCCATGCAGTAGGATGAAGTCCCCGTTTCATCCATGCAGTAGGATGAAGTCCCTGTTTCATCCATGCAGTAGGAGGAAGTCCCCGTTTCATCCATGCAGTAGGATGAAGTCTCCGTTTCATCCATGCAGTAGGATGAAGTCTCCGTTTCATCCATGCAGTAGGATGAAGTCTCCGTTTCATCCATGCAGTAGGATGAAGTCTCCGTTTCATCCATGCAGTAGGATGAAGTCCCCGTTTCATCCATGCAGTAGGATGAAGTCCCTGTTTCATCCATGCAGTAGGAGGAAGTCCCCGTTTCATCCATGCAGTAGGAGGAAGTCCCCGTTTCATCCATGCAGTAGGATGAAGTCTCCGTTTCATCCATGCAGTAGGAGGAAGTCTCCGTTTCATCCATGCAGTAGGATGAAGTCCCCGTTTCATCCATGCAGTAGGAGGAAGTCTCCGTTTCATCCATGCAGTAGGAGGAAGTCCCCGTTTCATCCATGCAGTAGGAGGAAGTCCCCGTTTCATCCATGCAGTAGGAGGAAGTCTCCGTTTCATCCATGCAGTAGGATGAAGTCCCCGTTTCATCCATGCAGTAGGATGAAGTCCCCGTTTCATCCATGCAGTAGGATGAAGTCTCCGTTTCATCCATGCAGTAGGATGAAGTCTCCGTTTCATCCATGCAGTAGGATGAAGTCCCCGTTTCATCCATGCAGTAGGATGAAGTCCCCGTTTCATCCATGCAGTAGGATGAAGTCCCCGTTTCATCCATGCAGTAGGATGAAGTCCCTGTTTCATCCATGCAGTAGGATGAAGTCCCCGTTTCATCCATGCAGTAGGAGGAAGTCTCCGTTTCATCCATGCAGTAGGATGAAGTCCCCGTTTCATCCATGCAGTAGGATGAAGTCCCTGTTTCATCCATGCAGTAGGAGGAAGTCCCCGTTTCATCCATGCAGTAGGAGGAAGTCCCCGTTTCATCCATGCAGTAGGATGAAGTCCCCGTTTCATACATGCAGTAGGAGGAAGTCCCCGTTTCATCCATGCAGTAGGATGAAGTCCCCGTTTCATCCATGCAGTAGGAGGAAGTCTCCGTTTCATCCATGCAGTAGGAGGAAGTCTCCGTTTCATCCATGCAGTAGGAGGAAGTCCCCGTTTCATCCATGCAGTAGGAGGAAGTCCCCGTTTCATCCATGCAGTAGGAGGAAGTCTCCGTTTCATCCATGCAGTAGGAGGAAGTCCCCGTTTCATCCATGCAGTAGGAGGAAGTCCCCGTTTCATCCATGCAGTAGGAGGAAGTCCCCGTTTCATCCATGCAGTAGGAGGAAGTCCCCGTTTCATCCATGCAGTAGGATGAAGTCCCCGTTTCATCCATGCAGTAGGAGGAAGTCCCCGTTTCATCCATGCAGTAGGAGGAAGTCCCCGTTTCATCCATGCAGTAGGAGGAAGTCCCCGTTTCATCCATGCAGTAGGAGGAAGTCCCCGTTTCATCCATGCAGTAGGAGGAAGTCTCCGTTAATCCATGCAGTAGGAGGAAGTCCCCGTTTCATCCATGCAGTAGGAGGAAGTCCCCGTTTCATCCATGCAGTAGGAGGAAGTCCCCGTTTCATCCATGCAGTAGGAGGAAGTCCCCGTTTCATCCATGCAGTAGGATGAAGTCCCCGTTTCATACATGCAGTAGGAGGAAGTCCCCGTTTCATCCATGCAGTAGGAGGAAGTCCCCGTTTCATCCATGCAGTAGGAGGAAGTCCCCGTTTCATCCATGCAGTAGGAGGAAGTCCCCGTTTCATCCATGCAGTAGGATGAAGTCCCCGTTTCATACATGCAGTAGGAGGAAGTCCCCGTTTCATCCATTGCAGTAGGAGGAAGTCCCCGTTTCATCCATGCAGTAGGAGGAAGTCCCGTTTTCATCCATGCAGTAGGAGGAAGTCCCCGTTTCATCCATGCAGTAGGAGGAAGTCCCCGTTTCATCCATGCAGTAGGAGGAAGTCCCCGTTTCATCCATGCAGTAGGAGGAAGTCCCCGTTTCATCCATGCAGTAGGATGAAGTCCCCGTTTCATACATGCAGTAGGAGAAGTCCCGTTTTCATCCATGCAGTAGGAGGAAGTCCCCGTTTCATCCATGCAGTAGGAGGAAGTCCCCGTTTCATCCATGCAGTAGGAGGAAGTCCCCGTTTCATCCATGCAGTAGGATGAAGTCCCCGTTTCATACATGCAGTAGGAGGAAGTCCCCGTTTCATCCATGCAGTAGGAGGAAGTCCCCGTTTCATCCATGCAGTAGGAGGAAGTCCCTGTTTCATCCATGCAGTAGGAGGAAGTCCCCGTTTCATTTTATTTGGGTTAAGGGGAGATTTCCACTTGAGGGATTTTTTTCTGGATCCCTTTCTCCCTCATGTTTAGCCCCATTGCTTTTGAGATTTTAAGACGTTCGCCCTATTAGTTTGAACATTTTAAGATATTTTGCCCCATTTCTGTCAATTATAAGACCTTTCGTGCAATTAAGGTGTCAATTTTTTCCTGGCGAGCGATAGCGAGCCTGTAATTTAAGAGCAACCGGCCTCCGGCCACGAAATTTTTCTACTGAAAAATGTACAAATTTATCTTGAAAGGGGGTCTAGGGGTTGTAATTTTAAGCTTGATGAAAACGTAGGGAACAAACTAAATACCTCCCCTTAACAAGACGCCATTTGTGAATGATGTACAGGTATGTGGCTAATATTAGACGGTTTTATGTATGTTTAGAAGGACATCTTAAGTCAGAATTATACAGAATTAACCATAATATTCCTTGTAGACTGTCTTGATAGCGTAATGCATAGTGCGCGGAATTTCGATGTGAGTATCCTGGGTTCGAGTCCTCGGAGTGCCACATTTATTTGTTGATTTCATTAATTGAATTTAGAGGTGAAGTTGGTTGGTGTAAAATACATAATAATACACTCATCAGATTACAACAGAGCTTAGCACAACTGTTATTCTAGGTTCTTGAGGTTCTTGTCTCGTTTTGTAATCACCCAACACTAAGATAGAATTGTCCTTATCGGCAGGTATTAATCCATTGTGTAGTCACAGGATGTCGTCCATTCATTCTGGCCATCTTGAAGGGGGGTAGTAATCGCTTGTTCTGCCCCCCCCCCCCCCCCCACCCCCTTTTCCTCATGTTTAGCATATTAGTTTTGAGATTTTAAGACGTTCGTTCCGTTAGTTTAGCGATTTTGAAATATTTCGCCTCATTGTGTATTCAATATTAAGACTTTTCGTGCCCTTTAGGTGTCGATTTTTTTCCTGGCGAGCGATGGCGAGCCTCTAACTTTAGAAGGATTTGGCCTTCGGCCGGGACATTTTCTACCGAAAAATTTACAAATTTATCTTGAAAGGAGATCTAGAGGGTATTTTTCTAAGCTTGATGGAGGTCTAGCGAGGAAACTAAACAAATGATTAATTATATAAATACAGTATATAGTCCAAAAACCAAGTACTACCCCCTTAAACCAAGGACTACCCCTTAAACCAAGTACTACCCCCTTAAACCAAGTACTACCCCCTTAAACCAAGTACTACCCCCTTAAACTATTATATTTACTTCATGAATATGATAACGTTATTTGGCATTATTCTTCGACTACCATAAGACGATGTTATGCACGTTAAGAGGGACAACTTGAGTGCCAATGATAAAGACTTGACTGGATTATAATCATCTAGTTGGCCACCCGCCGGAGATTATTTCCCCAGCTTAGCATTATAACTCCTCGGCTTTGTTATTATGTGTTATCCTGTTAATGTCGGTGGCGTCTCGTATTGTAGACTCTCCACAGCAATACACAACAACAATATGGCGCTTCTGTTTCACTATACTTTGGCTAATATGAGACTTTATTTTTATTTTTATTTTTTTGGCTCAACTTTGGAAGACCCTCTAGGAATCTAAGGGGTATTAATCTATCTCGTTTGACCTTCTTTCTAAGCTAAATAAAATCGACTACTGCTAGCCAGATTAAAAGGAAGAAAGGCGTCCGCGAATACTGAAAGGGTTAGACTCTTTGCTTCCGGTGTGGGGAGCTCATATTAACCCTTTCAGAACCGCTGACGTCTGATGTATGCGATTTCAGCTACATTTAGACGATTTTATGAAGCTTATCAAAGGTATATAGGAGCTAAAAGGTATATAGGAGCTAAAAGGTATATAGGAGCTAAAAGGTATATAGGAGCTAAAAGGTATATAGGAGCTAAAAGGTATATGGGAGCTAAAAGATATATGGGAGCTAAAAGGTATATAGGAACTAAAATGTATATAGGAGCTAAAAGGTATATAGGAGCTAAAAGGTATATAGGAGCTAAAAGGTATATAGCAGCTAAAAGGTATATAGGAGCTAAAAGGTATATAGGAGCTAAAAGGTATATAGAAGCTAAAAGGTATATAGGAGCTAAAAGATATATAGGAGCTAAAAGGTATATAGGAGCTAAAAGGTATATAGCAGCTAAAAGGTATATAGCAGCTAAAAGGTATATAGGAGCTAAAAGGTATATAGGAGCTAAAAGGTATATAGGAGCTAAAAGGTATATAGGAGCTAAAAGGTATATAGGAGCTAAAAGGTTATATAGAAGCTAAAAAGGTATATAGGAGCTAAAAGGTATATAGGAGCTAAAAGGTATATAGGAGCTAAAAGGTATATAGGAGCTAAAAGGTATATAGAAGCTAAAAGGTATATAGGAGCTAAAAGGTATATAGCAGCTAAAAGGTATATAGGAGCTAAAAGGTATATAGAAGCTAAAAGGTATATAGGAGCTAAAAGGTATATAGGAGCTAAAAGGTATATAGGAGCTAAAAGGTATATAGGAGCTAAAAGGTATATAGGAGCTAAAAGGTATATAGAAGCTAAAAGGTATATAGGAGCTAAAAGGTATATAGGAGCTAAAAGGTATATAGGAGCTAAAAGGTATGTAGGAGCTAAAAGGTATATGGGAGCTAAAAGGTATATAGGAGCTAAAAGGTATATAGGAGCTAAAAGGTATATAGAAGCTAAAAGGTATATAGGAACTAAAAGGTATATAGGAGCTAAAAGGTATATAGAAGCTAAAAGGTATATAGGAGCTAAAAGGTATATAGCAGCTAAAAGGTATATAGCAGCTAAAAGGTATATAGCAGCTAAAAGGTATATAGGAGCTAAAAGGTATATAGGAGCTAAAAGGTATATAGCAGCTAAAAGGTATATAGGAGCTAAAAGGTATATAGGAGCTAAAAGGTATATAGGAGCTAAAAGGTATATAGGAGCTAAAAGGTATATAGCAGCTAAAAGGATTGTTGAGCTACTCCGTAACCTTTTAAGGGGAGATTTCCACTTGAGGGATTTTTTCTTGACTCCTTTCTCCCTCATGTTTAGCCCCATTGCTTTTCTAATTTTAAGACGTTCGCCCCATTATTTTGACGATTTTAAGAACTTTCGACCCATTTCTGTCAATTTTAAGACCTTTCGTGCCATTTAGGTGTCGATTTTATCCTGGCGAGCGACAGCGAGCCTGTAATTTAAGAGGAACCGGCTTTCAGCCGGGACATTTTTCTACCGAAAAATTTACAAATTTATCTTGAAAGGGGCTCAAGGGGGTGTAATCTTAAGCTTGAAGGATATCTAGGGACCACACTAAAAACCTCCCCTTAATGGGTAGACGTCCTTCCTAAGCTGAATAGAATCCTCTAATAGCTGCTAGGATATAATTAATATAAGGGATGTCACCGGTACTAAATGGGCAGAGATTCCATGGTCAACTTTCCTCTGGCAACATTTACAAAAGATTAGAAAAGGAAAACAAGCAACAACAGCTCTATTAATCCACACTAGAAATGGGTTCCTGTGGATAATATTGGGTTTATTAATCAAGCACTGGTATCGGACACTAAACTGAAGATAATTTGAATTTATGTGTCAGAATTATTGCGGCCAAATTTTCCATATATGAAGAAATCGACACCTAGATGGGGATAAACGTCTTAAAATAGTTGGCTGAATGGGGCCAAATGGATACAAGCCAGAGAAAGAGAGAAAAGGACAGAAATAACAAAAAGCAGGTCACCCCCTCCCCCCCCCTCTTAAGGGGAAAAGCGCTCGTGTGATATCAGGTTTAATCTTTAACACTGTCGAGGCAGGTAATTGTCTTTAATTACTGCACGTTTTTGTAAAAGAACTACAGACAAGATGATCAGACTCGTCGAAATATTGTAGACTGGTTTTCGTATATATACAGTATATATATATATATATATATATATACTGTATAAAGAAAGAGAGAGAGAGAGAGAGAGAGAGAGAGAGATACATAAACATTGTCATTCACCGGTGTATATAATTCCCAGTACAATTATATTTTTCAAGTATCTATTATTATTTGTATGTGTTAGGTAAAGTGGGAGCCTCAATAAAGTGGATAAATAGCCTGGCATGAAGTGGCTGGGAGTGTCATGGATTATATTATGTTCAGCAGGTGACAGGTGATTTATGACTGTGTGACTGTACCTGTCATCATCACCACCAGAAGAGAGAGAGAGAGAGAGAGAGAGAGAGAGAGAGAGAGAGAGAGAGAGAGAGAGAGAGAGAGAGAGAGAGAGAGAGAGAGGGGAGAGGAGGGGAGGGCGAGGGAGAGGAGAGAGGAGAGAGAGAACGAGGAGGGAGGAGTCGAGAAATTAGGAGACGCGGGGAAATTAGGTAACACAAACATAACAATGGAAAGAACAATGAAATAAAATACAATGAGAGAGAGAGAGAGAGAGAGAGAGAGAGAGAGGCAGGGAGGGGATACGTGAAGGTATCGAACTTAGCCTATACGATACACACATAAATAGTTAGAAAAATAATACATACCACACGCGAGATAAACTAACTAACAAAGCAAAGAACAACAATAAGAGAGAGAGAGAGCGAGAGAGAGGGAGAACAGTAACACCAAAAAAACAAAGATACCCGAGATACAAAATAGTAGCCATTCGAACTATCAATCCGGCGACTATAACATTCACCACCACCTATTATTATTCAGTAACAATAGGTAACTAATGATCGGCCTGGCAGTATGAAGGGCCAGATTAATTCACCCACCCAGGGCTCAAGATGGGTCTATGGGAATTGGATATCGAGGCATACGCACCCTGTTTCATATATATACTGTATAATATAATATATATTCGCCCCCATTCACGCTACCCCCCCCCCCCCTCTCTTTCTAACTACATGTAAACATTTTCGGTAAAAATGTCACGACCAAACATTTGGTATTCCTAGATTTCTAAATCCCTTCCTCTTGCCAGTAAATGATCAAAACCTGAATCGTGTGTATGTTATTATGCTCGCCAAACTAACGGTGCAAAACGTCTCAAAATGACTGAAGTAACGGGGCGAAACGTCTTGAAAACGGCTAAGGAAAGGGTTGAACCAGGTGGGATGGGGGACTGGGTATCGTGAGCCATCAGCACCCTCGGACCTTTTAATTGGATGACTTGCAGGTTTAAAGGTGCTCCCGTTTAATAGGCAGTTTACAGGCTCGTTAGGGGCAGAGCGGGGTGATGGATACAGGTACATATATATGCATTAACCTCTGGCCCCTCCTACCCTAACACACACACACACACACACACACACACACACACACACACACACACACACACACACACACACACACACACACACACACACACATCATAGGCACATACACGTCTAAGTCTTTGGTATTTTGTGTACGTATTGAATTGATATGTACTGTATTAACCTCTGCCCTCCCCCCCCCCCCCCCCCACACACACACACATACTTGGATACACATATAAACATACATTCACCTCTTAATCTTTGGAGCTTTGCATACAGTTGCAAAGACATGGATTGGGCATAAATGCTGTGGAGATTTAGATCTATTTAATCATAATTTGAATGTATAATACAATGGGAAATAAGTCTTCCTATCCAACTGTTTTCACTAGCCTATTATTACATTGGGCTGAACTCAGAAATTCACCTTCAAAAGCTATGTAAATAAACCAAAAAGATAATTAGATGGTGTCACATATTAGATGGTGTCACATATTAGATGGTGTCACATATTAGATGGTGTCACATATTAGAAGGTGTCACATATTAGATGGTGTCACATATTCCCAGCCCGTATACCAGGTTCATGTTTTGTTAACTGTACGTATGGGACTGCGGTCAATGGTGGAATTGTAGGCGTGGGGTGGTGTTTGTGGGTGGATAGGGTTGTATGGGTGAGCTGTGGGGTGTAAATTGTGTGGGAGTGTAGTGGTGGAGTGGTGTCTGTGAGTGTTTGGTGTGTATGGGTGAGCTGTGGGTATAAAATGTGTGGAAGTGTAGATGTGGGATGTTGTTTATGGGTGGATGGGGTTGTGTGGGGTGTAGAATATATGGGAGTGTATACATTTAGTGGTGGGATGGTGTCTGTGGGCGTGTGGGATACTAAGGGTGAGTTGTGGGTGTGAAATGGGCGGGACTGTAGGCACGAGAGTGAAATTATAGCTCGGTGATGGATACAGTAACATATATTGACATTAACACCTGGCCCTCCTCCCTCCTCCCTCCTCCCTACACACACACACACACACACTCACACACACACACACACGATAATACACATAAGCCATACATCTTACGGCCATAATCTTACAATGGTAAAATCTAGTATGCAGACGAAATGACTAGAAATATGCCGTTGCCTTCAGAAACTGGGATGCTAAACAACGCCCTCTCTATAATCAACACTCATTCCAATAGCATTAGCTCGGTATAGGCAAGTCAACACCCCTCCCACATGTTTAAGAATACGACCAACATTTATCTTCGAGTGTTGGACATAGGGGTGAAAATATAGAGATGTGGTCAGGGTAGGGATGAGAATGGTATAAGTGAAGAAAAGGTGTGAGTGTGGGAGGATGGGAATGTGGATATATATGGGTGTGATTGTGGATGTGTGTGGATGAAATTGTAGATGTGTGTGTGTGTGTGTGTGTGTGTGTGTGTGTGTGTGTGTGTGTGTGTGTGTGTGTGTGTGTGTGTGTGTTCGTTCCTCATTCTCTTAGGCTTAACAACTTTTGACAACTGGTGAGAATCCCTAATAAGTTTTGCGAGCCTTCTTTCACATGTCTACTATAGGCTATCATCACATCCTGAATCCACCCTTATACATGAGCACTATCGATACCAGTCTTCATTCTACTTCATCTCTCTATAGCTTAAGGAGAGACGGTCGTTTGTCTGGTCCCCTTTCTCCCTCGTGTTTAGTCACATTATTGTATTAGATTTTTAGAGGTTCGACCCATTTGTTTGGCGATTTTAAGACCTTTCGTCCCATTTCGTTATACGTTTTAAGACCTATCGCGCCATTTAGGTGTCGATGTTTTCTTGGCGAGCGCTGGCGAGCCTGTAATTATAAGAGGAACCGGCCTTCGGCCGGGAAAATTTTCTACCGAAAATTTACAAATTTATCTTGAAGGGGGGTCTAGGGGATGTTTTTCTAAGTTTGAGGGATGTCTAGCGAGGAAACTAAGAATTTATGAATGAATGAATGAATTTATAGGCCAAAAAATCAGTCAGTGTCCCCTTAATACGGCATGGCACTCACATCACTCATACACCTCACTCTTTCACACCTCACATCTGACTCTGACACTTCACTCACACATCTCATACTAGGGCGACAGTAATTTGAATTGCACAATCCTTTATAATGGGGACATGTTTGCTGAATTGGCAATTATTTGGTCTTGTTTAAGTACTTTGTCGTCAACTCTCACACCTCTCATTCTTCACTCACCCTCTTCCACCTCATCCTCACACCTCTTCCTCCTTATACTCACACCTCTACTCACCTTCCTCCTCCTCACACCTCTCCTGTTCCTCTCCCAGCTCCTCATCCTCACCCTTCTCTTCCCCTCACACCTCTCCTCCTCCCCCTCACACCACTCCTCATCCTCCCACCTCCCTCCTCTCCCTCACTCCTATCCCCCTCCTTCACCCCTTTCCTCCTCACCCTCACTCTTTTCCCTCCCCCTCCCCCTCACTCCTCCACCCCACATCCTTCCTCCCTCTCCTCCCCCTCCCCCTCATCCCATCACTGTCAGCGATGGTTATCAGGGTGACCGTAATATTGACAGCCATACAGGACTCATTCGGCCTGCTCCTATAGCGCCTTTTAAACCACCCCCTAACTCATATATATATATATATATATATATATATATATATATATATATATATATATATATATATATATATATACTGTATATGTGTGTATGTATATTCTTTCGGGGCCTAATGCAATATTTTACGCTGTTTTATGTTATACGTGGAGGCTTTATGTGTGTTTGCTGCTATTATCAATCTAGAACAATGTATTACGCCTAGAAAAATCTCCCACAGTTAAAGGTGAAGATCTTATTCGTTTAAACTAGAAGAGAACACATTATTTAATACCAGTAATACTTCGCTTCTGTCTTGCTGCCTTAGGATGGATTTCGTTTCTTCAAATAGACCCCAAGTCTATTTCGTTTTAGATATAACTAAACATATAATAACCTTGAGTATAACACATACCGGACAACATAATCCCAGCAGAACTTTTATGTTATTTATTATAAACAAGACCTCTAGGAAATCCAAGCGATTCAATGAACACTTTTACTCCCACAGATCACTCATAAACTTAATAAATCCGTCTCATGACAGGCAGATTATAATGAAGTATGGCGTCACGGTGTACTAAAGGGATAGCTACAATAAAACACCCAATTTAAGGGGAGATTTCCACTTGAGAATTTGTTTTCTTGACTCCTTTCTCCCTCATGTTTAGCCCCATTTGTTTTTCTCATTTTAAGACGTTCGCCCCATTATTTTGAGGATTTTAAGAACTTTCAACCCATTTCTATCAATTTTAAGACCTTTCGTGCCATTTAGGTGTCGATTTTATCCTGGCGAGCGATAGCGAGCCTGTAATTTAAGAGGAACCGGCTTTCAGCCGGGACATTTTTCTACCGAAAAATGTACAAATTTATCTTGAAAGGGGCTCAAGGGGGTGTAATCTTAAGCTTGAAGGATATCTAGGGACCAAACTAAAAACCTCCCCTTAATCCCAATACAACCTGGATGGCCAAGATGTACAGTCCAAATCAATAGTACCCAACAAACCTTCCTCATAATTATAAGCTATGTCATTTTGAGAGTTAGCTAATATAACCGTTAAGGGGTGATTTTCACTTGAGAGGGTTATTTTCTGGATCCCCTTCTCCCTCGTGTTTAACCCCATTAGTTTGGTATTATAAGACGTTTGCCCCATTAGTTTGCCGATTTTAAGACCATACGCCCTATTTCAGTCAATTTTAAAACCTTTCTTGCTATTTAGGTGTCGATTTTTTCCTGGCGAGCGGTAGCGAGCCTGTAATTTAGGGGGAACCGGCCTTCAGCCGGGACAATTTTTCTATCGAAAAATGTACAAATTTATCTTGAAAGGAGGTCTTGGGGGTATTTTTGTAAGCTTGATGGAAGTCTAGGGAGCAAACTAAATACCTCCCCTTTAATTTACAGTCTTCATGTGTTTATACTAATTCAAGATTAGTACGATTGGTGTCACGTCGTACATTCATTATTGGCGAATTAATATCCCTCTCTCTCTCTAGTTTTCACACTAAGTATTTAGGTTTGCAGCGAACTAATGATTTTGACTGTACAATGCGGTACTTCTTCACACAGTCACGCTCCAAATTCGCGTTCTACCTTTATCATTTAAGGGGGGTCACCGGCTTTTTTTATTTTTATCTTTCTCTCCTTTTCTCTCTTTCCCATTCCCCATTTCCCCATTCAGCCAACTGTTTTAAGACGTTTATCCCCATCCAGGTGTCCATTTCTTCCTGGCGAGCGATAGCGAGCCAGCATTGTATGGAGAAATCCGGCTTCGCCGGAGAAATTTTTCTTTCGAAAAATGTACA
Source organism: Paralithodes platypus (assembly GCA_032716605.1). Classification (NCBI taxonomy): domain Eukaryota; kingdom Metazoa; phylum Arthropoda; class Malacostraca; order Decapoda; family Lithodidae; genus Paralithodes; species Paralithodes platypus. Next base: position 30,694,551 of record CM064545.1, read on the forward strand.
AATTTAGCTTGCTGTCAAAAAAAAAAAATATATATATGCTGGCTCGCTACCGCTCGCCAGGAAAATATTGACACCTGAATGGGGGTAAACGTCTTAAAACAGTAGGCTGAATGGGGCCGAATGGATACAAGCCAAAGAGAGAGGGAGAGAAAGTGAAAAAAAAGCGAGGTGGGCTCCCTTAAGCCTGAACAAAATCCTATAGCATCTATTGGCCATAATGATAAGAAGATTTTAATTTGTCTCTGTTGGAAGTTACTCGATATCATGATTGTATATATTATTATTATTATTATTATTATTAGTAGTAGTAGTAGTAGTAGTAGTAGAAGTTGTAGTATGTTTATTTTTATTATTATATTTTTATTTTTTATTATTATTATTATTATTATTATTATTATTATTATTATTATTATTATTATAAATATTTTCCTTACGATGTTATTCTTTCCATACCGTACGTATACAGATAGACGATTGTATTCAGTTTAGCGTTAGACAAACCCTTTGTTGTTAAATGATTGGGTAGATTAGTATTTTAATTATATTAGTATTTTAATTATATTAGTATTTTAATTATATTAGTATTTTAATTATATTAGTATTTTAATTATATTAGTATTTTAATTATATTAGTATTTTAATTATATTAGTATTTTAATTATATTCGATTTTTAGTCATCTTCAGATGGCTAAATTTCGTAGCAATAGTTGCATATAATAACATGGCTTGTTTGAAGAATGGTTTCCTATTTTTCCAACCAATAGTTACGTCATGGCTTAGCTTTCGATTGTTTTCAAGTGAATTTACCCATTAACACTTTCAGAAACCTTATTAATGCATGATGATTGTATACCGGTACAACTAAATCAGTATTTCTAGCAATGAATGAGTTATGGTTAATATTAATTGTCTATTCAACTCTCCCACAATCTTCCCAAATGTATTAATATAGTCTAGTAACAGCCAATATAGGATGAAATATGCGTAATGATATACTGGATGGGGTAAACGATATATTGGATGGGGCAACACTCCTAAGATAAGCAAAATTGGCATATCAAAAAAAACTCTCGGGTGTTCAAACGTAAAATTACGCAAACTTGGGCCCACTATATATATACTGGTTATAGTAACTGCAGTATATAACTATTGGATGGGTAGATGGACATATAGCCTATATAACACATATAGACAGATGCCAAACAAACTAAAAAACAGAAATACCAAACATATATTCAATCCAATTTTCAATTATGTTTACACTATCCATCGGCCGGCCATTATCATAAGGGGAGGCACAACGTTTTTCTGGACCCCCTTCTCCCTCATGTTTAGCCCCACTAGTTCTGAGATTATAAGACGTTCGGCCCATTAGTTTGGCGATTTTAACACCTTTCGCCCCATTTTGTTGTCAATTTTAAGACCTTTCGTGCCATTTAGGTGTCGATTTTTTCCAGGCGAGCGATAGCGAGCCTGCAATTTTAAGAGGAACGGGCCTTCGGCCGGGACATTTTTCTACCGAAAAATGTACACATTTATCTTGAAAGGGGGTCTAGGGGGTGTTTTTAGGTCTAGCGAGGAAACTTAAGAAAATATATGAATAACTGAATTAATAAACCAAACAAACGGCCAGTCTCCCCTTAAGTATAAGAAATGACCTCTTGGAATCAAAGGGTTAAGTCGAAGAAGATGCGTTTGCGGTGAAAAGTGACACGTAGAAACCCAAGAGTTCATTCACTCAGTATTGTAACCAAGATGCCAAACAATGACTTAAGGGGAGATAATTATCCACTTGAGGGATTTTTTTCTTGACTCCTTTCTCCCTCATGTTTGGCCCCATTGCTTTTCCCTAATTTTAAGACGTTCGCCCCATTATTTTGGCGATTTTAAGAACCTTCGATCCATTTCTGTCAATTTTAAGACCTTTCGTGCCATTTAGGTGTCGATTTTATCCTGGCGAGCGACAGCGAGCCTGTAATTTAAGAGGAACCGGCTTTCAGCCGGGGCATTTTTCTACCGAAAAATGTACAAATTTATCTTGAAAGGGGCTCAAGGGGGTGTAATCTTAAGCTTGATGGATATCCAGCGACCAAACTAAAAACCTCCCCTTAAACTTGCTCTCCTGTCATAATTGTTAAGAAATACAACTGCTCCAAAACTCATATTGCCGTATGCATTTCAGGTGGTAAAATGTGTTTGCAGAAAATTATGTATATATATATATATATATATATATATATATATATATAGAGAAAGAGAAAGAGAGAGAGAGAGAGAGAGAGTGAAAGAGAGAGAGAGAGAGTGAAAGAGAGAGAGAGAGTGAAAGAGAGAGAGAGTGAAAGAGAGAGAGAGTGAAAGAGAGAGAGAGAGAGTGAAAGAGAGAGAGAGAGTGAAAGAGAGAGAGAGTGAAAGAGAGAGAGAGAGAGTGAAAGAGAGAGAGTGAAAGAGAGAGAGAGAGAGAGAGATTGATTTTCTTTATTTACCGGTATTCATGTTGCATTTACTTGTGTGCCGTTGTTTGTCTTTGTAATGGTACTTATGCTATTTGTTCGGTGCCGGTACTATAAATCAGTCCTAAAACCAACGGTCACTTGATTTAAGGGGATTTGTTTTTGTTAGTTCGCTACATTTCCATCAAGCTTAACATTACAGCCCCTAGACCCCCTTTCAAGATAAATTTGTACATTTTTCGGTAGAAAAATGTCCCGGCCGAAGGCCGGTTCCCCTTAAATTGCAGGCTCGCTATCGCTCGCCTGGAAAAGATCGACACCTTAGTGGAACGAAAAGTCTTAAAATTGACAGAAATGGGGCAAACGTTCTTAAAATCGCCTAACTAATGGGGCGAACGTCTTAAAATATCAAAATCAATGGGGCTAACCATGATGGAGAAAGGGGGTCAAGAAAAAATCCCTCAAGTGGAAATCTCCCCTTTAAGATACTAACACAGCACAACACACCTCTCCCAACAACGACTACTACACACACATCCCTTGGTTCACGTCAGAGGGGTGGGTGTGTGTGTCTGCTTCATGTCACCCAATCACCCTGGCACACATGACAGTATTAAAGGGGGTACGACTCGCTGTTTCTCAACCCCCTTCTCCCTCATGTTTAGCATATTAGTTTGGAGGTTTTAAGACGTTCGTTCCGTTAGTTTGGCGATTCTGAGACATTTCGCCTCATATGTTTGTCAATATTAAAATCTTTCGTGCCTTTTAGGTGTCGATTTTTTCCTCGCGAGCGATAGCGAGCTTCTAATTTTAGATGGAACCGGCCTTCGGCCGGGAAATTTTTCTACCGAAAAATGTACCGTACAAATTTATCTTGAAAGGGGTTCTTGGGGGTGTTTTTCTAATCTTGATGGAGGTCTAGCGAGGAAACTCAACAATAAATTATAAATAAATATATAGACCAAAAACCAAGCACTACCCCCTCATGCCAAACAACGATAGCTATTCGTCTGGATGACTAATTTATGCCAGTCGATAGTTTCGAATAGTATTTTGACTATTTGTTTATTGAGTTGGACTCATACTATCAGTTTGGGCATCATTGGAAATAGTAATGAATTCAAAGGTGAACCCAAGTGTTTAGCTTAACTTTTTTCTCTATTGGCTAAACGGAATTTGACATTTTCTGACTACGCAAAATATGATACTGCATTGAAGACATCGTAATTAACACATTTTAAACCCATCCGCCAATATTACTGTATTTTACTGTTTGCTTGGTGACTTCAGGTAGCTAAAGGTATTTTCCTTAAGGGGGGTGACCTGCTTTTTGTTATTTCTGTCCTTTTCTCTCTTTCTCTGGCTTGTATCCATTCGGCCCCATTCAGCCAACTATTTTAAGACGTTTATCTAGGTGTCGATTTCTTCCTGGTGAGCGACAGCGAGCTAGCATTATATGAAGAAATCCGGCTTCGCCGGAGAAATTTTTCTATCGAAAAATGTACAACTTTAGCCTGCTGTCAAACAAAACTAAAAAATATGCTGGCTCGCTACCGCTCACCAGTAAAAAATTGACACCTGGATGGCGATAAACGTCTTAAAATAGTAGGCTGAATGGGGCCAAATGGATACAAGCCAGAGAAAGATAGAAAAGGACAGAACAAAAACAGGTCACCCCCCTTAACCATATGAATGATCTCACGCACTCAAAGAATAATGGAGACTTTATGTTTTTGAAACTTACTTCAGAAACATTCTTCCTAAATTGCAGGCAATCGTATGTTGGCTGCCAAAATATAGGCTATATTGAAATTTGGCCAGTGTACGATCGCGCTAATAAGTCATGTCCCAGCTGTCATTACGTTTGGCTTGCTCGGTGCTGTATTAATGTCTGTGAGATGTTGAATAGGGTGGGTAAGTGTAGGAACGTGTTTGTATATTTCACTCGATATGAAGAAATGAAGCTTAGATATTGCCGATACCAATTATTGATCAAAACATACTTGGTGCCGAGATATCACTTATTAGCGCGATTGTATTTATCTCAAGTGTGACTATACTCTATATGTGTCCAGCTGATCATAAATTGAATCTCTTAGTAGCTGATTTCTCGATACTTTATGGAAATATATGAACTACTATGGCTGTGTGTCGTATTAAGGCCAAGTTTTCATAACCAACATCATATTTCGCTACAAAATCCACCTTATAACCGAGTAACCAAGATAGTAACATGGCAATTTGGATGATCAAGTTGCATACATGTATAGCTACTAATGTTAGGTCCATGCCTTACATTTATTAGTACGACGGGGGTCATTTCTACCCAATGCTGACTAACATTATAAGAATATTATGTTCAATATTTTATTATATTGGACGACGTCTAGTAAGCTTAAGGGGAGGTTTTTAGTGAGTTTCCTAGACTTCCATCAAGCTTGAAATTACACCCCGTTGACCCCCTTTCAAGATAAATTTGTACATTTTTCGGTAGAAAAATGTCCCGGCCGAAGGCCGATTCCTCTTAAATTACAGGCTCGCTATCGCTCGCCAGGAAAAAAATCGACACCTAAATGACACGAAAGGTCTTAAAAGTTAAATAAATGGGGCGAAAGTTCTTAAAATCGCCAAACTAATGGGGCGAACGTCTTCAAATCTTGTAAGCAATGGGGCTAAACATGAGGGAGAAAGGGGTAAAAAAGAAAAAAATCCCTCAAGTGGCAATCTCCCCTTAAGAATATGTCTTCCAAAACTCCGACCAAGCGATTCAGCCCAAACTGAGAACAATAGTTTGGGGGTAGTCTAAGGGGGCCCACCTCGCCTTTTGTTTATCTTTCTCTCTCTTTGGCTTGTATCCATTCGGCCCCATTCAGCCTACTGTTTGAAGACGTTTACCTCCATCCAGGTGTCAATATTTTCCTGCCGAGCGGTAGCGAGCCAGCATATATATATATTTTTGTTTTACAGCAAGCCAAATTTGTACATTTTTCGATAGAAAAATTTCTCCGGCGAAGCCGGATTTCTCCGTACAATGCTGGCTCGCTATCGCTCGCCAGGAAGAAATCGACACCTGGATGGGGATAAACGTCTTAAAACAGTTGGCTGAATGGGGCCGAATGGATACAAGCCAGGGAAAGAGAAAAAAGGAGAGAAAGATAATAAAAAAAAACGGTGACCCCCCTTAAATAAAATACTAACATCGTCATGAATTAAATATTGAATATTACGATTAAATGACAATATAATGGATGAGATATTGCCATTAACCCCTTCTGTACCGACAAAGTTGTTTTATAGTTGTAGTCTGGCTATGTTGAGAGGATTGTGTGCCGTTTAAGAAGGATCTGTGGTTGTCAAACGGGTTGAGTGTGATGGTTCGAAGCCTCTTAATTGCTGTGATGGTTCGAAGCCTCTTAATTGCTGTGATAGTTCGAAGCCTCTTAATTGCTGTGATGGTTGGAAGCCTCTTATTGCTGTGATGGTTCGAAGCCTCTTAATTGCTGTGATAGTTCGAAGCCTCTTAATTGCTGTGATAGTTCGAAGCCTCTTAATTGCTGTGATAGTTCGAAGCCTCTTAATTGCTGTGATGGTTCGAAGCCTCTTAATTGCTGTGATGGTTCGAAGCCTCTTCATTGCTGTGATGGTTCGAAGCCTCTTAATTGCTGTGATGGTTGGAAGCCTCTTAATTGCTGTTATGGTTCGAAGCCTCTTAATTGCTGTGATGGTTCGAAGCCTCTTAATTGTTCGAAGCCTCTTCATAATTGCTGTAGGCCCTTTTTAAATTTGAGAGGAGATTTCCACTTGAGGGATTTTTTTTTTCTGGACCCCGTTTTCCCTCATGTTTAGCCCCATTGCTTTTGAGATTTTATGAATTTCGCCGCATTAGTTAGGTGATTTTAAGAACCTTTGCCCTATTTCTGTCAATTTTAAGACCTTTCGTGCCATTTAGATGTCGATTTTTTCCTGGCGAGCGATAGCGAGCCTGTATTTTAAGAGGAAACGGCCTTCGGCCGGGACATTTATCTTGAAAGGCGGTCTAGGGGGTGTAATTTTAAGCTTGATGGTAATCTAGGGACCAAACTAAACACCTCCCCTTAATACAATTGTCTAGTAGTAGCCAGAATATAATTTAAAAGACGTCGCCGGTAAGGAAGGGGTTAAGGGGAGGTATTTAGTTTGGTCCCTAGATATCCTTCAAGCTTAAGATTACACCCCCTTGAGCCCCTTTCAAGATAAATTTTTACATTTTTCGGTAGAAAAATGTCCCGGCTGAAAGCCGGTTCCTCTTAAATTACAGGCTCGCTATCGCTTGCCAGGATAAAATGGACACCTAAATGGCACGAAAGGTCTTTAAATTGACATAAATGGGTTGAAAGTTCTTAAAATCGTCAAAATAATGGGGCAAACGTCTTAAAATTAGAAAAAACAATGGGGGCTAAACATGAGGGAGAAAGGCGTCCAGAAAAAAAAAAAAAATCCCTCCAGTGGACATCTCCCCTTAACAAAGCTACACCGTAAATTATCCAGAGCTTAGTTACATAATAATTATATATATATATATATATATATATATATATATATATATATATATAGTGTTTATGGGTCATCATCATCACCACCACTATTATAGCCACCGCACCTAACTAACTTAAAAGGTCGTTTATTTCACACTCTCCACCCCACACACACACACACACACACACACACACACACACACAGAGGACCTCTCGCAGGTGCATCACGTTAATTAAGGGGAGATTTCCACTTGAGGGATTTTTTTCTTTTTTTTTCTTGACTCCTTTCTCCCTCGTGTTTAGCCTCATTGTGTTTTTTGTTTCTAGTTTTAAGACGTTTGCCCCCTTTGTTTTTGACGATTTTAAGAACTTTCAACCCATTTCTGTCAATTTTAAGACCTTTCGTGCCATTTAGGTGTCGATTTTATCCTGGCGAGCGATAGCGAGCCTGTAATTTAAGAGGAACCGGCTTTCAGCCGGGACATTTTTCTACCGAAAAATGTACACATTTATCTTGAAAGGGGCTCATGGAAGTGTCATCTTAAGCTTGAAGGATATCTAGGGACCAAACTAAAAACCTCCCCTTAATTGTTTGTCGTTGACCTTGACGTTTATCTACTTCTATAAAATGTGTCCAAAAATACTTGTAGATAATTTAAGGGGGGTCACCTACTTTTGAGGGGGGTCACCTACTTTTGAGGGGGGTCACCTACTTTTGAGGGGGGTCACCTACTTTTGAGGGGGGTCACCTACTTTTGAGGGGGGGTCACCTACTTTTGAGGGGGTCACCTACTTTTGAGGGGGGTCACCTACTTTTGAGGGGGGTCACCTACTTTTGAGGGGGGTCACCTACTTTTGAGGGGGGTCACCTACTTTTGAAGGGGGTCACCTACTTTTGAGGGGGGTCACCTACTTTTGAGGGGGGTCACCTACTTTTGAGGGGGGTCACCTACTTTTTTTCTCTCCTTTTCTCTCTTTTTCTGGCTTGTATCCATTCGGCCCCATTCAGCCTACTGTTTCAAGACGTTTATGTCCATCCAGGTGTCGATTTCTTTCTGGCCAGCGATAGCGAGCCAGCAATGTATGAAGAAGTCCGGCTTCGCCGGAGAAATTTTTCTATCGAAAAATTTACAAATTTAGCCTGCTGTCAGAATTGTTTTTAAATATATGCTGGCTCGCTAACGCTCGCTAGGAAAAAATCGACACCTGGATGGGGATAAACGTCTTAAAACAGTAGACTGAACGGGGCCGAATGGATACAAGCCAGAGAGAGAGAGAGAGACAGATAGAACAAACAAACAAATGGTTCCCCTTAACGACACGCGTAAAGATAAACCGCGCTTATAATAATCTATATAAAGTCGATCTTTAGTCACTGTGAACCAAAATCTATAGAGAATATTATACCTTTCTGCAAATGACCCTATTAGGTATACGGATGCGCTAATAAGTCATGTCTCGGCTGTCATTACGTTTGGCTTGCTCTGGCCTGTATTAATGTCTGTCAGATGTTGAATAGGTTGGGTAAGTGTAGGAACATGTTTATATATATTTCACTCGATATGAAGAAATGAAGCTTAAATATTGCCGATACCAATTATTGATCGAAACATACTTGGTGCCGAGACATCACTTATTAGCGCCATTGTACTTTTGTGTTTCTTGAACAAGGACAATTAGGTTTTAACCCTTTTAGTACCGGTGTCTTCTTTTTCATTTGGTGTTAGCTAAATTTAGATTACTTTATGCAGCTTAGGAAGGTTCTGTGCGAGTGAAAAGGGATGATTGATAATTCTACTCCCCTTAGATTGTCGAAATTTGTCCAACGTTTAATAAAATCATCTAATCTTAGCCAGAACAAAAAAAGGAATTATGTCCCGGTACTGATGAAGTGAAGTGGGGTCACCGGCTTTGTTTTATCTCTCTCTCCTTTTCTCTCTTTCCCTGGCTTGTATCCATTTGGCCCCATTCAGCCAACTGTTTTAAGACATGTATCCCCATCCAGGTGTCGATTTCTTCCTGGCGAGCGATTGCGAGCCAGCATTGTATGGAGTAATCCGGCTTCGCCGGAGACATTTTTCTATCGAAAAATTTACAAATTTAGCTTGCTGTCAAAAAAAAATATATATATATATATACTGGCTCGCTACCACTCGCCAGGAAAAGATTAACACCTGGATGGGGGTAAACGTCTTGAAACAGTAGGCTGAATGGGGTCGAATGGATACAAGCCAAAGAGAGAGGGAGAGAAAGAGAAAAAAAAAGCGAGATGGGCTCCCTTAAGACTGGAATGAGTATGTGAACGAATGCTGATGAGAAATTGCGTTGTTTTAGTAGTTGTATCACTTCCAAAGTCATATAACGAACTACGAAACATTCCGACAATTCTAACTGTTTTGTATGTTTAAAAATAGCTAGTGACTAAAGTGAAAGATCTCCATTTAACCCTTACAGTACCGGCGATGTCTTTTTGTTCTAATTTCAGCTTCATTTAGACGGTTTTATGAAGTTTAGGAAGGATATATGGTAGCTAAATGGTTTAATTGAGATAGGATGTAATGTTTTAACGGGTAGACATTCTTCCTAAGCTGAATATAGCCGTCTAATAGTTGCCAGAATATAATGAAGAGGACGTCACCGGTAAAATAGGGCTTAACCCTTACAGTACCGGAGACCTCCTTTTCTATATAGTGTGGCTAATATTAGACGATTATATTCAGATTAGGAAGGATCTCTAGCAATAATAAGGCCTCAAACTGTCTCAACCAACCCTTTTAACTACCATAGATCCCTCCTGAGCTGCACAATATCCTCTAAATAAAGCAAGAATAAAAGATAACACACGTCGCTGGTACTCAAAGGGTTAAGGATTGGTGTTGGATAATCTCTCGTTTTCCACTCTGACCTTGGTAATTGTGTTGACAGAAATAGCCTTGTAAATGATGTGAGCCCTTCTACCCAAATGATGTGAACCCTTCTACCCAAATGATGTGAACCCTTCTACCCAAATGATGTGAACCCTTTTACCCAAATGATGTGAGCCCTTCTACCCAAATGATGTGAACCCTTCTACCCAAATGATGTGAACCCTTCTACCCAAATGATGTGAACCCTTCTACCCAAATGATGTGAACCCTTCTACCCAAATGATGTGAACCCTTCTACCCAAATATTTCCTTTTATAATACACGGACTCTTATAGGCCATATTCTAGACTAAACAAAATCGTCTGGCGGTAACTAGGGCGTGATCGGTTTTAAAGTGTTAGTAGCTGGGTCGTTATCGGTTATAAATGGTTAACATAAATACGCTTAGGCTAGTATTTAGCGTGCTGTCAAATGAGAGACTATTTACAATCAGTCATAAAACACAGGCCCATTGTTTCAATCATTAGTATTGAATGTGCAAAGTTATCATTATGGTTTACGCTTGTTGCCATAATGTGTCTTTGAAATATACAAATAAATGTAATTGCATTAATTTTGTTTCTTGAATTCATAGTCATATTCATATAAACACTAAGTCGTCCTAGTTTGACATCCTGAGTATGATCCAAAACAACGGGCCTGTCTTCCAATTTGTATTCTACATATTAATATTTTGTTGTTAATATTTTTCACTGACTCTACATATCATTTTAATTAATATTAGTTTGTATTTTTCACTGACTCTACATATCATTTTAATTAATATTAGTTTGTATTTTTCACTGACTCTACATATCATTTTAATTAATATTAGTTTGTATTTTTCACTGACTCTACATATCATTTTAATTAATATTAGTTTGTATTTTTCACTGACTCTACATATCATTTTAGTTAATATGTTTGTATTTTTCACAGACTACATATCAATTTAGTTATCATTTTTTCCGGTATATTTGTTTTCACTGAAGACATAACATATTCTTCACCCAAGCTAATAAACCCTTCATGAACTAACCTAACCCAGAAGTCAGGAAGTTACCGGTACCCCGGTGAGCTTGTTCCACGTCTGAATATTAGGAGGGGAAGGATAAGGACTAGGCCTACACCTACACCTATTAAGGGGGGAGGGTTATAAGACCTTTCACCCCCATTTTTTTTTCAATAATAAGACCTTTCGTGTCATTTAGGTGTCATATTTGTCTAATCGATCGATAACGAGCCTGTATTTTAGGATGACCCGGCGGAACGTTTTTCTACCAAAAAATGTACAACTTTATTTAGAAAGGGGATCTTGGGGATTTGTTTAGGCTTGATGGAGGTTTAGGGAGGAAACTAAATAAGGGTATACAAATAAATAACCCCTTCCCTCTTAAGATGTGCATACCATTTGGTCAGTGTAGACATAATGCGATATCTTACTTGTCGAGTTTAAGCACATTTAGGGTGGTGTTCTTAAACAATGTTTCCCTTCGCAGCGCCGTTAATGGACGAAATAGATTGAAAAATTACGCTAGCTTCAGAATGGGAGTGCTAATCCGTCTCATCTCTATAAACAACACTCATACCCACAATATTCGTTCGGTATCAGGCGCTGCGAAGGGAAAGAAATGTTTAAGAATATGAGTCATATTATCTTGAGAGAAATTCTAGATGTTATAATAGTTTCAATAATATCACTTGAACTTAATAGAAACAATATATATATATATATTATGTATACCGTATGTATATAACGTGCCTCCTCACCTCTTAAGGGGAGGTTTTTAGTTGATTCCCTAGACTTCCATCAAACTTAAAATGACTCACCCTAGACCCCCTTTCAAGATAAATGTGTACATTTTTCGGTAGAAAAATTTCCCGGCCGAAGGCCGATTCCCCTTAAATTACAGGCTCGCTATCGCTCGCCAGGAAAAAATCGACACCTAAATGGCACGAATGGTCTTAAAATTGACAGAAATGGGGCGAGGGTTCTTAAAATCGCCAAACTAATGGGGCGAACGTCTTAAAATCTCAAAAGCAATGAGGCTAAACATGAGGGAGAAAGGAGTCAAGAAAAAAATCCCTCAAGTGGATATCTCCCCTTAATGTAACAAAATATTATTGTAGCATAAATGTATATGATGAAAGTTTGTATCTCGTCATATATTGCTCTGCCTGTAATACTATGCATATGCCGTACAAGTAAGATGCTAGTTTCTTTGGCAATTTAATTCTACAAATGATCGTGACCACATTATAGCAATCCACGAAGCTATATACATTACTGTTCAGGTAGCCATTGTTCTTGTGCTTCTACAAATAGTCAACATTTTCTCCAGCTGGCGGTAAATTGCCATGTCTTCATTATAATTACTCAGCTATTACATACGAACATAAGACAATGGGAGTGCAGAAAGCCGATTGGCCCACACAAGGCAGATCCCTCTCACACCCTACTCTTTATTTATTATTACGAAGATTTTGTAGCGAAATATGTTGTTGATTTTGCAATAAGATGATGCAGAGACATAGCGCCGGTAGTTTCATATGTTGTCATTAGGTATCCAGGATTCAGCTGCCAAAGGATTTAAGGGGAGATATCGACTTGAGGGATTTTTTTCTGGACCCCTTTCTCCCTCATATTTAGCGCCATCGCTTTTGAGACGGTCGCCCCATTAGTTTGGCGATTTTAAGAAACTTCGACCCATTTCTGTCAATTTTAAGACCTTTCGTGCAATTTATGTGTCGATTTTATCCTGGCGAGCGATAGCGAGCCTGTAATTTAAGAGGAACCGGCTTTCAGCCGGGACATTTTTCTACCGAAAAATTTACAAATTTATCTTGAAAGGGGCTCAAGGGGGTGTAATCTTAAGCTTGATGGATATCTAGGGACCAAACTAAAAACCTCCCCTTAATTTACCGTCAGTTGAAATAAAACAGACTATAGTTTCGGTGCCCCGTATATTTCGGTGCCCCGTATATTTCGGTGCCCCGTATATTTCGGTGCCCCGTATATTTCGGTGCCCCTTATATTTCGGTGCCCCGTATATTTCGGTGCCCGTATATTTCGGTGCCCCGTATATTTCGGTGCCCCGTATATTTCGGTGTCCCGTATATTTCGGTGTCCCGTATATTTCGGTGCCCCGTATATTTCGGTGCCCCGTATATTTCGGTGCCCCGTATATTTCGGTGCCCCGTATATTTCGGTGCCCCGTATATTTCGGTGCCCCGTATATTTCGGTGCCCCGTATATTTCGGTGTCCCGTATATTTGTTGTTTGCTATGTGGATGAGGGAGACAAAAGGCTACTGTTAACCCCTTATGGACCGGCGACGTCTTTTTCATTTAATTCTACCTAGATTTAGATGTGTTCTGCAGTTTAGTATGGGTAAGGGGAGGTGTTTACTTTGTTTCCTACTCCCCCAGCAATCTAAAAATGTCACCCCCTTGACCCCCTTTCAAGATAAATTTGTACATTTTTCGGTAGAAAAATGTCCCGGCCAAAGGCCGGTTCCTCTTAAAGTACAGGCTCGCTATCGCTCGCCAGGATAAAATCGACACCTGAATTGCACGAACCGTCTTAATATGGGGTGAAAGTTCTTAAAATCGCTAAACTAATGGGGCAAACGTTTTATAATATCAAAAGCAATGGGGCTAAACATGAGGGAGAAAGGGGTCAAGAAAAAAATCCCTGAAGTGGACATCTCCCCTTAAATAAGATGGTTCTATGCCTTATAATGGCTGGAGGTCCTTTTCAGTCTGAGTAAGGGTGTCTAATAGTAGCAAGAATCAGTTTAAGGGGAGATTTCCACTTGAGGGATTTTTTTCCGGACCCCTTTCTCCCTCATCTTTAGCCCCATTGCTTTTGATATTTTAAGACGTTCGCCCCATAATTAAGAACTTTCGCCCCATTTCTGTCAATTTTAAGACCTTTCATGCAATTTAGGTGTCGATTTTTTTCCTGGCGAGCGATAGCGAGCCTGTAATTTAAGAGGAAGCGGCCTTTGGCCGGGACATTTTTCTACCGAAAAATGTACACATTTATCTTGAAAGGGGGCCTAGAGGGTGTAATTTTAAGCTTGATGGAAGTCTAGGGAGCTAACTAAAAACCTCCCCTTAAAGGACGGCACTGGTACTGAAAGGGTTAATGCATAGATTTCTACAGATTCAGATAGAAATAGTTATTTTGATTTAAGCTGAATATTGAAAACAACACCGTCTCCTAATAATACCTAGACAGAAAACAGATATGCTTAGTTTGAAATTATTACCTGGTTGGATTAGTAACTGAGAGACACCTCACAGCCAGGTAGCATTATTAGATTTACTAAAGCACATGCCTAACATTAAAATAAGTACAATATTTTAACACTCCGCTTTGTGGAATATATCGTATATCACTCAAATGGTTGTGTTCATATGCAGCAAAGCCTCATAAATCACCGTATATGTTGTGGATAAAAATAATCAATAGTGTTACGCTGTGCAAAAGTGTAAACATAAACATATTGTTTATACAATGTTAACACTTGTGCATATACTAAATATGTAATACGTACCCGGTATGTAATGATCGCTTTGCATAGTGATTTGAAGAAGAAAAAAACAGAGATATATAAACATGTTTTTTTTAACTCATTAATGATGGCAATAACATATTTCTATATTAAATGCCAGTACCAAATACTGGAATATTTTGAAATGTGTTGTAATTGACCACTTGCGAGTTTCATTCTATAAGGAAGTTGGAGCCATAAACATCGATATTAAACAGAAATACAATAATAATGTAGGTTTCTGATGGTTAAAGGGTATGTTCAATTGGGTTTTATGCGTTTATGAATGTACTACGACCTTATTTTAGCTCGTAATTCTGTTAAATATCGATGTCTACAGCTCCAACTTCCTTATAGAACGAAACTCGCAAGTCGGCAATTAAAACGTTTATAATATATACAATCTTTGTTGCAGTCCATAGGTTGTATTACACACTCTTACAGTGCTGGCCAATTGATCTTTTACAGATCTCCGTAATTAATATTATACCCACTACTGTTACAAATGAACACAATCTACTGTTACAAATGAACACAATCTACTGTTACAAATGAACACAATCTACTGTTACAAATGAACACAATCTACTGTTACAAATGAACACAATCTACTGTTACAAATGAACATAATCTTAGAGAGCAGCGGGAATACATATTGTGTGTGTTCATATATACGTTTCTTTGTTATCTAGACTATCAAATGCCAGATATTGCATAATAACTGGCTCAAAATAGGTTCTAGCCTAATTAGTGAATTGGGTAAGGCAAATACAATGGATTTGGGATTAATACGATAGACTTCTTGTCATCGGCAATTAATGTTTTATTATTATCAAGTATTATTATTATTATTATTATTATTATTGTTATTATTATTATTACCGTACGTCACATATTACACAACTTAGCACATCTCATACCAGAGTGTAATGAAACTGACACATTATGTTAGAAGCATTGCTAAGAATGCCTCTAAAAAACTGGGACTCCTGTACAGAGTTCGAGAATTCTTCACTGACGAGCAGTTGGCCGTAATATATAAAAGTCATGTGCGTTCTCAGATGGATTACTGTTCACCTCTGTGGAGTGGAAGTGGAGTGGTTGCATTGAGGCAGTTGGACAAAATTCAAAATAAAGCTATTAGATTAATCAATAACCCTGCAATCACACAGGACCTTCCTACATTATCCATACGAAGAAACGTTGCATCCCTTGCATTATTCTACAGATATTTTCACAGCAATTGTTCCGAGGAACTTGCTTCAATTGTGCCGCCTCTCCACATCTTTCCCCGTAGAACTAGGGCAGCTGAGAGCACCCATGAATTTACACTTTCTCCTCCACAATGCAGAACTTCTGCTTATCAAAATGTATTTATCCCTAGAACTACTACTCTTTGGAATTCACTTCCCTCGAGTTGCTTTCCACAAACTTACAATCTACAAAAGCGTAAATCCAGTTGTTACAAACATTTTATGAATGGAGGATGCCTTTAGGCACATGGACCTTTTTGTTTTATCTGTGTTTTTCCTTCCTCCGTTCATTGTCTCTTTAAAAAAAAAAAAAAAAAAAAACACACACACACACACACACACACACACACGAATTAGTATTACATCAGTATTGTTAAACTTGAACGCATACAATGAAGTGCAATATATAAGAACCCATTTTATATAATTACATACTACATGGGCGCTACATAATTTGACGTCAATATTGTTACAGCTGAATACATAGTTAAGGTGATTTTTTTTTTTTTTTTCTATTCTGGACCCTCTTCTGATTATGAAATTATAAGACGTTTGCCCCATTAGTTTGGCGATTTTAAGACCTATTGTGCTATCTAGGTGTAGATTTTTTCTTGGCAAGCGACTGCGAGCTTCTAACTTAGGAGGAACCGGCCTTCGGCCAGGACATTATTCTACGAACAAATGTACGAATTTATATAAAGAATATAGGCCCAACTTTGTCTTCAAATGCGCCGGAGAAGGAAGCCAAATCTAATATTTTGTGTAGGGAAACCTAATTTAAAGCACATTTGATGATACTATTAATTAATATTTTACTTAAGCGTTGTTTCCACATAGCGATTTGGATTAGTTATTTTGTCTTTTTACTGTGTTCGTATACGTTTCGGTTTGTTTATTTTGCAAGTTTGACATTATAATGTGACAGGCTAAGGGGCTATATTGTGTTGTTATTATGCTAAACACCTTGCATTTGAGAGTAAATAGGTACCGTACGACGTTTGCTAGAATTAATCGGAGACAGACAATGCATATATATAACCCATAACATACATTGATATGACTATAAACCTAACCAGTGAATTCATATCGCTAAAATTCTACTTAGTGATACCATATTACACAGTATAGGCACAACGTTGTCTAGAAATAAGGAGGTACAGAAAACGCCTCTAAATAACATTATATATATATATATATATATATTCACACCGCTTTAAGGGGGTATTTCCACTTGAGGGATATTTTCTGGACCCCTTTCTCCCTCATGTTTAGCCCCATTGCTTTTGAGATTTTAAGACGTTCGCCCCATTAGTTTGGCGATTCTAAGAACTTTCGCCCATTTCTGTCAATTTTAAGACCTCCCGTGCCATTTAGGTGTCGATTTTTTCCTGGCGAGCGATAGCGAGCCTGTAATATAAGGGGAATCGGCCTTCGGCCGGGACATTTTTCTACCGAAAAATGTACACATTTATCTTGAAAGGGGGTCTATGGGGTGTACATTTAAGTTTGGTGGGGGTCTAGGGAACGAACTAAAACCCTCCCTTTAAAGGGAGGTTTTTAGTGTGTTTCCTAGACTTCCATCAAGCTTGAAATTACACCCCCTTGATCCCCTTTCAAGATAATTTTTTACATTTTTCGGTAGAAAGATTTCCCGGCCAAAGGCCGGTTCCTCTTAAATTACAGGCTCGCTATCGCTCGCCAGGAAAAAATCGACACCTAAATGGGACGAAAGGTTTTACAAGTGACATAAATTGGGTGAAAGTTCTTAAAATCGCCAAACTAATGGGGCGAACGTCTTAAAATCTCAACAGCAATGGGGCTAAACATGATGGAGAAAGGGGTAAAGAAAATAATCCCTCAAGTGGAAACCTCCCCTTAAAGACCTAACCATTGTTACTGTATATACAAAATAGATAATATATTTGCACACCGCTAAATCCCAAATAATTGACCATGTATATAGGCACAATGCTGGGTAGACGTGAAAGGAGGCACAACATGACCCCAAAACATATTAGATATAATGATTTACACCGCTAAACCCCTAATCATTGACATAAACCCCTAATCATTGACATAAACCCTAATCATTGACACTGTATTCAAAGACATTGCATTTCTTTACACACCTAGAGACCGGACATTAAAACACAATACCTATATTTAGACATGCCAGGAGACCGAATATGACTCTAATAACATATATATATTTACACCGCCAATAACCTAATCATTGACACAACGTTATGTAGAAATGAGCGGAGGCAGACAATTACTCTAAAACACATTAGCTATATTCATGCCGCTTAAAAACAACTATTATTAATACTGTCTATAGGCAACGTTATAGATATAGAGTTAACCCGCTAAAAATTATAGATAGAGTTACCCCGCTAAAAGTTATAGATAGAGTTACCCCGCTAAAAGTTATAGATAGAGTTACCCCGCTAAAAGTTATAGATAGAGTTACCCCGCTAAAAGTTATAGATAGAGTTACCCCGCTAAAAGTTATATAGTTACCCCGCTAAAAGTTATAGATAGAGTTACCCCGCTAAAAGTTATAGATAGAGTTACCCCGCTAAAAGTTATAGATAGAGTTACCCCGCTAAAAGTTATAGATAGTTACCCCGCTAAAAGTTATAGATAGAGTTACCCCGCTAAAAGTTATAGATAGTTACCCCGCTAAAAGTTATAGATAGAGTTACCCCGCTAAAGCCCTAATAATTGCCACTGTTTATGGGCAACGTTACATATATATATATATTTAACCCGCCAAAACCCTAATAATTGCCACTGTATTTAAAAAAAAAAAATTGTCTCAGAAATGCGAGGAGACAGAAAACGACACTTAAACACATTATATATATTTACACCGCTAAAGCCCTAATAAGTGCCACTGTTTATGGGCAACGTTACATATATATACAGTATTTACACCGTCAAAAAACAATTAATTGACGCTGTTTATACGAACACATTACATACAATTACCCCGTTAAAACCCTAATCATTGTCACTGTTAATAGGCAACGTTAGAGATATATTTACACCGTCAAAAGCCTAATAACGGACACTTTATATAGGCACAGCGTTGTCAAGAATTACTAGCACACATTACATATATTCACCCCGCTAAAACCCTAATAATTGACACTATATAGTTTTAGAAATGCGCGGTAGCAGGGAGACAAATCCAGCCTGAACTCACCTTGGCTTGTAGAGTAACGCGATACTGCTGATGAGCCGCTGTGTGTGGAGGCCAGTGGAGAGGAGAAGGGAATGGTAGGAGATGGTGTGGTAGCCTAGGAGATTGTGTGGTGGTCGAGGAGATGGTGTGCTAGCCTAGGAGATGGTGTGGTGGCCTAGGAGATGGTGTGGTGGCCTAGGAGATGGTGTGGTGGCCTAGGAGATGGTGTGGTAGCCTAGGAGATGGTCTGGTGGCCTAGGAGATATGTGGTGGCCTAGGAGATGGTGTGGTACCCTAGGAGATGGTGTGGTAGCCTAGGAGATGGTGTGGTGGCCTAGGAGATGGTGTGGTAGCCTGGGGAATGGTGTGGTAGCGTGGGGGATGGTGTGGTAGCCTGGGAGATGGTGTGGGAGCCTGGGAGATGGTGTGGTGGCCTAGGAGATGGTGTGGTAGCCTAGGAGATGCTGTGGTAGCCTAGGAGATGCTGTGGTAACCTAGGAGATGCTGTGGTAACCTAGGAGATGATGTGGTAGCCTAGGAGATGGTCTGATAGCCTAGGAGATATATGGTAACCTAGGATATGGTGTGGTAACCTATTAGATGGTCTGGTAATTTAAGAGATGGTCTGGTAGCCTAGGATATGGTGTGGTAGCCTAGGAGCGATGTGATGACCTAGGAGATATGCTGTGGCCTAGGAGTTATGTGGTAGTAGCCTAGAAGAGATGTAATAATAGCCTAGAAGAGATATGGTAGGTAGTCTAGGAGATGGTCGGTCCGCTAGTTGATGAGGAGACCCTTTTCTGACCGTTCCGTTGTTGATGATGGTGGTGATGATGATGATGATGATGGAGACGGGAGGAATATACCGTGTAAACATAAAAAGGTTCCGAACGAGATTTTCCACTTCGGGTCTTTTCCACTTCGAACACTGATTAATCTTTTTGGGCGATTGATCGGAATGTATTGTGTGTATTATATATTATTTTTTGGGGGATAGGAAGATTCAGATGTTAACAATAATAAATGTTTGGAGCGCAGGTGATGTCTCGGTTTTGTCCTCTTTCCTTCACTTCAGACTACTTTAAAAACTTTCTGGTGAAATACCAAAATAACTTTATTATTATTTTGCCTTTGCTTTTTTTTCCAGCACTTCTTCCAGTAACTGTCACAACCACTTAACTTTCACCCGTCGCGCAGAATACGTGTCAGCCCCGATCACCGTTTACCGAGGTACTGTAATTCTAGAGTTTTGGGAAATTTTTCATTTTTTGTAGTGTTGGTAGTGTGATTATTGTGGGGCCGAGAGCGGTGGCAAGACGTGTGGGGTCAGCAAGCCGCGTAACCAAAACAGGTACTGGGGCGAGCCAAACAGTACCGTACACCGAGTTACAGATTACGGGCATGGGTAGATAAGGAGGGATAAAGGACGCTCACTCGGAGATCTTTTTACTATCAGGTCCCCCGTTCTTTCTCTCTCGCAAGATCCCAGACGCACACACAATGCACGTCAGCACCTTAGACTCTCTCAAGTCACCTTTTCAGCTTCGCTTGTTACATCAAATGCTACGCACGTAATCACTCCATGTCAATCAGATGCACACGATTGCCAGCACTAGGGGGACACTCAGGCACAAGCACCAGCCTCGGGGGGATACGGGGGAGTGCGTGTCAGTTTGGAGTTTGCGTACAAGCGATGGTATAAGTCCGAGAGCTAGGGTTGGTCGGGAGCGGAAAGCGACGAACCTCCCCACCTCGCGGCTCACTACTGACTGATGTGACGCGCGATGAATGGGGATGGTACCAGCGGCCGCCCTTGCCATATGTCGTCTGAGGGACCGAAACACGCCTCTATCGCCGCTATTTCCACTCCCTTCGGCGGCACTAAACGAAAATAGCCGACAACGGCGTCGATGTCGAGTTTCACGCAAGCACGGGCATGGCGGAGCCCAATCCGGCAAAGTTCTGGGGCAAAACAGGGAGGCTAAAATTCCAGTTAGTGTACCTCTGCCACCCACCAAGCTTGTGCCCCTCCCCGCTGCTTCCTACCCCCTCGACCCCCCTCCCGGTCCTCCACCTCTCCCCCTGGGGCTCTCAGCGTGACATCTTCTCTCCGCATTTTTCTGATTTCCAGCAAGTGTTGACCATTTAAGAGCGCCTTTTTTCTCGTTCAGGTGTCTGTTGGTGGATGGAAGCCGCGAGTTGCCAATTCTTCCCTCACAACAACAGACAGACTCGACCCAGGTTTTGCGCCCTCTCGCGATCCGATCTTTTTATGTTCTCTCTTCTCGCCGACGGGTTTCGCAGTGCCCAGAAGCCTAGGTGAGTGATCGGGTCATGCCAACTGCAGGAGAGGAAGCATTTAGACGGCTATAATGGCGGGCGGAAGCTTCAACGCGGCGCCACGATCTCATTGGTCTGAGAGGGAGAGGGAGGGAGGTTGGCTTCAGGGAGAGGAGTGACGGAAGGGGATATAGGAGAATAAAGCAGGGAATAAGAAGAATGGTTGAGGACTATACCAAACGAAAATAGAAGGGAGAAATACGAGAGAGAGAGAGGGAGGTTGGTTAGCATCAGGGAGAGGAGGTCAGAGAATAAAACGGGGAATAAGAAGAATGGTTGAGGAAGATATCAAACGAAAATAGAAGGGAGAAATAGGAGAGAGGGAGGGGAGATAGGAGAATAAAACAGGGAATAAGAAGAACTGTTGAAGAAAATACGAAACGAAAATAGAAGGGAGAAATATAAGTGAGGTTGGTTGGCTTCAGGGAGATCGGTAAAAGGAGGAAAGATACAATAATAAAGCAAGGAATAAGTAGAACTTTTGAAGAATATACCAAACAATAATAGAAGAGAGAAATACAAGGGAGGGAGCGAGGTTGGCTTCAGGGGTGGGTGGGTGGAGGGAGGTTGGCTTCAGGGGTGGGTGGGTGGAGGGAGGCTGGCTTCAGGGGTGGGTGGGTGGAGGGAGGGGAAACAGGGAAAATCAATAGGAAGGATTGAACCGAATACAGAAATACTGATGGCCTTCATTGCAAAGCAATGAAGGCCTCCATCGAACGCTGTCAATCACGCAGTCACTCCAAAGCCTTCTCCTTCCTAGTCTCCCCCATGACAACTTCTTTGGCTGATCCGGTCCAACAAGCAAAACAACAACTAGTGTGAGAAACTCGGTAACTCGTGTACTGTGCAGGATTTAGGTTCTTTTGGTGTTCATGTATATACGGGTAAAGACTGTCTCAATTAATCCCTTTTCCTCCATATAGCCTTCCTAATCTGAATAAAATCGTTTATTATTAGCCATATGTATTTGTTGATTTCATTAATTGAGTTTAGAGGTGAAGTTGGTTGGTGGAAAAAAACATAATAATTAATATATAAACAAATTGCGTCGTGGATCCTCAAGGGGTTAACATGATTACAGACGCCAAAACGGAACTCAGGCCAATAGTGGTATTTTGTTAAAAATCCCTTACTCGATCTCCCATGTAATCTGAACCCAACCCACCATGAGTCAGAGCCACTCGACCTTACCTGATCTTATTGCTAACCCGGAACCCTGCCTATCACGAAGCTTTAGAGAAAGGTTGGATGCAGATGTAAGAAGAGAAATAACATATATTATAAGAAATAGTAGACTGGGGGGGAAAAAGGCGAATGATAGAACGAAACTAAATATATGCCATTGGTCTTGATTGAGAGGGATTTGCCATTGGGTAGGGCTTATACTCACAATACTTGCATGCGCTTAATCAAAGGAAGGTGTCAGCAAGCCCCTACCCCTCATGAAAACTATTGCCCATATTAGAAAAACTTTATCAAGAGTTTTACGTATCCCATATCGAACAAACATTAAATAACCAATTATTGATAGACGGAAGGTAAATTGGTATCGTTCAGATGTGTTATATATATATTTATATATATATATATAATTATGTATCCTATATACAGTATATTATCATTATTGTGTGTGTGCGTGTGTGTGTGTTTTTTTTTTTTTTTTTTTTTTTTTTTTTACAAATATTGTGCTCATTCATGGAGTTGGAAACCTTGTCTGTGGTGTGAATTACGTATATAGCCTTACTCGTTAGGCCCTTGGAGATATTAGAAGTTGAGGAATGGATGAGAGTATGATAAGAGGTGAATAGGGGAAAGATCATGGAGTCGATAGCAGTGAAGGAATATAATACGAGGGTGAATGAATAGGGTAGAATGACAGAGAGAGAGAGAGAGAGAGAGAGAGAGAGAGCAACCGCAAAAATCAGAACATATTAAAGTTACCATTTATTCGTCAGGCTATACATTTATTGGCTTCACCACACCGTATAAGATGTCAA
This sequence comes from Paralithodes platypus, assembly GCA_032716605.1. Lineage (NCBI taxonomy): Eukaryota > Metazoa > Arthropoda > Malacostraca > Decapoda > Lithodidae > Paralithodes > Paralithodes platypus. The sequence goes on from CM064545.1 coordinate 30,717,758, forward strand.
CTAAGGTGCCTCTCGACAACACCTGACATGAAGACCTAACGAGTTTGTCAAGTTAAGGGAGCCCACCTCGCTTTTTTTTTTCTCTTTCTCTCCCTCTCTCTTTGACTTGTATCCATTCGGTCCCATTCAGCCTACTGTTTTAAGACGTTTACCCCCATCCAGGTGTCAACATTTTCCTGGCGAGCGGTAGCGAGCCAGCATATTTATGTTTGTTTTGACAGCAAGCTAAATTTGTAAATTTGTTGATAGAAAAATGTCTCCGGCGAAGCCGGATTTCTCCATACAATGCTGGCTCGCTATTGCTCGCCAGGAAGAAATTGACACCTGGATGGGGATAAACGTCTTAAAACAGTTGGCTGAATGGGGCCGAATGGATACAAGCCAGAGAAAAAGAGAAAAGGAAAGAAAGATAAAACAAAGCCGGTGACCCCCCTTAACAGGTGCAGCGCCCTCAAGTATTTTCTTCAAAAAAACAAAAAACAAAAACAAAAACAAAAACCCACACACACACACACACTTTCGGTGTAGGGACGCTTTTGTTAACCCCTTCTGTACCGGAGACGTATTTTCAATTTTATTCTACCTACATTTAAGGGGAGATGGGGCTGTTTACTGGAGATCTTTCTACCTCATGTTTAGCCCCATTCATTTTCAGATGTTAAGATGTTTGCCTCATTAGTTAGTCGATTTTAAGACCTTTCGCCCCATTTCTTCGTCAATATTTAGACCTTTCGTGCTATTTAGGTGTCGATTTTTTCCCTGGCGAACGATAGCGAGCCTGTAATGTTGTAAGAATCGGCCTTCGGCCGGGAAATTTGTTGCCAAAAAATGTACAAATTAATCTAGAAGGGGGATCTAAT
>CM064545.1:30721117-30753123 GCA_032716605.1 Paralithodes platypus
GTTAGGGCCTCGCGTCGCCACAGGGAGCCGACTTGTCCATCGATCGAAATCTAGGATGGTGTCGCATACCTCCCGACTGTTTGCGTTTGTCATTTTCCCGGGGGATTATGCTAATGGCCACGAGTAAATGCCACATAAATTATCTAGTGCAGCGCCGGGAGAAAGGCTGTGAGGGTTGGGGTCTTTTGTGAGGGGGGGGGGGAGAGGAAGGAACGGGTGATGATAATTTGTTGGTGCTTGATTGCTTGTCGTGGATTGTTTCGGAGTTTTTATATTTTCTTGCTTATAGTTTTTATTTTTATTTTTAGAGTGTTATAGTTGGTGGGGGTGATATGTGAGTGTATTTGGTCCATTGTCATTTTAGTTTAGGTGCAGTATATATAATTAAAATAGTTAACTATGATTAAATTTAAGTATTTTGCATGATTGTAATTTTGTTTTACAAGGTGTTGGTTTGTGTTCTTGATTGTTTGGTAGTGTTACACATCGGTTGTTGTTTATCATTTTTGCTTATGGTTGGGCTAAAGGGTAAAGAGGTAGGTCGTACACTAGGCTCCGGATTGCTGCGGTGCTCATCTTACAGTGTTGTCATTGCTCTTCTGAGGCTGTGGAGGGTTTGGTACCCAGCCTGGTACACATTGTCTACTGCATATAATCCAAGTAACCATTGTTAACCTTCACCAGGTATAATCCAACTTCTCAGTACTAACCTACCCATGATCTTGTATTTATTGGATCGTGTATAATATTCAATCTTAGTTTGTTGTTGAGTTAAGGGTGGTCGAAACAATCTTCATATACCCCAGCATGGGATGTGGAGGACTGAAGTCAATAGGAGTCCGGAAGGGACTGCTCCGAGGCAGCAAGACGTGCGGGATGTGATATCTAGAATGGAGAGGTGAAACGATGAACGGCGACAATCAGCAGGATGAAGCGGCGAGGCGAAGAGTAGAAGTGAGGACGAAGGAACTAACAACACAACCACCAGAGGCAGAGGGAGACACTGGTCACCAACAGGAAGGTGGGGCCCCCAAGAAGAATACCGAAGTAAGCCGCGGATTTTTCGGATTCAGAGCCAACCACCACATAGGCACCGTCCTGACAGTAGGCAACCACGGAACACTGTCCTGGTTGGTTCCAGAACCCTCAACGCCCAAAGATCAGAAGGGCGTCAAAGTTAAAAAGCTGCGTCAGAGTGATGATCACAGGCGGAGAAAGTCGAACAAAGGCAACATGGAGTAAGAGATGAGGCCATGGGAGATGCCACAGAGCCGCAGACGTAGGAGACAATAATTGGGGCCGACTAAATATATACCCAATAAAACCATGGATTAGTCAGCCTAGGAGAGTGTCGTTGTCAACGACCGTGGCTCCGAAGCAACTCCTTGCACACTCAATTACATATATCTCCACATGATTTTTGAGAGTATTCATCATAATTCTGAGTGTTTGTAGACAGCTCACAACACAGAAACGCCTGCTTTGAAAATTGTTCATTAGTTAGTAAAAATTAGAACAATGCTTGAACCTACAATTCAGGCTTATTTCCATTTTGCACAGCTGGTTTTGTTTAAGGGGGGCTGAAAGAAGAAAGGTTGGGGGGGGGGGATATGAAAATGCTTGTTTTACTCGCAGCTGCAGTTGCTAGACTGATTTACTTGCAGTGGGCCATCTGTGCGTATTGTGTTTATTTCGAATTTGCATAGCTGATGGGTTTGGGGGGAGCCAAACGGTGAACGAATATGTTGTTGTTGTTTCTATTTACTGTGGCAGGATAGATGAGTCCAGTAGATTTTATTTTGTTTCTGTAAGTAGTGACTGTTTAACCCCTTCTGTACCGGCGACGTCTTTTTAATGTCATTCTAGCTACTATTACACGATTATGTTAAGTTTTAAAAGGGCCTCCAGCAATTAACAGGCTTCGAACTATCTCACTTACCCCTTTTTATTTCCACAGATACTTCTTAAACCGCACAATATAATCTAAATATAGCTAGAATAAAATGAAAAAGACGTACTTGGATATCTGATTGAAAAGGGTGTTTGATTATATAATTGATATCAATTTTATGTTTACAGTTTTTTATAGCTGATTTGAATCAATGTTTTAGGATTCGAAAGCGAAGTAAAACACTAACTTTAGTGTCCAAAAATATGTATATTTTTGTCTGTTTGTGAGTTGCAGTTGGGATGTGTGTACATGCTTAGATTGATATGCAGGATTCGAAGTTGCATAATAAATCGTAGGCAGTGTCCACCATCCTTTAACTGTCTTCGTGGTGCGATGCATAAGGTGTTGATTTTTGGTGTGAGCGTCCTGGGTTCGAATCCACGGACTGCCACATGTGTTTGTAAATTTCATTAATCGATTTTAGGAGTATAGTTGGTTGTTGGAAGGAACATAATAATTGATTATTTGCACATGTTTTTTGATTGAATTTATACACATTTATATTGTGATGCTTGCATAGTGTTTCTAAATGCGCAAAATATTACCGGGTTTGAACATGAAAAATAAACAATAATTTATAGTTAATTTACCTACCCGGATTTCCACTGGCTGTCATTTGTGTCCGTCCTGGGGTCTTTGTGTCCGTCCTAGGATCTTTGTGTGCAGATGTGCAATATAGTTTGACATTAAATGGTTGTTATTATAGGAGCCAGACTGATCATAATGCATATTTTGAGGCCCACCGCACGAATAGATTGCTTGCCGAGGTATGCTTGTGTGAGAGAGAGAGAGAGAGAGAGAGAGAGAGAGAGAGAGAGAGAGAGAGAGAGAGTACAAAGGAGTACAAAGGAAATCAAGCAACAACAGGTCTGGTGACCCTTCTAGGCTGCTTGTCCTCCAAAACACTGAGGATTAATTGTCCAAACAGTGGTTTAGAGTGGGTAAAGGAACATTGGAAAGGGAACTACTGCCCTGGAACTAATGTCCGTGGCAGGATTTAGAGAGAGAGAGAATGAGAGAATGAGTGTGTGTGTGCGTATGTGTGTGTATGTGTAAGTGTGTGTGTGTGTGTGTGTGTGTGTGTCTATGTGTGTCTATGTGTATGTATGTGAGCCATCCATCCCTGGGGCCCCGACATCTGATAATAGTTGACGTAGTGAGAGACGTATAGCGACGTGTGCTTCGTGTACCGGACCATGATATAGGGTATTTTGGTATTCATATATGCATATTATATAACAATGAGAAAAACATAGACAGGAATTCTAGTTATTTTGTCTTTGTTTTGCTTTCTTCCTTCTATGGTCTTTTGTTCTTATTTTTATATATATATATATATATATATATATATATATATATATATATATATATTTTTTTTTTTTTTTTTTTTTTTTTATTAGACTTGATTTTAGTTGACGTAGGGAGACGCGTATTGCAATGTGTGTTTCGTTTACAGGTGCATGATTTAGGTGATTATGATATGCATTTATGCATATTAAAGAAGACAAAAACGAAAAACAAGTAAACAGGGAGCAAGACTGTTATATATTTGTCTTTTTGGAGCAGTTGATATGCTTTGACGTAGGAAGAGACGTATTGCGATGTACGGTATGTTTCTTGTACTTCTCCATGAATTAGGCTTATGGTAATCATGTATAAATATTATAGGAAACAGAGAAATCTCCCCAACCACCCCCTACCCCCCGCCCTCAAGAAAAAAAAAAAAAAAAAAAAACGAGCTCGCTTTTTTTTTTTTTCTCTAGCAATTTGGCCAGCTGGTGTGATTTTAGGCAGGAAGAAATGAATTACTATGAATATGTCGTGTTCCTTTGCTGGATATAGGTCATTTTGGTGTTCCTGTATGCTCATTAACCCGACGCCGTCCTTTGAACTTTCTTATGGCTACTACTAGACGATTTAATTCAGTTTACAAAGGACCGCCAGCAACTAACAGGCATCCAACTATCCTACTTAACCCATTTTACTACCACAAATCCTCCTTAAACTGCAAACAAAAAACGTTTAAATTTAGCTAAACTATAATAAAGAAAGCTCTCCGGTACAGAAGGGGTTAAAGGAAACTAAGGAGGAAAAACACAAAAACAGGATTTTTTGTTTTTGTTTTATTATTATTATTATTATTATTATTATTATTATTATTATTATTATATATATATATATATATATATATGTTGTTGTTTTTTTTCCCTAGTGGATAAGAGTTGACGTAGGGATAGACGTATTGTGATGTGTGTTCCATGTACCAGTGGATGCTTGGGGCTCGTTTGGTATTCTATCTATCTATCTATCTATTGCCTGACGCCGTGATCCCCGAAGGGGTGGCCACGAACAAACCGCCCCCATGCACCTCTGTCCCCAGTCAGTCGACGCCCCTCTCCCCAACCAGCACTGCATTCGTTCATATACTTCCTGACTCCATCCTTCCACCTCTCCTTCGGTTTGGTATTCATTGATGTATATTTACGAGAAAGGCTAATACAAAACAGGGTAGGCATATATTGTTTATCTTCTTTAGAGCTGATTTGATATGTCATAAGTTTAAATGTATTGGGATGGTTATATCGCGCACCCTTGCATAATTTAGGATATTTTGATATACATTTATTCATATAATATTATGAGTGCAACAGAATAATTTATAATAGATCTCAAAGATTTTTATTTAGCTATCTTTGTTTACAGATAGTATGATATGATGGAAGAGGAATGTTTTTGCAGTGTGTATTTCGTGTATCGGTACAAGTATTTCGTGTACATGAAGAGGCTCTTGTGTCAATTGCTTGCTATTTTGATATGCACACTAATTGTACTGTAAGGCGATAATTCATTCATAACAATAGCCTCTTACTACTTGGATAAATTATATGATAAGACGTTGCAAGATATTATGTCAATCTACATTTCGTCTTTCAAGTTTAAGGGGACATGGGCTGTTTTTCTGGTCACCCTTCTCCCTCATGTTTAGCCCCAATAGTTTTCAGATTTTATGACGTTCGGCCCATTAGTTTGGCAATTTTAATACCTTTTGCCCCATTTCGTTGTTAATTTTAAGACCTTTCGTGCCATTTAGGTGTCAATTTTTTTCCTGGCGAGCGATAGCGAGCCTGTAATCTTAAGAGTAACCGGCCTTCGGCCTGGACATTTTTCTACCGAAAAATGTACACATTAATCTAGAAGGGGGATCTGATGGATGTTTTTTTAAGTTTGATGGAGGTCTAGGGAGGAAACTAAAAAATAAATAAATGAAAAAATCTACCAAAAAGTGAACCATCCCCCCCCCCCCCCCCTTAAACGGCTACCTACTAAGCAATCACAACGAAAATAGCTACACACCAAAATGTCCAGCCTCAAGACTTAGCCTAGCCAAAGTTATGCCAACCTAATTTAACTATAGCTAATCTATATTCAAATAACCTAAGCCATATAGGAGTAACTATATTGAGCTTGTTGCCGTTTTGGAAATTGATCGTTTTGACATACTTCCTAATTTCGTGTCCCGGAAAACAACAATTAATATCTCGGATATTTTGCTGGTTAACAAAAATAAATACATATATAAAATAAATATAAAGGAAAAGTGGGGAATGGGCCTGAGTAAATACATACATACATACATACATGCATACATACATACATACATACATACATACATACATACATGCATACATACATACATACATACATACATACATACATACATACATACATACATACATACATACATACATGCATGCATGCATGCATGCATGCATGCATGCATGCATGCATGCATACATACATACATACATACATACATACATACATACATACATACATACATACATACATACATACATACATACATGCATGCATGCATGCATGCATGCATGCATGCATGCATGCATGCATACATACACATACATACATACATACATACATACATACATACCATACATGAATATTACACTACCAGTTGTTGAATGTTTTACTGTTGCATACAAATATATAGATATGTTTATTGTATCGTTGTCGTTATTGAGGGTTGATATGCTTAGATCAAACGTTTTAGGCCCTGGATTAAGGGGAGATTTCTACTTGAGGGAATTTTTTCTTGACCCCTTTCTCCCTCATGTCTAGCCCCATTGCTTTTGAGATTTTAAGACGTTCACCCCATTATCTTGGCGATTTTAAGAACTTTCGCCCCATTTATGTCACTTTTAAGATCTTTCATGCCATTTAGGTGTCGATTTTTCCTGGCGAGCGATAGCGAGCCTGTAATATAAGAGGAACCGGCCTCCGCCCGGGACATATTTCTACCGAAAAATGTAAAAATTGATCTTGAAAGAGGGTCAAGGGAGTGAAATTTTAAGATTGCTGGAGGAGTAGGAAACAAACTAAAAACCTCCCCTTAAGGGGGTAGTGCTTGGTTTTTTGGTCTATATATTTATGTATTTATATATTTCTTAGTTTCCTCCCTAGACCTCCATCAAGCTTAGAAAAACCCCCCCTAGACCTTCTTTCAAGATAAATTTCGAAATTTTTCGGTAGAAAAATATCCCGGCCGATGGTCGGTTCCTTCTAAAATTAGAGGCTCGCTATCGCTCGCCAGGATAAAGTCGACACCTAAAGGGCACGAAAGGTCTTAATATTGACAAATAAATGAGGCGAAAGGTCTCAAAATCGCCAAGCTAACGGAACGAACATCTTAAAACCTCAAAACTAATATGCTAAACATGAGGGAGAAGGGGGTCCAGAAAAAGCGAGTTCTACCCCCTTAAACGTAATCAGTGCATATAACCGGGCTCTTGCATCAATTGCTTGCCACTCAGCGATGCAAAATGATGTATTATTTGAGGACAGAATAACACAACGTTCATTTTAACCCTTTGAGTACCAGCGACGTGTGTTATCTTTTATGCTAGCTTTATTTAGACGATATTATGCAGCTTAGGAAGGATCTGGGGTAGTAAAGAGGGTTGGTTGAGATAGTTTGAAGCCTAATTATGGCTAGAGGTCCTTTCTAATCTGAATATAATCGTCTAATAGTTGCCACATGATAAAGAAAAAGGATGTCACCGGTACTGTAAGGGTTAAGGGGGTCACCGACGTTTTTTTTTTTTTTTTGTATCTTTCTCTCCTTTTCTCTCTTTCCCTGGCTTGTAACCATTCGGCCCCATTCAGCTTACTGTTTTAAGACGTTTACCCCCATCCAGGTATCAATATTTTCCTGGCGAGCGGTAGCGAGCCAGCATATATATATTTTGTTTTGACAGCAAGCTAAATTTGTACATTTTTCGTTAGAATTATTTCTCAGGCGAAGCCTGATTTCTCCATACAATGCTGGCTCGCTATCGCTCGCCAGGGAGAAATCGACACCTGGATGGGGATAATCGTCTTAAAACAGTTGGCTGAATGGGGCCGAATTAATACAAGCCTGAGAAAGAGAGAAAAGGAGAGAAAGAGAAAAAAAAAGCAGTTGATAATACTGTATGTTTTGTTACTCTGTCGGTTTAGGCCGCTAATATGAAATGAAGGAGGTAAGGATATGATGTTCGTGTACAGTCGCGCTAATAAGTCATGTCCCAGCTGTCAGTACGTTTAGCTTGCTCTGTGCTGTATTAATGTATGTCAGATGTTGAGTAGGGTGGGTAAGTGTGGGAACATGTTTGTATATTTCACTCGATATGAAGAAATGAAGCTTAGATATGGCTGATGCCAATTATTGATCAAAACATACTTGGTGCCGAGATCACTTATTAGCGCGACTGTACCCCCTTGTCCCTCATGTTTAACCCCATTTGTTTTCATTTATTAAGACAATCACCTCATTAGTTTGGAGATATTAAGACCTTTCGCCCTATTTCTTTGACAATATTAAGACCTGTCGCCCTATTTCTTTGACAATATTAAGACCTTTCGCCCTATTTCTTTGACAATATTAAGACCTTCCGTGCCATCTCGGTGTCTATTTTTTCCTGGCGAGCGAAAGCGAGCCTGTAATATAGGATAAACCAGACTTCTGCCCCGGACATATTTTACCAAAAAATGTACAAATTCATCTGAAAGGGGGGTGTAGCGCAAGGATAGGTCCACATATCAGTCCGGATTGCAGAGCTGCATAACTATTTTAAGGGAGCCCACCTCGCTTGTTTTCTCTTTGTCTCCCTCTCTCTTTGGCTTGTATTCATTCGGCCCCATTCAGCCTACTGTTTTAAGACGTTTACCCCAATCCAGGTGTCGATATTTTCCTGGCGAGCGGTAGCGAGCTAGCATATATATGTTTTGTTTTGACAGCAAGCTAAATTTGTAAATTTTTCGACAGAAAAATGTCTCCGGCGAAGCCGGATTTCTCCATAAAATGCTGGCTCGCTATCGCTCGCCAGGAAGATATCGACACCTGGATGGGGATAAACATCTTACAACAGTTGGCTGAATGGGGCCGAATGGATACAAGCCAGGGGAAGAGAGAAAAGGAGAGAAAGATAAAAACAAAAAGCCGGTGACCCCCCTTAATGTGGGCATATACATTCATAAAGAAGCTAAAGTTCTGTATATTGGTTTCATTTTAGGCAGCTGATTAAGGGGGTACTGCTTGGGTTTTGGTCTATATACAGTATGTATACATTTTATATATATTGTTTTAGTTTCCTCGCTAGACCTCCATCAAGCTTAAATAAACACCCGCTAGACAAGATAAATTTGTACATTTTTCGATAGAAAAATTTCCCGGCCAAAGGCCGGTTCCTCTTAAAATTACAGGCTCGCTATCGCTCGCCAGGAAGAATTCGACACCTAAATGGCACGAAAGGTCTTGAAATTGACAACGAAATGGGGCGAAAGGTATTAAAATCGCCAAACTAATGGAAGGAACGTCTTAAAATCACAAAACTAATATGCTAAACACGAGGGAGAAGGAGGTCCATAAAAAGCGAGTAGTACCCCCTTAAGATATGAAAGAGGACAAGATATGTTGCAATGTATATTTCGTGTACAGTGGCGCTCTAGAGTGTATTAATGTCTGTCAGATGTTGAATAGAGCGGTAAGTGTAGGAACATGTTTGTATATCTCACTCGAACACGAATACATCAAGTTTTAGACATTGCTGATACCAAATTATTGATCGAAATATACTACTTGGTGCCGAGACGTGACTTATTAGGCCGACTGTACCAGCGCATGGATAGGTTTGGCATCAAGGGCTTGGTATTCAGCTATGCAGAATAATTTTTTTATGTGGAAGGATAAGCACTGCAAATAGCTTAAGGCGGGTGACCTGCTTTTTGTTCTGTCCTTTTCTATCTTTCTCTGGCTTGTATCCATTTGGCCCCATTCAGCCTACTGTTTTAAGACGTTTATCCCCATCCAGGTGTCAATGTTTTACTGTTGAGCGGTAGCGAGCCAGCATATTTTTTATTTGTGTTTGACAGCAGGCTAAATTTGTACATTTTTCGATAGAAAAATGTCTCCGGCGAAGCCGGATTTCTTCATATAATGCTGGCTCGCTATCGCTCGCCAGGAAGAATCGACACCTAGATGGGGATAAACGTCTTAAAATAGTTGGCTGAATGGGGCCGAATGGATACAAGCCAGAGAAAGAGAGAAAAGGACAGAAATAACAAAAAGCAGGTCACCCCCCTTAAGCGCTTGCTTTTTGGCCTATACTGTACATTCATAATATAGTAATTTATGTTTTAGTTGTTGTTGTTGTTGTTGTTGTTGTTCCCCAAGCTGCCTGGCCGAACAGCCCCAAGGCCCTGAGCAAGGCCAAGGCCATAACCGAGCGCCCCCCCTCAAGCTTAAAAAAACACCCCCTAGATTCCCTTTCAAGATAAATTTGTACATTTTTCGGTAGAAAAATTTTCCCGACCGAAGGCCGGTTCCTTCTAAAACTACAGGCTCGCTATCGCTCGCCATGAAAACAATCGACACCTACCTAGATGGCACGAAAGGTCTTAATATTGACACAGACATTAGGCGAAAGGTCTCAAAATCGTCAAACTACCGGAACGAACGTCTTATAACCTCAAAACTAATAGGTTAAACACGAGGGAGAAGGGGGTCCAGAAAAAGCGATTACCTCCGCTCTTAAGTATTTTGTTTCGCTCTCTCTTCTTCTTCGACAGATGATAATATGATAATCTGTCGAAGAAAAAGATAGAGCGAAACAAAAAACAAACAACAGATATAGCGCAATGTAAATGTCTTGTACGTACAGTCGCGCTAATAAGTCATTCTCAGTTGTCATTATGTTTGGCTGGCTCTGGGCTGTAGTAATAACGTCTGCTGGATGTTGAATAAGGTGGGTAAGTGTAGGAAGAGGTGTGTATTTTCCCCTCAACGTGAATACATTAAGAGGAGGTTTTTAGTGTGTTTCCTAGACTTCCATCAAGCTTGAAATTACACCCCCTTGACTCCCTTTCACGATACATTTGTACATTTTTCGGTAGAAAAATGTCCCGGCTGAAAGCCGGTTCCTCTTAAATTACAGGCTCGCTATCGCTCGCCAGGATAAAATCGACACCTAAATGGCACGAAAGGTCTTAAAATTGACAGAAATGGGTTGAAAGTCCTTAAAATCGTCAAAATAATGGGGCGAACGTCTTAAAATCTCAAAAGCAATGGGGCTAAGCATGAGGGAGAAACGGGTCAAGAAAAAAATCCCTCAAGTGGATATCTCCCCTTTAGTTTAGATATGGCTGAAACCCATTATGGATAATAAAAAATATATTTGGTGCCGAGACATACCTTATTAGGCCGACTGTACCAGTGCATGATTAGGTTCTTGCATGAAGTACTTTGTATTCAGTTATGCATATTATATCCCGCTTAGAGGGTCGTGGTGGAGTGGTTTGGGGCTGGGCTGGCATTTCATCTGATCAGGGTACGAAATTGACTGAGTTTATCTATCTATCTATCTATCTATATCTATCTATCTATTTACTCAGGCCCAATCCCCACCTTACCCATCTTTTTCCTTTTTGTTTTCCTTATTTGATTTATGTATTTATTTTGAAGGGTGGGTGGGAGAGGCCGACTCAAGACAGAGCCAGAACAGAGACAACACAAAACGTAACAGAAAACACTGAACACGCACAAACAAAACACAAATTCACACACATCCAGATCAAAACACAAATTCGCACACATCCAGATCAAAACACAAATTCACACATAGATCAAACACACATTCACACACATCCAGATCAAAACACAAATTCACACACATCCAGATCAAAACACAAATTCACACACATCCAGATCAAAACACAAATTCACACACATCCAGATCAAAACACAAATTCACACACATCCAGTTCACCCAGGAGAAGAAGCGAGCTTATACACAGAAATATTAATTAGTTATAAATAGTCAAATTAGTCATTATATCCTTTCCATATTAGGACGCGTTTCTGGCTTCTCTTCTGGCTACCAGTAGACGATTATATGCATCTGAGGAAGGACCTATAACATTCAAAGAAGTAAATTCGATCTAAATTCATCTTCTCACTCCCACAGCTACTCAGTAAGCTTTTTTAAGGGGGCCCACCTCGCTTGTTTTCTCTTTCTCTCCCTCTCTCTTTGGCTTGTATCCATTCGGCCCCATTCAGCCTACTGTTTTAAGACGTTTACTCCCATCCAGGTGTCAATATTTTCCTGGCGAGCGGTAGCGAGCCAGCATATATATATTTTTGTTTTGACAGCAAGCTAAGTGTGTACATTTTTCGATAGAAAAATGGCTCCGGCGAAGCCGGAGTTCTCCATACAATACTGGCTCGCTATCGCTCGCCAGGAAGAAATCGACATGGTGATAAACATCTTAAAACAGTTGGCTGAATGGGGCCGAATGGACCCAAGCCAGGGAAAGAGAGAAAAGGAGAGAAAGATAAAAAACAAGCCGGTGACCCCCCTTAAATCGTTAAATAAATATCGGAATGTAATGAAAGCGTACATCCTGGTATACTGAAATGGTTAAGCTGTGTTAGCTGTGAACTTCAGACTAGTATTTGGTTAGCTTTTGCAGGGATGAACTTTTAATTTTTTTTTAATTATTATATTATTTTTAGTGATATATTGATTTTTTATTTGTGCACTGAATGATGTTTGAACATTTCTGATAAGTTCAAATTATTCAAGATATGCCGAGTAGATGAAACATTTCCTATGCACCTTTTGCTTGGTATCTATTGAGTTAAACGACAAGGAATATAATGAAAAGCTTGAAAAGGAGTCATTCTAGTGAAATAAGAAAAGACAAAAAACATTAGTATTATTTAAGTGTTAGGAAATTAGTAATGAAAAGTCCCAGTGATCCTAGTTTGGTATAATAGTTATAATAATATATGTTAGACTAAAATAACTATCAGTAAAGTCAATATATTTAGTTCAGTTATTCTAATTACTGTATGTTTATCAAATATTGGTAAAGTTAAAGGTCTGTTTTTCTTTCCTATATTCATTAAGGGGGGTCACCGGCTTTTTTTTATCTTGCTCTCCTTTTCTCTCTTTCCCTGGCTTGTATCCATTTGGCCCCATTCAGCCAACATACATAGGACACATTGGTTTCTGTTATTTGTTTTAAATCCTGGGCATATTTGCGATTTCGTCATGATTAATCCACACTTTCTCCCTAAACATACTAATTAGCCTATAATGAATCTGTATCTAGACAATGAATGTTAAACTAGAAGAACCATTGAATAAATATACATTTTCTGCAACTCATGGCTTGTTAAATCAGCACTAATAATAATCTTGCAGAAGTATCAAGTAAAACAAATGATCAAGCCCTCAGACCTCTTTGTTAAATCAATATATATTAGCTAAGCTTAAGGAACCATGACATACGCAAGCAAATGGCATTTCGTTTAAAATTATGCTTGGTCCTGTTAATTAATTTATACATTCAACGCCTCAGTCCTAGTTAGTACAAAATTATACTCCTGAAGAGCTATAAAATACAAATTATACTACTGAAGAGCTATAAAATACAAATTATACTACTGAAGAGCTATAAAATACAAATTATACTCCTGAAGAGCTATAAAATACAAATTATACTACTGAAGAGCTATAAAATACAAATTATACTACTGAAGAGCTATACAATACAAATTATACTCCTGAAGAGCTATAAAATACAAATTATACTCCTGAAGAGCTATACAATACAAATTATACTACTGAAGAGCTATAAAATACAAATTATACTACTGAAGAGCTATAAAATACAAATTATACTCCTGAAGAGCTATAAAATACAAATTATACTCCTGAAGAGCTATACAATACAAATTATACTACTGAAGAGCTATAAAATACAAATTATACTACTGAAGAGCTATAAAATACAAATTATACTCCTGAAGAGCTATAAAATACAAATTATACTCCTGAAGAGCTATAAAATACAAATTATACTACTGAAGAGCTATAAAATACAAATTATACTACTGAAGAGCTATAAAATACAAATTATACTCCTGAAGAGCTATAAAATACAAATTATACTACTGAAGAGCTATAAAATACAAATTATACTACTGAAGAGCTATAAAATACAAATTATACTACTGAAGAGCTATAAAATACAAATTATACTCCTGAAGAGCTATAAAATACAAATTATACTACTGAAGAGCTATAAAATACAAATTATACTCCTGAAGAGCTATAAAATACAAATTATACTTCTGAAGAGCTATAAAATACAAATTATACTCCTGAAGAGCTATAAAATACAAATTATACTTCTGAAGAGCTATAAAATACAAATTATACTTCTGAAGAGCTATAAAATACAAATTATACTCCTGAAGAGCTATAAAATACAAATTATACTCCTGAAGAACTATAAAATACAAATTATACTACTGAAGAGCTATAAAATACAAATTATACTCCTGAAGAACTATAAAATACAAATTATACTCCTGAAGAACTATAAAATACAAATTATACTACTGAAGAGCTATAAAATACAAATTATACTCCAGAAGAGCTATAAAATACAAATTATACTCCTGAAGAACTATAAAATACAAATTATACTACTGAAGAGCTATAAAATACAAATTATACTCCTGAAGAACTATAAAATACAAATTATACTCCTGAAGAACTATAAAATACAAATTATACTACTGAAGAGCTATAAAATACAAATTATACTCCAGAAGAGCTATAAAATACAAATTTAAATGCCGAAGTGCAAGACTTTCTAGTTAAGTCGAGACAAATATGTAAAGTTTTTAAGGCGGGTCACCTGTTTTTGTTCTGTCCTTTTCTATCTTTCTCTGGCTTGTATCCATTTGGCCCCATTCAGCCTACTGTTTTAAGACGTTTATCCCCATCCATGTGTAATTTTTTTTATTGGTGAGCGGTAGCGAGGCAGCATATTTTTTATTTGTGTTTGACAGCAGGCCAAATTTGTAAATTTTTCGATAGAAAAATTTCTCCGGCGAAGCCGGTTTTCTTCATATAATTCTGGCTCGCTATCGCTCGCCAGGAAGAAATTGACACCTACTTTTTTTCTTGACTCCTTTCTCCCTCATGTTTAGCCCCATTGCTTTTCTAATTTTAAGATGTTCGCCCCATTATTTTGACGATTTTAAGAACCGTCGACCCATTTCTGTCAATTTTAAGACCTTTCGTGCCATTTAGGTGTCGATTTTATCCTGGCGAGCGAAAGCGAGCCTGTAATTTAAGAGGAACCGGCTTTCAGCCGGGACATTTTTCTACCGAAAAATGTACAAATTTATCTTGAAAGGGGCTCAAAGGGTTGTAATCTTAAGCTTGATGGATATCTAGAGACCAAACTAAAAACCTCCCCTTAAGTAAAAGAAGTATGAAGGCATAACGGGTACTAAGTCGGGAAGAAAAACATTTCTGAATTAAAGTAATATATATTAGTCATGCCTAAAGTGCTATTAAGGGGAGGTTTTTTGCTTTTTCTGGACCCCCTTGTACCTCATGTTTAGCCCCATTACTTTTGAGCTTCTACAACGTTTGCTCCATTAGTTTGGCGATTTTTCGCCTCTTTTTGGCCAAGATCAAAACCGTTCATACCAATTAGGAGTCAAATTTTTCCTGGCAAGCGATAGCGAGCCTGTATTTTTGGAGGAACCGGCCGGGATATTTTGCTACCGATAAATGTACAGATAAATATCGAAGGAGACTTGGGGTTTTTTTTTTACAGCTTGCTAGAGGTCTAGGGAATACTTAAAAAAACAAAAATCATAAACAAACTTAACTAGCCGTCAATTTATATGTTATGAAACATGACAATCCTCTTAGTGAACAAATAAAATAAAACAAAATAAAACAATAACTTCTTTAAGCGGAGGTTTTTAGTTTGGTCTCTAGATATCCATCAAGCTTAAGATTACACCCCTTTGAGCCCCTTTTCAAGATAAATTTGTACATTTTTCGGTAGAAAAATTTCCCGGCTGAAAGCCGGTTCCTCTTAAATTACAGGCTCGCTGTCGCTCGCCAGGATAAAATCGACACCTAAATGGCACGAAAGGTCTTAAAATTGACAGAAATGGGTCGAAGGTTCTTAAAATCGTCAAAATAATGGGGCGAACGTCTTAAAATTAGAAAAGCAATGGGGCTAAACATGAGGGAGAAAGGAGTCAAGAAAAAAATTCTCCCCTTAAATGCTCTTGAATATAACAAAAAATATATCCAACGCTCGGTACTTCTAGTTAACTAAAGATTAATCAGATAAGGAAAATGGGCTATTAATTTAAATTGAGATTACGTAAGTAGGTAATTTAACTTGCATTAGATAGTGAACGAGGAGATTGATCTCCCCCTCCCCCCTAAAAATATATATAATAATAATAATAATAATAATAATAATAATAATAATAATAAAAATAACAATAATAATAATAATAATAATAATGCAAACTAGTAATTAAAAATATATAAATCAATAAATGATTATATACCATGCTAATCAAATAAGATTTAACAATTAAATGAATCCAAGAAGAGTTCATAAGTAAATCACACCACGCAAGCCTAAGTTTTCCTAGTTAAACCAAGACAAATAAGTTAAACCCAAAGCCCTTAATCAGTCATTACGTTATCTTGCATGAAAAGTGGCAGACCATCATTCTAGTGCAGTTAAATAATAAATAAACTAATATCCAGATGCGATTTAATACTACAAAGATATTATAATTATCGGTCCAAACCAGTTAAGCTTAAAGCGCTATTAGGCAAAGCAGAGAAGACATAATTTAAGTCATTTGTTTTTGGAGGAAAAGGGTGTAATCTTGAAGTCCCAGACAGTAATCTTTAAGCATCACCCATTCCTGATTTAATCAGATAAGACAATACATCTAGACAATACATCTAGACAATACATCTAGAAGATCTCTTTAGTAAAACAACCCAAGCTGAGTCCTCCTAGTTAAGGGGGGTGACCTGTTTTTGTTCTGTCCTTTTCTATCTTTCTCTGGCTTGTATCCATTTGGCCCCATTCAGCCTACTGTTTTAAGACGTTTATCCCCATCCAGGTGTCAATTTCTTACTGGTGAGCGGTAGCGAGCCAGCATATTTTTTATTTTTGTTAGACAGCAGGCTAAATTTGTACATTTTTCGATAGAAAAATTTCTCCGGCGAAGCCGGATTTCTTCATATAATGCTGGCTCGCTATAGCTCGCCAGGAAGAAATCGACACCTAGATGGGGGTAAACTTCTTAAAATAGTTGGCTGAATGGGACCGAATGGATACAAGCCAGAGAAAGAGAGAAAAGGACAGAAATAACAAAAAGCAGGTCACCCCCCTTAAGTAAAACAAAAAACAACCCAAGCTGAGTCCTCCTAGTTAAATCAAGACAAATCAGTTAAGCTTAAAGAGCCATTAATCAGCCGTCAATTTATCTTGTATGGAGAGGGCCCCGTCCCAACATTATTTCTGGCTGACGGAGCGGAAGTCCCTAGCGACAGAGAGCGATGGGTCTCCTTAGTCTACCTGTCACCTCCGCAGTGCAGGGGAATAAAATGAACATTATAATAAGGATTTGTGTACTACTGCTCTTAACTACTCGAGCGACTATTCCTCAGACTATCGGCAAAAAAATTGAATTTAATGACAATTATAATAAGGATTTTGGTACTACTGCTTGTAACTACTCGAGCGACTATTCCTCAGACTATCGGCACATTTGTTTTAATTTAATGAAAATTATAATAAGGATGTTGGTACTACTGCTCTTAACTACTCGAGCGACTATTCCTCAGACTATCGGCACAACAAAAATTTAATAAAATGAAAATTATAATAAGGATTTTGTACTACTACTTTTAACTACTCGGCGAAAGAGAATATATTTTTGATAAGGCCTTAAATCTGTTATTACTTTCTGAGAACCCTAAGCGAGAGAAGGAAAACAAAAATAATTATAATACATTTCTTACTCCTCCGTATAACTATATTTAAGATTAGAAGGATTATTTGGGAGATAGATAGTTATGTAAACCCTTTGTCACACGAGCGATTTTTCCGTCAATTTCCCATGAGCCTGTTTTTTCTCGTTATATTTCGGGACATTTTTGCACTGGTATCGGTAACAAGACTGAAAGTAGAGTATGTTAGACGACTGAATTATGATCCAAGTGTCATTTTTGAAGCTTGCCAGACCATAATTGCCCGTAAAAATTGCTCGAAAAAGCGTTCGTGTGACACTGACCTAATAGTAGCAGAGTACGGTAGAGCCATGGGTGCTCTCAGTCTACCTGTCATCTCCCCAGTGCACGGGAATATACTATACATTATAATAAGGCTATTTATTGCCCGCCCCTAACTATCTGGACCAGGGGACTAGAGTTCTCGAAAAGGGGCTCCAGTCCTGACGCTATTATTGACTCACAGTGTGCTGGCTTCATAATCCAGATGGGTTGATAGCCTCTGAAGTCCTATTTTAACTAACTAAGTATTTTAACAACTATTGTATTATGAAGGGAAGACAAACATTCCTGTCAGTGGTTTCATTCTACTTCACTTAAGGGGAGGTTTTTAGTTTGATTCCTACTCCTCCAGCAATCTTAAAATTTCACCCCCTTGACTCCCTTTCAAGATAAATTTGTAAATTTTTCGGTAGAAAAATGTCCCGGCCAAAGGCCGGTTACTCTTAAATTACAGGCTCGCTATCGCTCGCCAGGATAAAATCGACACCTGAATGGCACGAAAGGTCTTAATATGGGGTGAAAGTTCTTAAATCGCTAAACTAATGGGGCGAACGTTTTATAATATCAAAAGCAATGGGGCTAAACATGAGGGAGAAAGGGGTCCAGAAAAAAAATCCCTCGAGTGGATATCGCCCCTGAATCCTTAGACGATCCGATGACGCATTTATTTTCCGGTGTCTGGCTTTTATTAGACGCTTTTATTGAGATTAGGAAGGGTATATTATGGAAGTCAGAGGGTTAACTGAGATAGTCCCTTACTATCTAAGATTACCCTTATATTTCCCACAGAGCCTTCGTAACCTGTATAATATCGTCTAATGCTAGCCAGAATAAACTGTCAATATGCGTCATAATCTTCAAAGGGTTAATGTTGCGATTAATTGTAAGGTTATTAGGACAACTACTACTATCGACCTGTCCCCTCCATGGCGCAGTGGAATAATAACACATGTAACAATTAATCACTACTACTTTCAACTATTGGTGAGAGATTATTTACAATTAATCACTACTACTTTCAACTATTGGTGAGAGATTATTGACAATTAATCACTACTACTTTCAACTATTGGTGAGAGATTATTTACAATTAATCACTACTACTTTCAACTATTGGTGAGTGATTATTTACAAAGCATTGGCGAAAACTAAATACATAAATAGAAAGAACTTTCGTCCACTGCTCATAATTATTGTCGATATTTTCTAAAGGATCATTAACGAGAAAGGGTTAATGATTATAATGGAAGTGTTATAAAGAGAGAGAGAGAGAGAGAGAGAGAGAGAGAGAGAGAGAGAGAGAGAGAGAGAGAGAATGAGAGGGAGAGAGATTTTTGGTTATGATTTGATTCGATATTTGTGTTATGCACCAGGTGAAAACATGTATTGGAATGGTAGTATGGCGCTTGCTGCTACTATTAAGGGGAGGTATTTAGTTTGTTCCCTAGACCTCCATCAAGCTTAAAATTACACCCCCTTGAGTCCCTTTTCAAGACAAATTTGTACATTTTTCGGTAGAAAAATGTCCCGGCCGAAGGCCGGTTCCTCTTAAATTACAGGCTCGCTATCGCTCGCCAGGATAAAATCGACACCTGAATTGCACGAAAGGTCTTAATATAGGGTGAAAGTTCTTAAAATCGCTAAACTAATGGGGCAAACTTATAATAATATCAAAAGCAATGGGGCTAAACATGAGGGAGAAAGAGGTCAAGACAAAAATCCCTCAAGTGGAGAGCTCCCCTTAATTGTAACTACTGGTAAAATCTCTGAGTCTATACGGACGTTTGGAGAAGAGGAAACGAATTCAAATTGATAATCAGCATAATCTCATACAAACACACTTATATACAAACACACTCACATAAAAACACACGTACAAACACACATATACATACACGCTTACAAACATTCACACTTACTAACACACTCACTTTCAAACACACTCACATACAAACACACACACACATACAAACGCACATACATTCAACAAACACACTCCCATGCAGATATAATAACATACAAATGCAGTAATGTATAGTACAAACACACACAGCATACACATATGAACACACAAATTCATACAAATACAAACACACACAGGCATACACATATAAACACACATAACCATACGCCCACAAACGCACACACAGATAAAAACACAAACACACACAGACTAGAAACCCGAGGATATAAACAAAATATATAAATATACTGTATATATAATTATATATATACATACAGTATATATTTATAAATATGTACCACCAATCCCTCCGTTACCGTAGAAAATTCCTTCAATAATTCATAATTATTATGTTCCTTCTAACCACCAACTCTACTCCTAAAATCGATTAATGACATTTACAAACACATGTGGCAGTCCGTGGATTCGAACCCAGGACGCTCACACCGAAAATCAACACCTTATGCATCGCACCACGAAGACAGTTAAGACAATAACAGGAAAATATTAAGAAGCAAAATAATATTGTAAGCACGCCACTCGAACGGAATAAAATGCATAGATGAACTAAAAGACTGAGATTGAGAAGAAATCACAAAAGCCCGAAGAGTTTATACTATTAGGAAACATAATGAAAATGAACAAAATATAGGCACGTAACCCGATTGGAATAATAGGCAGTCATAAAGTGAATTCAGAGTATGAATAGAAATACCACGGACAAAAAAAAAAAAAAAAAAAAAACGTTCCTGGATTTATATAAGAGTCAAGGAACCGCGACCGGAATGAAAATGTATGCACAATAATAATAATAATAATAATAATAATAATAATAATAATCGACTGTCGGTCAAGCATGAAAACCACTCGACCAGGCAGGAAGAATGATCGACTCAGGACAAAAGGCAAAGTCGATCCCCCCCCCCTCCTTACTTAACCCTCCCCCCCCCCCCCCCCTTACCTTTTTTCCTCTCCCCTCCTTCCTTCCTTCCTTCCTTCTTTTTCTACCGTCCTCTCTTCTTCCTCTTCTTTTTCTTCCTTTTCTTCCTCTTTTCTTCTTTCAAATTCCGACCTCCATTTTCCTCCCCCCCCCAACCCCCCCACTCCCTTCTTCTTCGCCTTCCGCCCCCTCCTCTTTTACTCTCCCTCCTTCCTCCCCTTCCTTCTTCTGCCCTCCCTTCCTTACTTTTCCCCTCCTTTTTCTACCTCCTCCTTCCTTTGCTCTCTCTTCTTCCTCATCCCTCTCCTTTTTCTACCTCCCCCTCCTGCATCCTCCCTCCCCCACCATCACCCCCCTCCTTCCCTCCCCCCCCCCCCCCCTCCCCCTTTCCTCTACAAGCCAGATGGAAAGATAAAGGAGACACAATGGTGGACTAACCGACGGTCCTGGTGTGTGTGTGTGATGGTTTGGTCTACCTCTACCTCACTCACACACACACACACATACATACACACACACGCTCTCTCTCTCTCTCTCTCTCTCTCTCTCTCTCTCTCTCTCTCTCTCTCTCTCTCTCTCTCTCTCTCTCTCTCTCTCTCTCTCTCTCTCTCTCTCTCTCTCTCTCTCCATAGTTGCTTCACATATATACTGTATATTGTTCTATGTGAGTGGAGGGAGACAAAAGGCAGAACTGCCTGTAGCGAATGCCTCCCCCAGAATTGAAAGAGTGACAGGGCCAAAATCAAGGGATGTCATTAATATAAACCAACTCGTCATCACCTGCATCTCGCTTGTGTAGGCATATTAAACTCCGCACACACACTAATATGTACACAGTTATTCTTTGACTTATACACGTAGACATATATTCAAAATACATACACACATTATGCTCATGATTACAGTCATACAGATGAATACACACACACACACACACACACACACATTTCTATAGTATATAGTGCTTGTGTATATAAACCCACACTCATGAAGAAGGTACACACACACACACACACACACACACACACACACACACACACACACACACACACACACACATAATTGTATGAAAACACGTACATACTAAAAAATAATAATAATAAATATATAAATAAGGTAGATAAAACAATATATATACATACACATACACTTACACACACAGATGCCCCTGAAAGCAGTACTCACGCCCCACTTATATACCGTGGGCGTGGGTAAATGGCTGGCACTACATTAAGGTTGGGGGAATTACTTAACACGAGAGAGAAAGAACCCGACTGTCTGTTTTGGTTATCTCTATTATTATTATCTTGTATAGGGGTAGTTGGAAGGTATTACGCTCTCTCTCTCTCTCTCTCTCTCTCTCTCTCTCTCTCTCTCTCTCTCTCTCTCTCTCTCTCTCTCTCTCTCTCACTTGCCACTTCAGCCATTGTATATACTTATCAATACATTAGTTTGAGAAATACACGAATATACTAAAAACTGGAATAATAAGAGCCCCGCCTATCATTGTGTTTCTTATCTCCTTATCTAAACCTTATCTGTCCCCTCTTCTTATCTTTACCCTCCCACCCTTTTTTTTTACCTGTATTTAAGAGTGTCACACGAGAACATTTTCGTGGCATATTTGTATTTCAATTTTGGTCTTTTTCGTAACTTCTAGATGTTTAAGTATTATGAGAATTCAGGGGAATATGATCACACGAGTTTATTTCCCCAATTCTCTTAAGTACGATCACACACATCAATGAGTTGTAATAAAGGTAAATAAACTCAAATTTGTTATATACAGTATATTGATAGTGATTTACCATTGATTTTCTTAATAAGCATCTGTCCTAATTTCAAATGGGGTATCACTACCTATATACTTTTAAGATGTAAATTATTATTGATATATAATTTATTTCCCTTTTCACAATCAAATTTGTTTTAATAGATTCAAATATTTCCTAAAGTACGAGGATTCCTTCTTTATGTTAATCAAACTGTAGATGCAGGTTGAGGGAGAATCTCTCTCTCTCTCTCTCTCTCTCTCTCTCTTTCTTTCTCTCTCTCTTTCTTTCTCTCTCTCTTTCTTTCTTTCTCTCTCTCTCTCTCTTTCTTTCTTTCGTCTCTTTCTTTCTTCTTCTCTCTTCCTCCTCTTTCTCCTCTCGGCTCTCTCTCCTCTCTCGCTCTCTCTCCTACTCTCTCTCTCTCTCTCTCTCTCGTCTTGCACATTGAGAAATGACTTAACACGGCCAGAAAAGAACCCCGACGGACTGTTCATCTTATCTCTTTATCTAAGCCTTGTCTGTGCCCCATCCTTACCTGCATTACTGAGGAAAGGTTTCGGAACTAGCCCAAAACGAACTCGGCTTCTAGAGAACATGGTATCTAAGAGACGTCGGCCCAAGAGAAATCGGCATCTAGATGTAAGCCAAACAGAACTTGGTTTCCATCATCATCACTAGGCAGCAAATCTATTATTATTGTTATATATACCACAGCATATCAAAAAGTTTTACGTTATGATGCGTTGGTCGATATTAATGAATAATCACTGGGAAACAAAACTATGCATTTGCAAACAAGGGTAAACAAGAAATTTATTTAGACTTGAAAAAAGTTTGACAAACATATAAGTCCATATTAAAACAATTATTGGTCCTGGTGTGCATTAAAAGTTGTATTTTTTTTTATAAATTGACTAATTTTAAGTTGTCAGAGATGTGGATTCAGGTTTCAGATAAATAGAGTAACTAATTATGGCGTAGGTATGTGGTGACCCCATCGCCCGTCACTTGTGTGGCTCAGATAGGCCCTGGAAGTTGGGACTGGGAGTCCCACCTCCAGAATTTACTCCCACTAAGAGATCAGTAAGCCTTTTCTTGCTGATCCCTCCTAGCCCTTTAAAGGAGTGTGGGTTTGGCTACTGACTGACTGAAATATGAAGACCTTGACTAATTACATGGTTGACACGCCTCAAAGATTAATCCAGGTGAATCTAGTTTAGTTAATAATGACATTGATGTTGGTGACTAACAATTATGATTCAACCAGACTTATTAATGACGTTAACTAAGGTTTCCTGTTCGGCAGTTTTTTCAACCTTTGGTTCAAATAATTGTAAAGTGAGGTTCCAAATTGTAAACTCACACACACTGATTTCCCATCAATAGTCCTCGGCATTTCTGACCTGGAAGGTTCTGCATTTAAGATATATTAAAATTCGCTCACATAAAATATATGCAAACTATAGTTGCCTATTCCAAATATATAATAGCCTATGCACCCCCCCCCCCAAAAAAAAAAAAAAAAAAAAAAAAATTGAATAGTAAGAATAAGAATAAAGTACATACATCAATAATAAAGTACATACATCAAAGACATACAGACATCACTAATACAGTTCACATCATAATAAGTACAGACATCATATAAAGTTCATACATCATAATAAAGTACATACCATAATAAACATACATCAATAATAAAGTACATACATCAATAATAAAGTACATACATCAATAATAAAGTACATACATCAATAATAAAGTACATACATCAATAATAAAGTACATACATCAATATATATAAGAAGCAACCAAATACAAAGAGATAATCCAATCGAAAATTGCCAGATAAATTATTCGTGAAAATCGTTCGACTCCGCCTTCAGATGGTATAACTGGATAAGTAGGATATGCGATGGGTAAGTCGAGGATGGATAAGCCTCCTTTCATACCTTATCCAGCCCACATCTCGGTACCGGTATATCATTGGTATCTACATATTGGGCCCGTATAGTTGCCAGTCTGGGCGTACTATTATTGTTGTTCTGGATGGTACTACGTTGTCATTTAGCGTTTGTTTATAGTAAGGTTTTGAAATTTTGTTTAGATTAATTTGCCTATATATGCTCGTCTCTCTCTCTCTCTCTTTTTTTGTTCTCTCTCTCCCCTCTCTCTCCTTCCTCTCCCCTCTCTTTCTCTTTCTCTCGCATCTCTCGTCTCTCTCTCTCTCTCTCTCTCTCTCTCTCTCTCTCTCTCTCTCTCTCTCTCTCTCTCTCATATGTCTGCTACATTCGAAAGGGTTTGCGTTGTATTAAAGGTGTAGCAGGTATAATGATTAGCCCCCCCCCCCCCCCCTCCAATACACCCGTGGCAAATCTGCTTGGGGGTCATGGGCTAAATCCTTTATGGGGAGACGGGCCATCTTCTTTAACGCTAGCTGGCCTGGCGGCTTGGGGGTTATAATGATAATTTGTTTGATAATAATGGAGGATTGGTCTTGCTGCTGTCATTTTCTAGCGACGTGTTTTAGTTTGTCCCCTTAGCTAACAAAACGCCTTCCCAGAGTCCTTTAAAAAAAAAAAAAAAAAAAAATCGTTATATACTGTATATCTACAGTATATATATATATATATATATATATATATATATATATATATATACAGTATATATATACTGCATTTATATATATATATATATATATATATATATATATATATATATGTGTGTGTGTGTGTGTATATTATAAGAAGCCCAGCCAGACACCCTTCAAGCTAACTAAATTTGTACATTTTTCGATAGAAAAGTGTATCAGAATTACTGACCGCGACTGTACATAAATCCTTTAGTGCCGTCGGTCGTGGTGGTGGCGGTGGTGGCGGGGGGAAACAGGATTGTGGGCGGGCATCACAAGAGAAACACCCCACCCGCCCGCCCAGCTGGCCAAGAATAACACGTCAATCACGAGTATTGACGCGGAAAAACAAGCCGTCCCCCGAGTTATTTGGCCGGGTGGGGCGGTCTGTATGGGAGCCCAGCAGTGGAAACATCGGGACAACAGTACTGAATACCAAGGGTTTATTCGGCCTTTTCGCTTCATTATTATACCCTGTTCCAAATAGTTAGGCCAGAAATCGTTAGCCTTAACACTATCTGGTGCAACGTCTTAGTGGTTATTATAGTATTCTGTTAAATTATTATTGAGGGTTTTAATTATTTTAGTCATTTTCGAACAATTTGTTTTTATTTTACACCTAGACTTAAAAAAACGCCTCTCCAGACCCCCTCCCCCAGACCCCCTTTCAAGCTAAAATTGTACATTTTTCGGTAGAAAAATTTCCCGGGCAAAGGCCGGTTTTCCCCAAATGCAAGGATCGCTATCGCTCGCACAGGAAAAATCGACACCTCATTGGGTTGAAGCATTTTATAATCGCCAAACTAATGAGGTGAAACGTCTTAATATCTCCAAGCTAATGGAGCAAAACAGGGAGGAACCAAATTGGCCCGCCCTGCACCTAATAGGGTTAACCAATGGAGAGATTGTATGCACCAGTCGACCAGGGCAGTACTCAGGGGAAGCCACATAGGCATATGATGAGTTGCTGGAGCTCCTGTTTCATGTGCCTGGCTTCCCCCACTGTTTCTATTTAGTGCCTCACTTACACAGAGAGTAATCCAGCTAGGCCTAACTTTAAAGAACACCACCTCCTATTAATTTCACTACACTTAAGGGGAGGTATTTAGTTTGTTCCCTACTTTTTCATCAAGCTTAAAATTACACCCCCTAGACCCCCTTTCAATAAAATTGTACCTTTTTCGTAGAAAATGTCCCGCCGGAGCCGGTTCTCTTCAGGTCATACAGGCTCAGCTTTCGCTCGCCAGGAAAAATCGACACCTTAAAGGCACGAAGGTCTTAAAATTGACAAGATGGGGCAAAATGTCTTAAATATCCAAACTACTAGGGCGACGAAGGTCTTAAAATCCAAAATCACGGGCTAACACGAGGGAGAAAAAATCCAGAACATCCCTCCAGTGGCAATCTCCCCTTAACAAGCTCACCTGCCATCTTTCCAAAACATCTAAATGACCTATTGATTTTGGCTCTCTGCCACTCTTGCAACGTTTGGTGGAGCCACTTGTTACAGGCAGCTTTGCCCTTTGTCTCCTTCATACACACAGGAAACAGGGAGAACTAGAAAAGGACTAGAACAAATGGGCTTTACATTTTCACACCTATTCCCTGGTTTAGCATTCCCAAATGGTAAACATATGAGCTCGATTTGTTTTTTAGTCGTTTGCGAGTTCTATGGAGGTCATTGTTAAGGGGAGATTTCCACTTGGGGGACTTTTTTTCTTGACCCCTTTCTCTCTCATGTCTAGCCCCATTGCTTTTGAGATTTTAAGACGTTTGCCCCATTAGTTTGGTGATTTTAAGAATTTCCGCCCCATTCTGTCAATTTTAAGACCTTTCGTGCCATTTGGGTGTCGATTATATCCTGGCGAGCGATAGCGAGCCTGTAATATAAGAGTAACCGGCCTTCGGCCGAGACATTTTTCTACCGAAAAATGTACACATTTATCTTGAAAGGGGGTCAAGGGGGTGACATTTTAAGATTGCTGGAGGAGTAGGAAACAAACTAAAAACCTCCCCTTAAAGAGTGTTGGCCTACTTGCTTTGAACAGGGTATAGTTTACTAATGTTTTGATGGTGGATAGGTTAGGTTAAACTCACGGTAGGTTGGAAAATGTTGGATTAATTAGAATTGTAAGGGTTAGAATGATTAGGTTAAGGGGAGTGACCTGTTTTTTGTTATTTCTGTCCTTTTCTCTCTTTCTCTGGCTTGTATCCATTCGGCCCCTTTCAGCCAACTATTTTAAGACGTTTATCCCCATCTAGGTGTCGATTTCTTCCTGGCGAGCGATAGCGAGCCAGCATTATATGAAGAAATCCGGCTTCGCCGGAGAAATTTTTCTATCAAAAAATGTACAAATTTAGCCTGCTGTCAAACAAAAATAAAAAATATGCTGGCTCGCTACCGCTCACCAGTAAAAAATTGACACCTGGATGGGGATAAACGTCTTAAAACAGTAGGCTGAATGGGGCCAAATGGATACAAGCCAGAGAAAGATAGAAAAGGACAGACCAAAAACAGGTGACCCCCCCCCCCTTAATGTGTGTCCAGGGACTGTAGAGGTTAAGGGGGGAGATTCTTTATTTATCTTTGTAATTATATTGATGTATATTTTTCGTTTCCTCCCTAGACCTCCATCAAGCTTTAAAAAATACCCTCCCCCCCCCCCCCCCCCCTCCCCCCCCCAAGACCCCTTCGAAATAAATTTGTGAATCGCCTCTTTAAGGGGAGGTTTATAGTGTGTTTCCTAGACTTCCATCAAACTTGAAATTACACCCCCATGACCCCCTTTCAAGATAAATTTGTACATTTTTCGGTTGAAAAATGTCCCGGCCGAAGGCCGATTCCTCTTAAATTACAGGCTCGCTATCGCTCGCCAGGAAAAAATTGACACCTAAATGGGACGAAAGGTCTTAAAAGTGACATAAATGGGGTGAAAGTTCTTAAAATCGCCAAACTAATGGGGCGAACGTATTAAAATCTCAAAAGCAATGGGGCTAAACATGAGGGAGAAAGGGGTAAAGAAAAAAATCCCTCAAGTGGAAATCTCCCCTTAATGTGTGTGTGTGTGAAGCGACTGTAAACGGATTATTATTATTATTATTATTTTTTATACGAGGTTAGTTGGTTTTGTATGGGGTCCTGCCGGTGGAAACGTCGGTTGACTCCACGATGGGTAGGTCAGCATTCCAAGGCGTTGTTCGGTCATTTCGCCCCACTAGTCTTTTTGTAATTTGATAAACCCACTTTGAAATAAAAAATATGGCCCAACCGAAGGTCGCTTCCTCCAAAGTTCGCTATCACTCGCCCGTAAAACATCGACATCTAAATGACATGAAAACGTCTAACATTGCCAAGGGAATGGGACAAAAGGCCTTTAAATCGCTAAACTAATGAGGCAAACGTCTTAACATATAAACAACACTAAAAGAGCTAAACAAGAGGGAGAAGGGGGTCGAGGAAAGAACACACCTTTAAGATGTGGTTAGGTTGACAGTACTACATGTTAGCGTTACGGTATGCTGTGTGAGGTTAGGTTATAATTTATTTCAAGATAGAATCAGTTCGGCAACTTTGATTAAGGTTAGAATAGGTTGGGTTAGGTGTGATTTTTTTGTTCTGTGTATGAAGGAGACAAAAGGCAAAGGTGACTATAAAGTGTCTTGACCAACATTGAGAATTGTAGTCGCTATTTTTGTTCATTTAATTGTGTATATATATATATATATATATATATATATATATATATATATATATTATATATAATATATAGTATATATTATATATTTTTTTATTTTTTGTATGGGAAAGAAATGTGGTGTGCTTGTTTAGTGTAGTGAAATTAATAGGAGGAGGAGGTGTTTGTGAGAGCTAGCTGGGTTACTCTCTGTGTAGGTGAGAGACCATCAGAAACAGTGAGGGAAGCCAGGCCAATGATACAGGAGTTCCATCAACTCCTTATCACATGCCTATGAGGCCTGGGTATTGCCCTGTTCGATAGGTGTCGACAATCTCCCCAAAGAATAGAGTCTGCTTGTGAGCAAAATGACGTGCGGGCGAAAATACCTCAAGCATACCTGGTGGGGGTGCGGGGAAACCTTTGGGCCGGGGTGTTTCTGTAGGCCGAATCACACCCAACATATTTTTTGAGGCATCCTTTCTCGGCAACTCATAGCTACAAGTTTATAAAGTAAACTTTTAAGTTTTGTGGGAGTTCCGTAACATAACAATCGAACACTATTTATGTTACCGATGTCGATGACAAAAAATAAATAATATAGATATATATATATAATGAGAGAGAGAGAGAGAGAGAGAGAGAGAGAGAGAGAGAGAGAGAGAGAGAGAGAGAGAGAGAGAGAGAGTTACCAGGGTAGAAATGCCATCGAAAGTTGCCGGAAGCACCCATATGTGACTCGGACTTAAAGGCTAACGGAGAGGAAAACTATATTCTTGACAGATAGGAGGGGTTGCGTTTGTGACTTGAGAGGGTTGATGGGCCATTTTTCTGGTCCCTTTTCTTCGTGGTGGGGTGGAGTGCTGCTGCTGCTGTGCCTTTTCTTGGGGCTTCAGGGGGGTGACCTGCTTTTTGTTATTTCTGTCCTTTTCTCTCTTTCTCTGGCTTGTATCCATTCGGCCCCATTCAGCCAACTATTTTAAGACGTTTATCCCCCCCCCCCCCCATGTCTAGGTTGTCTGATTTCTTCCTGTCGAGAGCGATAGCGAGCCAGCATTATATGAAGAAATCCGGCTTACGACGAGCGACATTGTTTTTCTATCGAAAAATTGTTAACCAATTATTTAGCCTTGCTGTCAAATCCAAAAATTAAAAAAAAACTATGGCGTTATTTTACTGGCTCGCTACCGCTTGTCACCAGGTAAAACCCAAATTGACACCTGGATGGGGATAAACGTCTTAAAACAGTAGGCTGAATGGGGCCAAATGGATACAAGCCAGATAAAGAGAGAAAAGGACAGAAATAACAAAAACAGGTCACCCCCCTCAACTCCGGTTCGAAATTCGTTAAATTATGTGGAGGTCATCTCTGTTGTATTTTGGGTAACATTAGAATTTTTTTTTTTTTTTTTTTTAGTTTTACTTCGATATGATGTTTGGATGTCCAAGGAAAAAAAATATATATAATTTTGGATTCTTCTCAGCAAAGCAAACTAGTCATGTTGGTCTAGGGATAAACAAAATCAATGCAGGTATATATATATAGCATGAGCTTATTATAGCAAGACAAATCAGTCCTGTTTACCCTCCAGTTTTAGTTGCCCTTAAGGGGAGGTATTTAGGTTGTTCCCTAGACCTCCATCAAGCTTAAAATTACACCCCCTTGAGTCCCTTTCAAGATAAATTTGTACATTTTTCGGTAGAAAAATTTCCCGGCCAAAGGCCGGTTCCTCTTAAATTATTATGTTCTATCCAACAACCAACTCTACTCCTAAAATCGATTAATGAAATATTACAAACACATGTGGCAGTCCGTGGATTCGAACCCAGGACGCTCACACCGAATATCAACACCTTATGCATTACACCACGAAGGCAGTTAAAGAATGGTGGACACTGCCTACGATTTATTATGCAACTTCGAAATGGCCTGCATATCAATCTAAGCATGTACACACATCCCAACTGCAACTCACGTAGGCTATGCATATGTGAATGGAAAGAGCAGGCTCGCAAACAGGCTCGCTATCGCTCGCCAGGATAAAATCGACACCTGAATTGCACGAAAGGTCTTAATATGGGGTGAAAGTTCTTAAAATCGAGAGAGAGAGAGATTGAGATCAGAACGAGAGAGATGGATTGAGATTTTGATGATGAGCGAGAGAGAGAATATCAAAGCACCCCACATTTTCTCTCAAATTCCCCTTTTTCCCTCAATGATCAATAAGGTAGGACCGATCAGCGCTGCCCTTTGATCTGCGAAGCCTATCTTTTATATTCATCGGAGCTTTTGCACCGGAGGCCTTGTTTTGAGGGACTGAAATGTTGGTGGGGCAAGGGATTTGGTGGTGGTGATGATAATGATGATGAACGGTGGTGGCGGTGGTGGTGATGCTGTTATTGAGGGTGATGATGTTAGTGGTGATGATAATGGTGACGTCTGCCTCCCCTTAAATGTTTTGTTGATTTGGATGTGATGACGTGTTTATATATTCACTACAACTGCTTAATATATATACAGTATTTGGGGTAAGGCGGCTAAATATCGACCTTACTTATATATAATTATATATACCCAAAAACTCGCCAGGGGTCAGTGTCTTGTAAGTCATGCAGGGTTAGAGGAAATATGGGCTGTAATTTGTTCCACTTAAGGGGAGATGGTTCACTTTTTGGCCGATTTTTGCATGTATTCATTATTTTTCTAGTTTCCTTCCTTCGAACCTCCCATCAAATTAAAAACAAAAAATACATCCATCAGATCCCCCTTGTAGATTAATTTGGTACAGGTTTTTCGGTTTAGAACAAATTTCCGGCCGAATGGCCTGTTCTTTTCAACATTACAGGCTCAATTATCGTTCGCCAGGGCAAAAAATCAACACCTAAATCGCACGAATTTAAGGTTCTAAAATATTTGATGGAGAATATGGGGGCGAAAGGTCTTAAAATCGACTAACTAATGGGGCAAACATCTTAACATCTGAAAAATAATGGGGCTAAACATGAGGGAGAAAGTGGTCCAGAAAAAGCGGCCCATCCCCCCTTAAGCTGTATATAATCGACTTGTGTTATCGATAGTTAAACGAGCTTATATTGTTACATAAAGGTTAAACATGATTGTATTTCCCTTTCAGGTCCGAGCTACAAACTGAGTATCACTGGCCAGTGTATATGTGTCTGTCTGTCTGATCACGCCTCCCAAATGTCTTCGTGGATTTCGTCAATGTAAAGGTTAGTCAGGAGAAAAGTTTATCTTGATCTTATCTTACTACCGCAAGCCGATCTTACTACCGCAAGCCGATCTTACTACCGCTAGCCGATCTTACTACCGCAAGCCGATCTTACTACCGCAAGCCGATCTTACTACCGCAAG
>CM064545.1:30755723-30798223 GCA_032716605.1 Paralithodes platypus
CTGACAGACATTAATACAGCACAGAGCGAACCAAACGTAAGGACAGCTGAGACATGACTTATTTGACCAACCGTACCTTTCTAAACACTAGGCCTACCTAATCTAATAATACTTCGCAACACTTTATGTATGTATGTATGTATGTTACACAGGCACATACCCCATAGCTGGGGGTGGCCGACTCGAGACAGAGCCCGAACAGAAACAACATTTAAAGTTCTAGATTTTAGGGTGTGGGACCACTTTCGCGTTCCCGCGCCCCTTACTCTGTCTCGTCTAGTAGGTAATTTTAATTCCCAACAAGATATTTTTATAAGCAGTAGCCTACCTCTTATTACCTTATTTAGCAGTAGGCCTACTTTTAACAACAGTACCTCTTAATTCCTTATTTAGCAGTACTTTTAACAACAGTACCTCGTATTACCTTATTCAGCAGTACTTTTAAAAACAGTACCTCTTATTACTTAACTTAGCTGTGCTTTCACCAGTAGTAGCCCTTATTACCTTATTTAGCAGAACTTTTAACAACAGTACTGTACCTCTTATTACTTTATTTAGCAGTACTTTTAACAGCAGTACCTCTTAATTCCTTATTTAGCAGAACTTTTAACAACAGTACTGTACCTCTTATTACTTTATTTAGTAGTACTTTTAACAGCAGTACCTCTTAATTCCTTATTTAGCAGTACTTTTAACAGCAGTACCTCTTAATTCCTTATTTAGCAGTACTTTTAACAGCAGTAACCCTTATTACCTTATATAACTACTTTTCCTCCAGTACCTTATATAGCAGTACTTTTCCGTCCATTACTTTATGTAGCATTACTTTTCCGTCCAGTACCTTATATAGCAGTACTTTTCCTCCTCCAGTACCTTATATAGCAGTACTTTTCCTCCTCCAGTACCTTATATAGCAGTACTTTTCCTCCTTCAGTACCTTATATAGCAGTACTTTTCCTCCTCTAGTACCTTATATGGCAGTACTTTCTCCCCCAGTACCTTATATAGAAGTACTTTCTCCCTCAGTACCTTATATAGCAGTACTTTCTCCCCCAGTACCTTATATAGCAGTACTTTCTCCCCCAGTACCTTATATAGCAGTACTTTCTCCCCTAGTACCTTATATTGCAGTGCATTTCCTTCAGTACCCCTTCATCCCTGCTTGAGCTGTTAGTACGTCTTCTAAAGAGCTAACTGCACCTATATTTGTCTTATTTACCAGTACTTTTCCGTCCAGTACCTCATATAGCAGTACTTTCTCCCCCAGAACCTTATGTAGCAGTATTTTCACTCCAGCACTTTCCCAATCAGTACCTTATATAGCAGTACTTTCTCCCCCAGAACCTTATGTAGCAGTATTTTAACTCCAGTACTTTCCCAATCAGTACCTTATATAGCAGTACTTTCTCCCCCAGTATATTATATAGCAGTATTTTTCCCTCCAGTACTTTCCCAAATAGTACCTTTTATAGCAATATTTTTTCCCCAGTACCTTATATAGCAGTATTTTTCCCTCCAGTACTTTCCCAATCAGTACCTTATATAGCAGTACTTTCTCCCCCAGTATCTTATATAGCAGTACTTCTCCCCCAGTACCCCCTTCCCCCCCTGCTTGAGGTCGACGGGGTGGTAGCAGGTTAGCGGGGGAAGGGGGAAGAGGGGAAGGGGGGGGGGGGGGGGACTCCAGGACCTGAATGCTTGTCCACTTGAATTATGTAAATGAGCCCGCCTCTTTTTGCATAATTAAGCAATTAAGCCCTCTAATCCGTCGACTACCACAGAATCCCACATCCATAACGCCGCCGCCGCTACAGTCTCTATGGGCTACTGCTAGACGATTCTATTAGGATTAGGAAGGATCTCTCTGTCGAAAGGTCTAAACACGTTTTATATTTCACCTAACAGGAAATTGTATCTCTTTTCAGCTGATTTTTCGGTACTCAATGTGATAAAATATTAAATTACTATCTACTGTATTTGAATCATAAACTGGCAATTTGTTTCTTCATTAATTAATTAACAACATATTTGGCTATAAAATCCATAATAACTGAGCAATTAAGATGGGGACAAGATCATTTTCTGCCAGCTAAGAAAAACACAGACTATTATTTGCTCCTATTTTAACTCCTTCCATACACCGACGTCTTTATCATTTCATGTTGGCTAATACTAGGCGATATCTCTAGGTATCAATAACTATCTTAAACAACATTTGACCCCCACAGATCCTTCTTAAGCTGCATAGTATCGACTAATAACAGCCAAAATAATAGGGAAACATTATGTTATTGAATTCAAGGGTTGGGACCGAATACAATCATGTGGAGGAAAAAAATAAAAATAAAATAGTTGTCATTCGTTTGAGAGAAATAGTTAACCCCTTGAGGATTATGACGTGTTTATCAATATATTTTGGCTGACATTATACGATTTTATGCAGCTTAGGAAGAATCTCGAGCATTCACAGATATTTAAATTGATGTCAACTAACCCTTTAGCTCTCACAGATCCTTCCTAATCTTAATAGAATCGTCTAATGATAGCCAAAATAGTATGAGTAAGGGAGTCCTCGAACACTGAACAATTTTTTTGTTTTTGTTTTAACCACTTTCTCCCTTATGTTTGTCCCGATTAGTTTTGAAGTTATAGAAAGTTTAACCCATTAGTTTGGCGATTTAAAGACCTTGCACCCCATCATTTGTTTTAATATTAAGAACTTTCGTGCCCTTTATGTGTCAATTTTTCCTGACGAGCGAGAGCGTGCCTGTAATTTAGGAGGAATCGCCGCCCCACGATCTGGAAATGTCTCTACCTAACAAAGTACAAATATATCTCGAAGGAAGGGCTTGGGGTGTTTTTAAAAGGTCGATGGAGGTCTAGGAAGAAAACTTAATTGTAAATATATCCATAAATAAATAAATAGATAAATAAATACATAATTAATAAATCAAAACCACCCCTAAGGTAGTGTTCGACCCTCTTTGCTCTGGTAAAAGTTAAAAATATTGTAAAAATATAATATAATGCAGCAATAAAGCCGGAACCACACGAAACCTTTTATCGTCAATATTCGATCATCAAAATTGTTATGGTGATACTTTTGGTGACAAGTGGGGCATTGGGGTATTATTGTTAAAGGTTTGATATAGGTCTAGGGACGAAACTTATAATAATAATAATAATAATAATAATAATAATAATAATAATAATAATAACAAACATAATATTTATAATAATAATAATAATAATAATATTAATAATAATACAAATAATAATAATAATAATATAGATAATAATAATAAGGCAACAAAAAGTTCTCCCCATAAAAGTAACTGGTAGCGGAGTGGATACAGCGATAACTGTTCCCATATTAGGTTACACAAGTTGAAGTGACCGCATAAACTACAGCCAACCTTTTGAACACACACTGTAGCACACTCCACACTATACCTACTGTACACAACCCTTGTAGTACACACTGTAGTACACACAGTAGTACACTACACCTACACAACCTTCACTACCTCCTAACAAATAACACCAATGCAACAATTCCAGCGAAAATTAAAAGGACCTACAAAACATAAAAGTGGGACAAGCTTTAGCTCAAGGAGGACCTAAATAATCCAGCTGACATTTCTACCGTTTGAGAAGAGTTAACTTGAATATAGGTGTTGGAAGTTACAGCTCATTTTCTCCAGCCCTTCTTAAGTTACAATAGACTAGACTCGTACTAGTATATATATATACACACTCGGATAACATAGTCTCTAGCCCACTCATAAAAATGTGTGGACCCCTACGTTTTTTTTTATCCAATTATACTTATCTGGATTGTATTTTGGAAAGAACTTGTTTTACAATAAACAGTATGTATAGTTTTGTAGTTGATGTATTGATGATAATATTCATAAATTCGTTTTCCATAATTAGAAAGGGGTGAAATACACGAATATTTATGAGTGGGCTAGATACTATGGCATCCTAGTGTACCGACAACGCAGGCCACAACGATGATTTCTATAGTCAAATATGGCGAATATTCATGAACGCTTTATTCCTAGCTATTCAGGTCTAGCAGTTTTAGAATTTAGGTGTTTAGTTTGAAATTTATATTGCCTCAGATAATCTACCCATACCACTGCAAGATTATGCCAAAAAGTTCACAGAAAATTGCCGATCAAGAGTTATTAATAATAAACAAAACAAAATACTAGTAAATAAACAAAACAAAATCTTTCATGTGACTCCTCCTTCGCCCAAGCTCAAACAAACTACCGCAAACCGTTTAAGCACACACCCCGCTACACACTGAGCGATACAGGCAAACAACCCTCAGCATCTGCAAACAACTATATGTACACCAAAGTCAACAGTGAATAGAAAGTACAATATACAGTACCGGTACTGTACATGTAGACAGTACCGGTACTGTACATGTAGACAGTACCGGTACTGTACATGTAGACAGTACCGGTACTGTACATGTAGACAGTACCGGTACTGTACATGTAGACAGTACCGGTACTGTACATGTAGACAGTACCGGTACTGTACATGTAGACAGTACTGTAGTGTACATGTGGACAGTACCGGTACTGTACATGTAGACAGTACCGGTACTGTACATGTAGACAGTACCGGTACTGTACATGTAGACAGTACCGGTACTGTACATGTAGACAGTACTGTAGTGTACATGTAGACAGTACCGGTACTGTACATGTAGACAGTACCGGTACTGTACATGTAGACAGTACTGTAGTGTACATGTAGACAGTACCGGTACTGTACATGTAGACAGTACCGGTACTGTACATGTAGACAGTACTGTAGTGTACATGTAGACAGTACCGGTACTGTACATGTAGACAGTACTGTAGTGTACATGTAGACAGTACCGGTACTGTACATGTAGACAGTACCGGTACTGTACATGTAGACAGTACCGGTACTGTACATGTAACAGTACTGTAGTGTACATGTAGACAGTACCGGTACTGTACATGTAGACAGTACTGTAGTGTACATGTAGACAGTACCGGTACTGTACATGTAGACAGTACCGGTACTGTACATGTAGACAGTACTGTAGTGTACATGTAGACAGTACCGGTACTGTACATGTATACAGTACCGGTACTGTACATGTAGACAGTACTGTAGTGTACATGTAGACAGTACCGGTACTGTACATGTAGACAGTACTGTAGTGTACATGTAGACAGTACCGGTACTGTACATGTAGACAGTACCGGTACTGTACATGTAGACAGTACCGGTACTGTACATGTAGACAGTACCGGTACTGTACATGTAGACAGTACTGTAGTGTACATGTAGACAGTACCGGTACTGTACATGTAGACAGTACCGGTACTGTACATGTAGACAGTACTGTAGTGTACATGTAGACAGTACCGGTACTGTACATGTAGACAGTACTGTAGTGTACATGTAGACAGTACCGGTACTGTACATGTAGACAGTACTGTAGTGTACATGTAACTTGGAAAGCAAACCAACGCAAAGTAAATTGACGTAAAGTAGAAATATTTCCATAAGTCGGATTTTGATAAACACATAAATAGATATATCAAATATAAATTGAAATATGAGAATAAAGTAGAAATAAAAGTTTCCGAATTTACCAGCTATTTTGTCAAGCACGACACCATGTTTGTTATTCCTTGCAGTATACGGTTCCTATCAGAATGGGGGTTCAGTATTCCATGTTTTTCAAAGCTCTATTTCTGTGTACAGTCGAATGTCAAAGTTCGCTCCACCTTACCCCTGAGTGCAGTCTAGGACGAAGTTATTGAATGTGTGTACGCTTGAGCAACGCTAGGGGCTCCCACACACTTAGAGAGATTTTAACTTTTTTTGTTTTTTCTGGACACCTTTTTCTCTCCCTTCATATTTAACCCCATTAGTCTTGAGATTTTTAGACCTTCCGCCCCATTTATGTATATATTATGACCTTTCGTGCCATTTAGGTGTCGATTTTCTCCTAGCGAGCGATAGCAAGCCTGTAATTTAGGAGGCACCGGCCTTCGGCTAGGACATTTTCTACCGAAAAATGTACACATTTATCTCGAAGGGGGGTCTTGGGGGCAATTTTGTAAAGCTTGATGAAAGTCTAATACTTTTTAGCCACTTTGGTTTTGGCAAATAATTGAGACATCCTCTTTCATGGCATAGATAAGTGTCATTTATTTTTATTTTTTTGTATTCTTATAGGCCTATATCTATTTATCTATTTATTATTTATATGTCAAGAAACGAGTCCCCCTCTTCACATGCATAAAACAAGGATGCCTCATATCTTGCCCAAACCAAAGTGGCAGCTACTAAGGACCAACAAGTGTCTCGTATACAGGAACCCTTGCCTTCGGGGCCTCTCTCCAAACCCCACTATTCTGATACAGTTCCTTATTAGGGGCTTAACACTATCTGATTCGGTGTCATTATGATATTTTGTTTCATTATTATGGAGGATTTTGCTTGATTTTCCCATTTTCGAGTATTGTATTTTAGTTTTTCTCAAAAGCAAATTAAACTCCTTCCCAGACTTCCTTCAAGCTAAAAAATAAATACATAAATAAATAAATAAATGCCCAACCAAATTTCATTCAAGCTAAATGTGTACATTTTACATCCGCTTTTAGCAGATGAATAATTCATGCCATTATGAATATTGAATATATCAAAGCTTCTAAGAAAACGTTATTCCTAATAGATTGCATATGTTAAAAGTATAATCTTTAATGCTGAGATAACGTATACTCTCTAATACAAAAAACGCTAACACTATCCCACCTCTCTCTCAAAAAAAATAAAAAAATAATAATAAAACAAAAAATAATAATAAAATAAAATAAATATACCGGTATAGGCCTATATAAAAAAAAAAAAAAAAAAAAAAAAAGTGTGACCACTTCTTCTAAATTAGGAAAGCAGAAACAGTTAGCCGCCCAGTTCTCTCACCCCAGACGAACGAAACGCTACACCAATTAACCCCACCTCACAAAAACAAACAAACAAGCAAATATACCTCAAAGCCAACAAAATAATTAACTTAAGGGGGAGGTACCTGTTTTTTCTGAATCTCCTTCTCCCTCATGTTTAACATATAAGTTTTTGAGATTTTAAGACGTTCGTTCCATTAGTTTGTCGATTTATGACCTTTCGCCCCATTTCTTTGTCAATATTAAGACCTCTCG
Organism: Paralithodes platypus; assembly: GCA_032716605.1. Classification (NCBI taxonomy): domain Eukaryota; kingdom Metazoa; phylum Arthropoda; class Malacostraca; order Decapoda; family Lithodidae; genus Paralithodes; species Paralithodes platypus. Next base: position 30,762,950 of record CM064545.1, read on the forward strand.
TCCCATTTAGGTGTCGATTTTTTCCAGGCGGGCGACAGAGAGCCTGAATTTTTCGAAGGAATCGGCCTTAGGCCAGGACTTTTTTGTACCGAAAAATTTACAAATTTATTTTGAAAGGGAGTCTAGGGGGTCCTATTTTAAGCTTGATAGAGGTCTAGCGAGGAAAGTAAAAAACATATATATTCATAAACATATACCAAAAACCAAGCACTACCCCCTTAAAAGAAAGTATGCAACAATTAACCTCACCCTCAGCCCCCAAAACAAAATAAGAAAAGTATTTACACGCAACCAAAAACCAAAAAAAAAAAAATATATACAGACAAAAATAGCGTACTGTATACCGAGCCATTGACGAAGGTGTTTATGGAGCGTTCAGGAAGATTCGTTTGACGCCTACAACTTACAAGGTTTCAGCAGTCTGGTGAGGCATGACCAAACACCTCTTACTTCATTATTAAGAGAGAACAAAAAATATAGAGAGTGAGCGAGAGGGAGAGTTACATAGATACACAGACCTTGCGGTCCCTACTAGGTAGTCCGGACTTAATGCTAAAATATAATTTGTTACAAAGGGGAAGGCAAGGATAGCAAAGAAGATGCCTCTCTCCCCACCCATCTCTCTCCCTCCGACCGTTAGTCGGCATGCAATTAAGTTGGGGAAAGAAGTCCCCCAGCAGAATGAGAAAAACTTCTACTGGGAAATTTATAGTAAAGAACGAAGATGCGAAATATTTTATACCGGTAACATGACGTAACTTCGGACGGGGAGGTAACTTCGGACACTCTAGAAAACATATACAATGAACCACAGTTATGGGATAAATACATGATGTTATGGAAAAACAAGTGTGTCTGCGGTGTTCTTCCATAATGCAGAGTCATTTTTCCATAACTGTAGCTTACATACTGTTATCCAGAAGTGTCCGAAGTATAGCCCCCGTCCGTACTACTGATCCTTAACCTATGTTTTTTTTTTTTTTTTTTTTACCTATATTATTCCCACCTCCTCACAATTAATGTCTAGCCTTCTTTTGAATGTGCCAATTGTCTTACATTGTACCACCTTCTTTGGTAATTTGTTCCACTCGATGACCACACTGTAGGTGAAGAAGGGTTTTGTGACATCGAGATTCGCCCTCCTTGTTTTTAATTTCATTCAATTTCCTCGAGTTAATGAACTATTATCTATTTTGAAAAGTGAATCTACATCAATTTTGTCAAATCCCTTAATATCTTGAAACACTCGCAATCTTCTTTTCTTAAGTGAAAATATTGTTTTTGTTTTTACTCTTTCATGATAAGATTTATTACTTAGTGACGGATTCAACTTTGTCGCTCGCTCTACGCTGTACCTGTACCGACTCGAGCTTCCCAATGTCCTTGCTCAGATAAGGACATAGAGAGAGAGAGAGAGAGAGTGTGTATGTGTGTGAGAGAGAGTGAGTGAGAGTGAGTACAAATGAGTAAAACGGAAAACAAGCAACAACAGCTCTATTGATCCTTTCGAGGCTGCTTGTATATATATATATATATATATATATATATATATATATATATATATATATATATATATAAGAGAGAGAGAGAGAGAGAGAGATGGGGGGGGGGGGGGAATAGTCAGGTTGCACACTGAGGAATTTGGGGCATGTGCTTAAGAAGGTGAAGTGAGGGTTCAAACGTGTTAACTGGAGGACCTCTGTGTGTGTGTGTGTGTGTGTGTGTGTGTGTGTGTGTGTGTGTGTGTGTGTGTGTGTGAGAGAGAGAGAGAATATGCACATCTAAGTAATTGAATGTTTTAGTTTGTGACAGTGGTGTATGTGTGTGTATGTGTTTTGTAGTGATATGAATGAAATTGGGATATGCGAATGAGATGTACAATCGAGGGTATTAAATGTCATAGATTCCAGTGGTCCTCGCTCAAAAAGTGTTATTGGTATCTTTATAGTTACTGGGAAAAGTGCTTATCCCTCAGAGTATTAGTCAGTGTCCGAAACTTTGTGAAATATCTGACAACACTTATTAACCTCGACCGTACTATGGGTAATATTTCCAGAGTGTGCTATGGGTGCAAAAAAAAAAAAAAAAAAAATTAGTAGGACAAACCGACGAGTAAACAAAGAAAAAAAGAAAAAAGAAAAAAAGAAAAAAGAAATCGCTAATAAGGGTGCTGAAAAAGTGAAACAATGGGCCTGGAAGGATAATCAATCATGGAATATGGCAAGAGGAGGAAAAGGCTGAAGAAATATAGGTACGGATGAGATGTTAAGGGGGTAGTGCTTGGTTTTTACCCTATATATTTATTTATTTACTTTAATTTGTAGTTTGCTCGCTAGACCTCCATCAAGTTAAAAAAAAAAAAAAAAAAAAAAAAAAAAAAAAAAAATCAAGATTAATTTGTACATTATTCGGTAGAAAAATGTCCTGGCCAAAGGCCGGTTCCTTCTAAAATTACAGGCTCGTTATCGCACGCCATGAAAAAATCGATAGCTAAATGGCACAAAAAGTCTTATTATCGACAACAAAATGGGGCGAAAGGTCTCAAAATCGCTAAACTAACGGAACGAACGTCTTAAAACCTCAAAAACTAATACGCTAAACAAGAGGGAGAAGGGTGGTCCAGAAATAGCGCCTATCTCCCCCTTAAAACCAAATGGATGAGGAGTATGCGTTGGGTATATGGGAGCAGGTGTACACGCCAGGACACAAATCGTGGCCTTACATTTTCGAAACTATCCCGAAGTTAGTGAAATATCCTCATTAATTATTTACCCAATATTTACATTTAAGGGGGGATAGTGCTTGTTTTGTTGGTCTACATATTTACATTTAAGGGGAGATAGTGCTTGTTTTTATGGTCTACATATTTACATTTAAGGGGGGATAGTGCTTGTTTTGTTGGTCTACATATTTACATTTAAGGGGGGATAGTGCTTGTTTTTATGGTCTATATGTTTATCCATTAATATACTGTATTTATCGGTTTCCTCGCTAAACCCCCATCAAGCTTTAATAAACACCCCGTAGACCCCCTTTCAAGATAAATTTGTACATTTGTCGGTAGAGAATTGTACCGGCCGAAGGCCAGTGACTTCCAAAATTACAGGCTTGCTATCACTCGCCAGGAAAAAATCGACAGCTCAATGGCACGAAATGTCTTAATAGTGACAAAGTTATGGGGCAAAAGGTCTATAAATCGCAGACGAAACTGACGAAAAGAACGTCTACAAATCTTAAAACAAATACTGTATGCTAAACATGAGGGAGAAGGGGATCCAGAAAGCGAGTACTACGTCCCTTGATTTTGGCCCTGTCACTCTTTCAAATCTAGGGGAGGCACTCGCTGAAGGCAGTTATGCCTTTTGTCTCCCTCATTCACATAGATTTTGTTATATATACAGTATATATATATATATATATATATATATATATATATATATATATATATATATATATATATATATATATAGAGAGAGAGTGAGAGAGTGAGCTATGTGAGTGAGTGGGGTGGTGTGGTAGGTGTTATAAGACAGCTAGAGGTATGGATGTGTCATAATGTGTCATAATGTCATAATGCTATGCCAGTCAGTGTCAATGTACAGTCGCGGTTATTAAGGAGGGAAGGGTTTATTTTTTGGTCGTTTATTTCATATATTTATTATATATTTTTAGTTTCCTCCCTAGACCTCCTTCAAACTTTAAAAACTCATCCATTAGATGCCCCTTCTAGATTGATTTGTACATTTTTCGGTACAAAGATTTCCCGGCTGAAGGCCAGTTCTTCCAAAAGTAGAGGCTCACTAACGTTCGCCAGGACAAACATTGACACGTAAATAGCTCGAAAGATCTTAATATTGACAGAGAAATGGGGCGAAAAGTCTTAAAATTGACAAACTAATGGGGCAAACATCTTACAATCTGAAAACTAATGGAGCTAAACACGAGGAAGGGAGTCTAGAAAAAACGACCCATCTCCCCTTAATTCTGAGACAATTTGGAGCCCCGACAAATTTAAAGGAAACTCCAAAATATAATGAATTGATAAAGAATCAATAAGAAATTTAAATTCTATCTAAAATAGCTTCGAAAATATTACTGTTTATTCGCCTGCAGGGAAAGGAGGTACGTGGATTTATAATGTTAAACCATTCCCATTAAGGGGACATGGGCCGTTTTTCTGGTCCCCCTTCTTCCTCATGTTTAGCCCCATTGGTTTTCAGATTATATGACGTTCGAACTATTAGTTTGGCGATTTTAAGACCTTTCGCCCCATTTATTTGTCAAATAAATAATAATAATAATAATAATAATAATAATAATAACAATAATAATAATAATAAAACAATGTATAAAAACATGAGAGCAGTGGAAAGATGACTAGGTGGGTTCGACCTGGAAGTTATAGAGGAAGTGGAGGAGATGAGCAAGGTGTTTAAGGATGAGATCTGTGCAGCATGTGAGGAGGTGTGTGGAGTGAGGAGAAGAGGGAGGGGAGTGAAAGGTACAGCATGGTGGACAGAAGAGGTAAGAATAGCTGTGGAAGAAAAGAAGAAAGCATATCGAGAGTGGTTGGGTAGTAGAGGGAATGAAGATTCCGAGAGACAGAAACGAGCGAGGTACGTGGAGAGTAAGAGGGTGGTGAAGAGAGTAGTGAAGGAAAGTAAGAGAAGAGTAGATGAGGAATTTGGAAGGAATCTGAGTGTAAAATGGAGGGAGTAGGAAACTGTTCTGGATAGAAGTCAAGAAAGTTAGGGAAGGTAGCAAGGGAAACAGTAAGGGTGTGAAAGATAAGAATGGGAGAATGCTAGCCGAGAAGCAAGAGAGAGTCGAAAGATGGAGGGAGTACTTCAGTGAGTTGCTAAATGTAAGGAATGAAGAGCCAGCAAACATAGCTGGATATGGTATGGGTGGGAGAAGAAGAGAAGTAGTGGAGGAGGAGGTGGGGATCAGGAGGTCAGAAGTGTGGGAAGCCATGAAAAGAGTGAAGTTGGGGAAAGCACCAGGAACAAATGGAGTGTGTGGGGAAATGTTGAGGTATGGTGGTGAGATAGTGATAGAATGGGTATGGAAAATGTGCAAACTAGCATGGGAGAAGGGGAGTGCACCCGATGACTGGAAGACTGGCATAATAGTCCCCCTATATAAGGGCAAAGGGAAAAGAGGAGTGTGTGGTAACCACCGAGGAATATGTCTTCTAAGCGTAGTAGGGAAGGTATACAGTAGGGTAGTGATTGAGAGAGTGAGAGTGAGAACGGAGAAATGGATAGGCGACGAGCAGGGAGGTTTTAGGAAGGGAAGAGGATGTGTAGATCAGATTTTTACCCTGAATTGTGTTGTGGAGAAGTATCTGGAGAAGAAACAAAAGGTGTATGTTGCCTTTATGGACTTGGAGAAGGCCTATGACAGAGTGGATAGAGAAGGTTTGTGGAAAGTACTTAGAATATACGGAGTAGAGGGCAAGTTGCTGAAAGCAGTGAAGAGCATGTATGAAGGTGCAAAGGCGGCAGTACGTGTGGAGAGTGAGCAGAGCGAGTTCTTTGACCTGAATGTTGGTTTGAAACAGGGGTGTGTGATGTCCCCGTGGTTGTTTACTGTATATATGGATGGAGTCATGAAAGAAATACTATCAAGAGCAGTGGATGTTGGTGTATCGCTGAAAAGGGAGGGAATTGAGTGGAAGCTACCTATACTGCTGTTAGCGGATGATACAGTTCTGATGAGTGATAATGAATGGGAGTTGCAGGGTCTGGTAAATGAGTTTGGAACAGTGTGCGAAAAACGGAATTTGAAGGTAAATACGGGGAAGAGCAAGGTTATGGTCTTCGAAAGGGGTGAAGTCACAGAGTGTGAGGTGAAGCTGAACGGTCAGGCTATGGAGATCGTCAACTCTTTTAAGTATCTGGGCAGTGTGTTGAGTAAAGATGGGACTATGGATGAAGAGGTGTGGGAGAGGGTACAACAGGGGAAGAGGGTTGTAGGAACGCTAAAAGCAGTAACAAGAAATAGGGTGGTCAGTATGGAAGTGAAGAAGTCCTTGCATGACAGTGTGGTAATCCCGACACTGACTTACGGAAGTATGCTTAGCGAAGTATACTTAGCGAAGTATGGACGTTGTTGAGAGACTCAGACCAAGAGTGAGAGCAGTGGAAATGAATTACTTAAGGAGTGCGTGCGGAGTTACATGGAGGGATAGACAGACTAATGAGGAAGTAAGGAGGTGTGGTGTGGAGGTAGATGTGCTGGAAAGTGTGAAAAGGAACAACTTGAGATGGTTCGGCCATATGGAACGTATAGAAAGCGAGAGAATGACTAAGAGGGTGTACGAGAGCGAGGTGGAGGGACAGAGGATGAGAGGTAGACCGAATATGAGGTGGAAGGATGGAGTGAGGAACTACTTGAACGAAGGCGGTGCTGGTTGGGGGGAGGGGCGTCGACTGACTGGGGACAGAGGTGCATGGGGCGGTTCGTTCGTGGCCACCCCTTCGGGGATCACGGCGTCAGGCAATAGATAGATAGATAGATAAAAACTCATGGAATTATGTATAAACCTCGTAGGCTAAACAATCATGGCAACAATCATTCACACAATTTGTACCAGATTCATGTGTTGGCAACTGTACACACCCGCCTTTAGTGAGTGAGTGAGTGAGTGATGTGCAAGTCATGTGAAAATGAGTTGAACAAAGTAAGTTGTGTGGATGTGTCAAAGGTTATAATATGAGTTATTATTATATTTATGTATTTATTCTTTTAAAGTTGACGGTAAATTGCCATGTCCTCCTCTTGCTCACTTGGGTATTATGAAGGTTTGTTGGTGAAATAAGTTGTTATATATGAGAACTTGGGGATTACGGTAACCCCTTGAGGATTATGACGCATTTTGACCCTATTCTGGCTATTAGTAGACGATTTTATTTAGATTAGGAAGGGTATGTGGAAGTAGGAGGGTTACACGAGACAATCTTTACCATGTTAATTGCCACGGATCCTTCCTAAGCTGTATACATTCATCTAATGATAGGCAGTATAAACTATCGAAACGCGTCATAATCCCCAAAGGGTTAATATGACACAGAGACATAGTATGTTTATAGTTTTTATTAGGTATAGATAATTTACTTGTTAAGGGGAGGCAGACCGTTTTTCTGGACCCCTTTCTCCCTAATGTTTAGCCCCACTAGTTTTGATATTATAAGACGTTCGGCCCATTACTTTGGCGATTTTAACACCTTTCGCCCCATTTCGTTGTCAACGTTAAGACCTTTCGTGCCATTTAGGTGTCGATTATTTCCTGGCGAGCGAAAGCGAGCCTGCAATTTTAAGAGGAACCGGCCTTCGGGCGGGAAATTTTTCTACCAAAAAATGTACAAATTTATCTTGTCTATGGGGTGTTTTTCTAAGCTCGATGGAGGTCTAGGGAGGAAACTAAAAAAATATACGAATAAATGAATTAATAGACCAAACAAACGGCCAGTCTCCCCTTAAGGAGTTCAATTTTCCGTCAACTAAAATTAAACCGACTGTAGTGATGAGAGTATCAGCCGTATTTGTAGAACCTTACAGCATGATGACGTCATATTCGTCTTGATCTGGTTACCATTAGACGATTTGCTTTAAGGGGGTGACCTGCCTTTTTTTTTTCTCCTCTTCTCTCTTTCTCTGGGTTTTATGCATTCGGCCCCATTCAGCCTACTGTTTTAAGACGTTTATCCTCATCCAGGTGTCTATTTTTTTCCTGGCGAGCGGTAGCGAGCCAGCATATTATTCAAACAAATTTGACAGCAGACTAAATTTGTACATTTTTCGATAGAAAAATTTCTCCGGCAAAGCCGGATTTCTCCATATAATGCTGGCTCGCTGTCGCTCGCCAGGAAGATATCGACACCCGGATGGGGATAAATTTCTTAAAACAGTAGGCTGAAAGGAGCCGAATGGATACAAACCAGAGAAAAAGATAAATTTAAAAGGAGAGAAGAAAAGCAGGTCACCCCCCCTTAACCTCTTCAGTACCGGTGACGTCCTTTGGTTATATTCTGGCAACTATTGGACGATTTTATTTAGTTTAAGAAGGGCCTCCAGCAATTAATAGGCTTCGAACTATCTTGATTAAACCTTTTTACTGCCACATATCCTTCTTAAGCTACACAAAATCGTCTTAATAAAGCTAGAATAAACACAAAAGAGGTCGTCGGTATAGAAGGGGTTAAGGGATTCAATTTACCGTCAGCTGGCCATAAACCGACACTAGTAATATATGGTATAATAGAGTAAAGCTTAGGAGATAATCTGGATTCTGTAGTGGACTAACTGAGGCGGCTGCAGATTATGATAAGAGCGTATACAAAGGTAATATTTTTTTCGTTTGCCTTGTAGTCTATAAGTTGTATGGACGATTTAACCCTTTAAGGGGACAGTGGCTGTATATATATATATATTTGTTTCTTCTATTAATTCATTTATTACTTTATTGTTTAGTTTCCTCGCAAGACCTCCATCAAACTTTAAAAAAAAAAAAAAAACCCACCCCCCTAAGATAAATGTGTACATTTTTCGGCAGAAAAATTCCCTGCCGAAGGCCGGTTCCTCTCATAATCACAGGCTCGCTTTCGCTCGCCAGGAAAAAAATGACACCTAAATGGCACGATAGGTCTTAAATTTGACCAAGAAATGGAGCTAAAGGTGTTAAAATCGCCAAACTAATGAGCCGAACGTCTTAAATTCTGAGATCTAATGGTGCTAAACACGAGGGAGAAGGGGGCCATAAAAAACAAGCACTACCCTCTTAATGATCATAACACATTTTAACAATTTATTCTGGCTATCATTAGACGATTTATTCTGGCTATCATTAGACGATTTTATAGTTTAGAAAGATCTGCGGGAGTTACAAGGGTAAAAACTGGCCTAATCACCCCTCTGACTTCCATATGCCCTTCTCAAATTGTATAAAGTCGTCTAATGATAGCCAGAACAAACTGCCGAAATGCGTCATGATCCTCAAGGGGTTAAATAATTATTCTCAGTGATTCTTCGGCATTTGCAGTGGGTGGTCGGTCATTGCCACTCCCGATCAACGCAACCCTTTGTTTTATTTATGTTATGTTAGATCATTTAGATTCGTTTTGGATGGTTTAAAATAGGTTTGAATATTTTAATTTGTGTTGAATTAAATTACGATATGTTAGATTAACTCTAAAGTAATATTAGTTTAGCTTAGGTTAGCGAAGTTGTTTTGTGATTATAACAAGATAACGATTGGTCTGAGGTTTATTGACATAGAACCCTATAATGCTTACCCCCCCCCCCCCCCCCCCCCGACAAAATAACGAGGAAAACGACAACACAAAAAATAATAGAACAGAAAGGAAGGCTAATCAGGCATATAAATCTTCACCAGGCTTGTTGAGGGATTATAATTGGGTAAGGAAAGACTGCCACATAAAGTAACTACAAGTGTTATGCTATGACATGACATGTAATGATGTGTATGCCATGTGTGAGGGAGTTGATTTATGGCAGGGTAGGAGAGGGGGGGGAGGGGGGGAAGTAGGCAGGAGGTGGTGGGGGGTGATGATGATGTAGCATTTGGGAAACTCCATACCCAGAGTTTACATAGTTTCATATAACCCTGTCTAAACCCGGGAGAGAATTCATTTATGATTGGTGGGGTGGAAGGGGATAGGTGGGTGCGTCATTCTTAGCATGTGTGAGTGTATGTACAGTATGTGTGTGTGTCTGAGTGTGTGTCTGTGTATATGTGTGTGATTTTGTGTATGTAAGCGCATGTGTGTTTGTGAACATGTGTGTGGAACTACTGGAAACCAGACCATTATTTCATCAAATAGTACAATGGGTACAAAGAAAGGGAAGCAGTAACAAATCTGTTGTTGATTGCCTTACAATGAAAGCTTCTTGATGCTATATAGTGTACAGGATTGATGACACAGAACAAATGGACAGCAAAACAAAAAGGGATATCCCTACCCAAATTTACTTCCAGTAATAAACATTTAAATATAATAAAATAAATATTAAAATGATAAAAACACAACTAGATGTGAAGGATTTACCCCACGGTAAAAGTTTATGGAATTCATAGGAAAGTAGAAAAGGGTAACCGTTGCATTACAGCTCAGAATATTTGAATACTCTCACAATATAAATTAGAGAAGCAAAATAAGTCGATTTCCAACCCTATCACTCAACAACCTTCTGCCACTTCGGTTTTGGCACACACACACACACACACACACACACACACACATACAAGCCCGTAGCCTAGTAGGTAGAGCTCTCGTCTCACACACGAGGGGTCGGGGGTTCAATCCCCGGCCGGGCGGAAACAAATTGAGCTTGTCTCCTTTCATGTGTTAGCCTCAGTTCACCTAGCTGTAAATAGGTACCTGGAATAAGTGGACGACGTTGTGACGTCCCATCTGGGGTTGGCAAAAATGGTACAAGGCGAGATGGGTATCATAAATTATGGTTCACCTAAGCTGATGGCTACCTAAGCCTTCGGGCGAGACGGTACCGTCTATAGTGAGAATGGTACCATACAGATCCACCCTAAGCCTTCGTTTCCGATGTCGCCAATTGGCTAAATACAGACTACACACACATCCACAGCCATTCCAACAGTACATAACACACTTAACATGCATTTCACGCAATACATTCCCAGTTAAGGAGGCGCGATAATAATGAGCTTAGCTCGCATTGCGTGGATTCCCCTTGACGAACAAGTAACTGAGTAACACACACACATATGCACACACATTGCCAGTCTGATTATTATTAATTTGCAAATAACCATCACTCATTGCTCCACAGCTCTACCAGCATGGACCTGAGGCCTCTCTCAAACCAGACACATGTTAGTGTATAGAGACTTCCACGTAGGTTATGGCAAGAAATGAGACATCTCTAATCATAATAAGTATACAGACGTCTCAATTTGTTTTGTCTTATAATGAAATAAGACACGCAGTTTAATGCTAAGCCAAAATGGCAGCCACTGTCCATTGATAAATGTTTCGTCTGCAGGAACCTTGCGGTTGATACTAAAAATATATACAGCAGTCAGTCAGTCAGTAGCCAAACCCGCACTCCCTTAAAGGGATAGGGAGGATCAGCAAGATAAAGTTTGTTGATCCCTTAGTGGGAACAAATATATACCGGTATATATATATATATATATATATATATATATATATATATATATATATATATATATATATATATGTGTGTGTGTGTGTGTGTGTGTGTGTGCGCGATATTATGGAATTTTTTAAAATAAGAAATATTTTAGCAATATCACTTGCTAGTCGTCATAATTACACATAATAGCTGTATACATTCACTCAGAATAATCTGGAAGCGTTTCTTAAGGCAATTACGTCTAGAGGAAAATGAGTTTTAGTATATTTTAGTGTCCTACAATAATAAACTAGAATGAAGAGTGCACCGAAGACATGAACGCGGCGTTTGGTGTCCGGATAGCCTCAGGGGTGCTCACGATCTAAGTTACGACTCGGTGGTCCGGTACTCCGGTCCGATATATTCCAAGCTTTCATTTAAAGTCGGTCCACTGACCTTAAACACAGGTGGGGGGAATGGGCGGACTTGTGGGCGTCTCAATATCATGTTAATGTTTAAGAAAACTACGTTACAGTTATCATTGCAAATAAAACAACTTTATGAAGTATATATAACAAAACAACATATGTATAAACAAGAAGAGAATCTTGCTGTAGTTGCTGAATGTAATTGGTTAAACTAAATTTAAAGAGGTTTTATCTCGGAGGGAAAAGAATAGATATTGTTGAAGAGAGCTATGCTGCCAGTCTCTGCCACTCTTTTGGCTTTGGGGAGACACTCGCCACAGGCCTGCCTTTTGTCTCTTTCAACGACTGGAGATCTGATTCAGCAAAGACCTTTATTTATTGAGAACAAGTGTTACTACAAAGACCAAGAGAACTATGTCAGGGAAATCACTGAAGAATTTGAAAGTGATATCCTTCGATCTCCCTATGATGAGCCATTTTACAGACTACCTCGGTTCACATGTCAGACAGCTGATTCACACCCGGAGTACGGACTATCTCTAGAGAAGTATCTATTATGGCGCTATAGATATCTATTTTCACTTATTGACAACCCCGAGAGGAGGAGGACTATGGGAATACCACGATCTACATACACCATTAACAAATTTGCAGCCGATAAAACTAGCCGAGACCAGTACTAGCCTTTACGGAGTTGTCCAAGAATGATAGGTAAAGTCGGTATCACAGGTGTTTATTTTCTACTTCACTTTTATCCTAATCAGTGGTCTGGTAGGTAATGAGGAAAACTGTTTAGATAATGCTGTCCACCAAACTAATCTATCTTTAGTCCAGCTTCCGAGATCAGTGCAAAAGACCCCTGAATGTTACCGGAATAAGAATCAGCCACCGGAAATTGACGATAATACCTCTGGTGTGATACCCCCATAAACCAAGTATTGTCTCCCTAAAAGCTGCTGCCACACGAGCGCTTTTTCCGGCACCTTTCGAAGATCAAGATTTTCCCTTGATATTTTGAGGTTCTTTCGCACTGGAATTGGAAAATATACTGAAGGTACAGTCGAGGTTAATAAGTGTTGTCAGATATTTCACAAAGTTTCGGACACTGACTAATACTCTGAGGGATAAGCACTTTTCCCAGTAACCATAAAGATACCAATAACACTTGTTGAGCGATAACCACTGGAATCTATGACAACACTTAATACCCCCGATTGTACATAATGCCAAGTGGCTGACTTCTTATATAACTTAAATATTGAAGGTGCCAGACAACAATTTCCCATAAAACTTGACTGAAAGAGAGCCCGTGTAACACCGCCTTTACCATCTATTCACACGGTTGGGTCTGCCAATCATAAGTGTTCTTAACTTTATTCTAAAAGCCTGGCGGAAGTGAACACACTATACTTTCATATCAGACTGTTCTCACTATTCCTCTTTATCACATTTTAATAAGTGACAAATAGATACCAAGGCTCACCATCATAATCACTACCACTACAAGGGCCTGAGGGGGGGGGGGGGTCTCTCTCTCTCTCTCTCTCTCTCTCTCTCTCTCTCTCTCTCTCTCTCTCTCTCTCTCTCTCTCTCTCTCTCTCGCTCGCTCTCTCTCTCTCTCTCTCTCTCTCTCTCTCTCTCTCTCTCTCTCTCTCTCTCTTTTTTCACGGATCACATATGCATTATAATAACATTATTATTGGTTAGCATAACAACCATGTATTTTTCTTAGTATATGTTCAGCTTTTGGCTACAAATTCAGATATGCAAATGATGATGATTATTATTATTATTATTATTATTATTCTACCACCACCATCTCTCTCTCTCTCTCTCTCACACACACATCCTCCCCCTACCCTTATACCCTCCTCCCCACACACTATGAATATGCATCTCCCCCCAAAGCTCATTTTTTAACCCCGTTTTATCTCACCCCGGCGCAGAAACTGTTACTCACCCGTTAATTACGAAAAACACACACCCGCTAAATATTAAAGTCTACCCCCTTGACAAGCCCACAGGCGGCCGGATCGTTTTCTGCAACCTGGATGGGAGAGTTTGCCCTAAAGTGTATTAACCCCTTCTGTAACGGTGACGTAATTTTAACTATATTATGGTTACTATTAGACGATTTGACTAAGTTTCAAATGGGCCTCCAACAATTAACAGGCTTTAAAGTATCTCACTTAATCCATTGTACTGCCACAGATCCTTCTTAAAGTGCACACAATCGTCTAAATATAGCTAGAATAGAATTGAAAAGACGTCGCTGGTACAGAAGGGGTTAAGGGGGGGGGGGGGGGGGGGATGGGCGTATTTATGTATCTTTTTATTATCGTTTTAGTTTCCTCCCTAGACCTCCATCGAGCTTAACCCTTTCTGAACCGGTGCTCCTGTTCATTATATTCTACCAACTATTAGACGATTTTATTCAACTTGAGAAGGATGTCTACCAGTTAAAATGCTACATACTCTTTCAATCAATCCTTTAAGCTACTCTATATCCTTCCTAAGCTTAATAAAATCGTCCAAATGCAACTGAAATAAAGATAAATGACGTCACTGGTACTAAAAGGGTTAATTGTTGCCTTCAATTTGCATCGAGCCCTGATGAAACTTGAAGAAACATTGTCAATAAAATGCTCCTCCTAATATTCAATTCTGATCCAACCTACCCTAGCCCAACCTAACTTAATGTAACATAACTAAACCTAACTTAACCAAACCTTTTCTAGTCAAACCTAACCTAATCAAGTTAAACAAAACCTATCCCAACCTAACTTAACCAAACCTAACATAGCCCAACCTAACTTAACCAAGCCCAATCTAACTTAACCAAACCTAGCCTAGTTCAACCCAACTTAATCGAACCTATCCTAACTCAACCTAAAATTACCAAAACTAATCTAGCCTAACCTGACCTAATATAATGTAACCAAACCTACCGTAGGTCATTTAGGCTGTGGTCCTATTGGTTGTGGCCGTTAAGGGGGGTCAACTGCTTTTTTTCTCTTTCAGTCCTTTTCTCTCTTTCTCTGGCTTGTATCCATTCGACCCCATTTAGCCAACTGTTTTAAGACGTTTATCCCCATCCAGGTGTCAATTTCTTCCTGGCGAGCGATAGCGAGCCAGCATTGTATGGAGAAATCTGGCTTCGCCGGAGAAATTTTTCTATCGAAAAATGTACAAATATAGCTTGCTGTCAAAACAAAAATATATATATGCTGGCTCGCTACCGCTCGCCAGGAAAATATTGACCCCTGGATTGGGGTAAACGTAGGCTGAATGGGGCCGAATGGATACAAGCCAAAGAGAGAGGGATAGAAAGAGAAAAAAAAGCGAGGTAGGCCCTCTTAAGGAGTGTGACCATTCTGACCTGCTTCCTGTGAGTCACTTGAGGCACTGTACAATCGTCAACAAGATTTTATAGAAAATTCCTATTGTTTCCTTATTTGCCGAGAAGTGTTATTTTTATTGTGTTGTCGTCAATTCATCTGATTAGTCAATACATATTTAACAAACTGTATTCCTAATTCTATCTATCTATCTATCTATATACTCAGGCCCAATCCCCACTTTTCCTATTTTTGTTCTTCTAATTCAGTCACACCAATTATACTTACATACAGAAGGTCATACGTACATACATACATAAAGTTATAGAGTGTTCCAAATGAAGTGCGGTTGCAGTCTCACGTCCTAATGGCGGTGTTCCAGGCAGCCCTGTTCAGAGCTGCCTTCCTCGTCTCCTAGCATTCCATTCTGTTGATATTATCCGCTTTGACAGGACAATTTTCTGAAGCATATGTCATTGAGCTTTTAATGCACGAAGAGTACGGTGGCGCTAATAAGTCATGTCCTGGCTGTCATTACGTTTGGCTTGTTTTGTGCTGTATTAATGTCTGCCAGATGTTGAAACGGTGGGTAAGTGTAGGAACATGTTTGTATATTTCAATCGATATGAAGAAATGAAGCTTAGATATTGCTGATACCAATTATCGATCAAAATATACTTGGTGCCGAAACATCACTTATTAGCGCGACTGTACACCTTTCACTTCAAGGGGAGAGGGAATCTTCACATGGTAAGTAGTGGCAACAATTATTAAGAAGGTATCACACGAGCGCCTTTTCACTTAACATTTATCCTCAACACTGGTCTGGCAGCTAATGAGGTCAACATTTAAAATATTTCGGTCACCTAAACTCATCTAGCAACAGTCTAGTTTCCGATACCAGTGCAAAATAGTCCCGATATGTTGCCAGAATTTTGTTAATCATCGAATGTTGACTATAAAAGCTCTCGTGTAATACCGTTTTTATCTGAACTTTTCCCAGTAGCAACACTTGTCCAGTATCTTCACTGCCTCATTGCCAAAGTTAAGGGGGTACTACTCGCTTTTGCTGGACCTCCTTCTCCCTCGTGTTTAGCATATTAGTTTGGAGATTTTAAGACGTTCCTTCCATTAGTTTGTCGATTTTAAGACCTTTAGCCCCATATCTTTGTCAACATTAAGACCTTTCGTGCCATTTAGGTGTCGATTTTTTCCTGGCGAGCGATAGCGAGCCTGTAATTTTATAAGAAACATTTTTTCCACCGAAGAATGTACACATTTATCTTGAAGGGGGTGTATTTCTAAGCTTGATGGAGGTCTAGCGAGGAAACTAAACAAATAACTTAATACATGAATTAATAGCCCCCAAAAACGGCCACTACCCCCTTAACATTCTCAAGACGGTCATACAAATATCTCAACTTCGGACTTCAAGAAAGAACTTATGTAGGAGACTGTACAAGCCACCCAAAGCCGGTTGCAATAAATAAAACACCGCACTCCGTCACATGTTTTTTCTCCAAGCTGCTAGGAGACTGTACCATCCACCCAAAGTCGGTTGCAGTAAGTAAAACACCGCACTCCGTCACATTTTTTCTCGACCCTGCTTCTCGGGAAAGTCGGAAGGCTGACGCTAAATTCGGCAACATGTTAATTGTATGCATGGAAAAAAGATAGAGAGGTGCGTTAAATATAAGGAGGAGGTATAATATTAGTCTTAGTCGTGGGAAGGAGGGGAAGGAAGGAGGGAGGGAGGGATTTATAGTGAGGAAGGAAGGAAGGAGAGGAACGAAGGAGGAGGGAAGGAAGTAAGGAGGAGGGATTTACAGGTATAGTGAGTAAAGAAGGAAGGAAAGGAGGGATTTATAGTGAGTAAGGAAAGAAGGAAGGAGGGATTTATAGTGAGTAAGGAAAGAAGGAAGGAGGGATTTATAGTGAGTAAGGAAAGAAGGAAGGAGGGATTTATAGTGAGTAAGGAAAGAAGGAAGGAGGGATTTATAGTGAGTAAGGAAAGAAGGAAGGAGGGATTTATAGTGAGTAAGGACAAAAGGAAGGAGGGATTTATAGTGAGTAAGGAAAGAAGGAAGGAGGGATTTATAATGAGTCAGGAAAGAAGGAAGGAGGGATTTATAGTGAGTAAGGAAAGAAGGAAGGAGGGATTTATAGTGAGTAAGGAAAGAAGGAAGGATGGATTTATAGTGAGTAAGGAAAGAAGGAAGGAGGGATTTATAGTGAGTAAGGAAAGAAGGAAAGAGGGATTTATAGTGAGTAAGGAAAGAAGGAAGGAGGGATTTATAGTGAGTAAGGAAAGAAGGAAGGAGGGATTTATAGTGAGTAAGGAAGGAGGGATTTATAGTGAGTAAGGAAAGAAGGAAGGAGGGATTTATAGTGAGTAAGGAAAGAAGGAAGGAGGGATTTATAGTGAGGAGGAAAAGAAGGAAGGAGGAGGGCTTTATAGTGAGTAAGGAAAGAAGGAAGGAGGGATTTATAGTGAGTAGGGAAGGAGGGATTTATAGTGAGTAAGGAAGGAGGGATTTATAGTGAGAAGGGAAGGAGGAGGAGGGATTTAAAGTAAGGAAAACAGACTAATACCATTTGTATACATTTATATAATTAAGGGGAGTTTTTTATATTTGTCTGTGTATTTATATATGTATGCATTATCCTTTTAGTATCCTCCCTAGACCACCACCAAACATCATAAAAGACCCCCCTTTCCAGAAAAATGTGTCCATTTGTTTCGGTAGATAAATTCCTCCTAAATTGTTGGTTTGCTATCATTCGCCAGGATAAAAATCGACAGTTAATGACACGAAAGGTCTAAAAATGGTCAAACTAATGGGGTAAATGTCTTAAAATTTCAAAAACTAATGGGACTAAACATGAGGGAGAAGAGGTTCCATAAACAACATCCTATTTATTGCTTCCATTACACACACACACCTCCCTCCCTCCCTCTCTCTCTCTCTCCCTCTCTCTCCCTCCCTCCCTCCCTCCCTCTCCCTCCCTCCCTACCTCCCTCTCTCCCTCCCTCCCTCCCTCCCTCCCTCCCTCCCTCCCTCCCTCTCTCCCTCCCTCTCTCTCTCTCTCTCTCTCTCTCTCTCTCTCTCTCTCTCTCTCTCTCTCTCTCTCTCCTCTCTCTCTCTCTCTCTCTCTCTCTCTCTCTCTCTCTCTCTCTCTCTCTCTCTCTCTCTCTCTCTCTCTCTCTCTCTCTCTCTCTCTCTCTCTCTCTCTGCGCCAGGGCACCCAGGACCAGAAAGCGATTCTGTATCCCAGGTGGCGGCGTGGACGACATTGTTGCGGCTGTGGAAGAGGTTTCCAGGCTCGCCCCCGCAAGCACTACGTACGTCATCCACGTTGGATCTAACGATGTCCAACGGACGCGGTCAGAGGAACTACTTTGCAAGTACCGGCGGCTGATCAGGTCCTTCAAGGAAAAATCTAATAGAATCTTAATTTCAGCAATTGTTCCCCGGATTGATGTAGAAAACCGATTCTACAACATACAGTAGCTACCAGTACAAATCGACGACTAGCCAAACTCTGCAGGGAGGAGGACATTGGCTTTGTCGACACGTGGGATAATTTTTACTATGATAAATCTTTGTTTTCAGGAGATAGTGTACATCTCAATGAAGTAGGAGCTGCACGTCTTGGTCGTCTGCTGAACGATGCAGTCAAGGATATCCGTTCAAAAAACTGGGTCAACCAGACCCCAGACAGGGTAGTGTAAGTCAAATACGAACTGAAAATTCAGACAATGCACAATCGGTAACATCCAACTCTAATACTCTTAAGGTGTTTTATGTAAATGCTCGTAGCATACGCAATAAATTTTCAGATCTAGAGGAAATCGTGTTTACAGTACATTATGATATAATCGGCATTACAGAATCTTGGTTAAATACGGAAGACAGAGACTTTTTAGCCGAATATACGCTTCCTGGTTATACAATGTTTGAGAAAGTCGGATCAATAGAAATGGAGGAGGAGTTCTGTTTTTTATAAAGGAAAGTCTTAATCCCGTCTTAATGTCAAAACCTCAAATTGCGAATATAGACATATCTTACGTACTATTAAATAATAAACGAGGAACTAAAATAACACTAGCTTTATTATACAGACCCCCATCTCAATCAGTGCAAACTCTATCTATCTATATGCTCAGGCCCAATCCCCATTTTGGGGGTAGCAAACTGACAGTGAAAACTGTGCAAACTGACAGTGAAATTTATGAACAAATTACAGAAATAACTAACATGCAAGATACCGTAATTCTTGGCGATTTCAACTTACCCGTGACTAAATGGGGCGATATTCTTACTTCACACTCTGGACACGACCTCTATGCTAACTTGCAAGAGAGTTCACTTTTTCAATTTGTACAATCTCCGACCCGTGGTAATAATGTGCTTGACCTTGTACTCGCAACAAAAGAAGAATTAATAGAGAATTTGAATGTTGGTGATGAATTCAGTAACAGCGACCATCGTACGATAACTTCACTTTAAAGTTTACTAGTAACAAATCAAATAGCAGCATTGAGAAAGTCGCTAATTTCAAGAAAGCAAATTTTCATAAACTTAAATCAAAGCTTAAAGAAACTAACTGGAGCTTTCTGACTAACAATAACGACATAAATACATATTGGGAGTGTTTCACAACCACTTACCTTAAGGCAGTGCAAGACTGCATACCATCGAAAATACGGCGTCCAGGCCATAATGATAAGCCCAAATGGTGGAATAAAGATATTTCAAACTGTCTGCTTGCTAAAAAATTTGCTAATGATAGATTAAAATCCTCACAAAATGACGAAGAACGGGTGAAATTTGTAGAGCTACGACGCAAAGCCAAAAAGTTAATTAAGCAAAGTAAAAAGACCCTGGAGTTACATGTTGCGAATCAAAGTAAAACAACCCGAAAGAATTCTATAGTTATATCAGAAAGAAAAAAGTAGTTACTTCAACTGTTGGACCGTTAGTCGATGAAAATGGAGAATACACCAAAGACGAAGTACAAATGAGTAATGCCCTCAATACCTTCTTTGCATCAGTTTTTACAAACGAAGACCTCAGTGATATCCCTACACCATCGCCGCTTCAGATTGATAATTCAGATGTTCTAAGCAATATCACCGTTACAGAGAGAGAAGTATTGAATTGTTTAGATAAACTCAAGGTAAATAAAACGCCTGGACGTGATACAATCTCACCTAGAGTTCTAAAGGAAGCTAAGGATGAGTTCTCCAAACCACTGACATTGCTATTCAATGAATCCTTGCAGTCTGGGACTATGCCTGATCAGTGGAAGCTAGCCAACGTAACACCGATATTCAAAAAAGGCAGCAAATCCCTACCCAGTAATTATCGTCCAATTAGCTTAACCTCAATTGTATGTAAAATGCTAGAAACGGTCATACGAGACAGACTCGTAAATCACTTAGAGGCAAATACCTTACTTAAAGATACTCAACACGGCTTTCGTAAAAAACGTTCCTGTTTAACAAACCTCTTAGACTTCTTCCATGATATCCTCAACCTCTACGATGAGAGTAAAGCTGTAGATATTATATACCTTGATTTTCAAAAGGCCTTTGACAAAGTTCCCCACAAACGTTTACTGATAAAACTAAAAGCGCATGGAATACAAGACGGTGTGTTGAAATGGATAGAAAATTGGCTCAGCGACAGAAAGCAAAGAGTAGTCATAAACGGTAAGGCATCTAAATGGACCAATGTAAGTAGCGGGGTACCCCAGGGATCGGTACTAGGACCAATTTTCTTTCTAATTTACATCAACGACATAGATGAGGGTCTCACCTGTACAATCTCAAAATTTGCTGACGATACAAAAATTGCAAATAGCGTACTCTCAAAAGAACAAGTTGACGATATGCAAACAATCTAGATAAATTGTCATGTTGGGCCCAAATTTGGCAAATGAGTTTCAATGCGGATAAATGTAAAGTACTACATATCGGATACCTAAATGAGAAAGCAAACTATTCGATGAATGGCACTCAGCTTAAGAATGTAAACAAAGAAACCGATCTGGGAGTAACAATATCGAGTAACCTAAAACCGAGTCAACAATGTTCAGAAGTTGTTAAGAAGGCAAACAAAATAATTGGCTTTATAGGCAGGTCATTTGAGCATAAATCCAAAGAAGTTATCCTAACCCTTTACAATTCCTTAGTCCGCCCTCTTCTGGAATACTGCGTTCAATCCTGGTGCCCTTATTACCAAAAAGATATAAACAAGCTAGAACGAGTTCAATGTAGAGTTACCAAAATGATACCTAGCCTAAAGAACAAACCATACGAAGAGCGTCTTAGAGAATTAAATATATTTCCTTTAACCCAGCGCAGATTAAGAGGTGACTTAATTCAAGTGTTCAAAATCATAAAAGGCATCGACAATATGAACTGTAGTAAGTACTTCACTATCGACCAATCTAATTACACGCGGGGAAACGGTTGCACAATTATTGGTAAATCTTTTAACTCACACGAATCTAAGAATTTTTTCTTCAATCGAGTTGTCAACTTGTGGAAAGGGCTTCCCCGAGACGTTATAGACTGCAGCACCGTTGATTCATTTAAACTCCGCTTAGACAAATATATCGCATCAAACCCGCGACTGACTGCGTTTGTAAATGAATAACTTTATTTTATCCCCCCTCAGTTACTAACCCATCTGTTCCCTACTAACTTCCTAATCCTGCCACGGACATTAGTTCTAGGGCAGTAGTTCCCTTTCCAATGTTCCCTTACCCACTCTAAATCACTGTTTGGACACTTGATCCTCAGTGTTTTGGAGGACAAGCAGCCTAGAAGGGTCACTATACCTGTTGTTGCTTGATTTCCTTTGTACTCCTTTGTACTCTTGTACTCTCTCTCTCTCTCTCTCTCTCTCTCTCTCTCTCTCTCTCTCTCTCTCTCTCTCTCTCTCTCTCTCTCTCTCTCTCTCTCTCTCTCTCTCTCTCTCTCTCTCTCTCTCTCTCTCTCGATTAATTTGCATCACACTCATAAATTAATTGGTCTTATCTTATCAGCCTGGTAATTTCCTGTTCTTATCAACCACTCCCAGTGTCCACAGGGATGACATTAATTATAGTAATGTTGATTTGATCACTTGACTTAATCAATTATTTTCTTACGATTTTTTTTTTCTCGATATCTTTGTTCGATAATAAAGTATTTGTGTGTTCTTATCTAATTATTATTTTGCATGATATATATCACGGGGTACTGCTTCTTTTTTGGTAGATATATTTAACTATTAATGTATTGTTGAGTTTCCTCGCTAGACCTCCATCAAGCTAAGAAAAACACCCCCTAGACCCCCTTTCAAGATAAATTTGTAAATTTTTTGGTAGAGAAATGTCCAGACTGAAGGCCGATTCCTTCTATAATTAGAGACTCGCTATCGCCCGCCAGGAAAAAATCGACACCTAAAGGGCACGAAAGGTCTTAATATTGACTACAAAATGAGGTGAAAGGTCTCAAAATCGCCAAACTAACGGAACGAACGTCTTAAAACCTCAAAACTAATATGCTAAACATGAGGGAGGAGGGGGTCCAGAAAAAAGCGAGTACTACCTCCTTAAACACCTTGTACGGTCGAGGTTAATAAGTGTTGTCAGATATTTCACAAAGTTTCGGACACTGACTAATACTTTGAGGGATAAGCACTTTTCCCAGGAACTATAAAGATACCAATAACACTTTTTGAGCGATAACCACTGGAATCTATGATAACACTTAATACCCCCGATTGTACTCCATACCCTCTTTCACTATAAACTGATATATATTTGAGTCTGACAACTTGAGTGCAACGGTACTGATAAATGCGATAAGCAAGGGTTCATGTAAATATGTCTAATGACTAACCCAATTAGCATACTTAAGCCGGTATCACACGAGCGGTTTTTCCCTCAATATTTATCCTCTACATTGGTCTGGCGGCTTATGAGGTCAACATTTATAATATTTGTGTCATCTAAATTCATCTATTATCAGTCTAGTTTCCGGTACCAGTGTAAAATATTCCAAAAATGTTGCCAGAAATTTTTTGATCATCGAATGTTGACTATAAAAGCTCTCGTGTGATACCGGCTTCACTTTTATTCTGTGAAGCTTGACTTTTTGGTTTTATGAATAATTATGATATTATAATTCATATTTAACTTTATCTACTGCTAGCAATAATATTAAGATGCTATTATCAATAAGTGTCCATTGATAACGTCACACATGATTGATCAGAACGACTATATATATATATATATATATATATATATATATATATATATATATATTATGTATACTATACAATTATTAGTGTGATATTTTAATAGATT
This sequence comes from Paralithodes platypus, assembly GCA_032716605.1. NCBI lineage: Eukaryota > Metazoa > Arthropoda > Malacostraca > Decapoda > Lithodidae > Paralithodes > Paralithodes platypus. The sequence goes on from CM064545.1 coordinate 30,786,219, forward strand.
AGTAACACATGTAGTTATCTAAGTGCCCGTGGGTCTGTCTCATTTACTAATGGTCATATTATATATATATATATATATATATATATATAGCTTGGGAAAACATTGTGGAAGTTATAGGGTTACTTGAGGTCGTTCCTAAGCTGATAAAAATCGTTTAATGTTATCCAGAAAAACGAACCTTAAATCCAAAATAGCGAGCCTGAAATTCAGGAATAACCGGCCTTTGGCCGGGATATTTTCCTACCGAAAAATTTACGAATTGTTCTCAAAGGATAATTTGTTTAAGCTTGAAAGAGGTCTAGGGAGCAAAATAAAGACACCAAATAAAAATAAAGATAGAAAATACAATAATATAACAAATGATATATGAACACCTAGACATAGATGGTATTGAACTGGAACCATTGACATGAAGCAATATAGGGCATTGACGAGGAGGCATTGAGGACATTGAACCCACCACATACACTCTCTCTCTCTCTCTCTCTCTCTCTCTCTCTCTCTCTCTCTCTCTCTCTCTCTCTCTCTCTCTTTCATTCTATAACCTCCCTTGGTAAACTATTCCACTCTTTAACTACATACAGTGTGGTTAAAGAGTGGAATAGATGGAATAGTTTACCAAGGGAGGTGGTCGACAGTAATTCAATTGATACGTTTTAGAAAAGACTGGTCGATCATCTGATGAAGATTGGATTAATATGAATTAATCATTAGGTATGAGCAAATTCCCTTCAAACTAATTTCTTTCTATACTCTATACAAACTTTCCTTGTGGGCATTTCCTGACCCATAAGGTTACACTTCATCCTATTTTCCGGAAGGGTTTGTTAGCAGGAGCGGGCGGAGGGTGGGGAGAGAGCATTCTACTTTGCTGTCCTATTATTCTACTATAAACTGTCCCTGTCTAGTAGTGTTAAGGCCGGACAACCTAGTAGGGACCGCAAGGTCTGTGTGGTCTGAGTCTGAGTCTGAGTCTGAGTCTCTCTCTCTCTCTCTCCTCTCTCTCTCTCTTTCTCTCACTCTCTCTCTCTCTCTCTCTCTCTCACACACACACAGACACACACTCACACACACCCTCTCTCTCACACACACACACACACACAGAGAGACACTCACTCACACACACCCTCTCTCACACACACACACACACACACAGAGACACACACTCACACACACCCTCTCTCTCTCTCACACACACACACACAGAGACACACACACCCTCTCTCACACACTCACTCCTCCCACAAAAAAAAAGAAAAAAAAAAAAAAACTGGCCCTTATCAGTTAAGTTATGCAGTGCTCATATTCCGTTGTTTACCAAATTAATAACGGGTGATTCAGCACAACTCGCAGGCCAAACAGACGGTGGGAGCAACAGAGAGAGAGAGAGACAACAACAGGTGGAGAGAAAACAGAGACGCGAATTTGGGAAGAGATATTTAGAGAACAGAGCTTGGATAGAGATAAATAAGAGACAACAGAGACGCGAGTTAAGGGAGAGATGTTTAGAGAACAGAGACAGAGATTGGAGAAAGATAAAAGAATAAAGAGAGAAAACAGATACGCGAATTGGAAGAGAGATAATTGGAGAACATAGATTGGATAGAGAGACATAAATAAAGAGAGACAATAGAGACGCCAATTGGAGAGATAAATAAAACACATAATTTCAATAAAAAATAAATAAAATCAGGTTAGGTTAACTCATTTATAACCGATGAAATATTTCTATTTAATTCTAGCAACTATTAGACGATTTTATTCAGCTTTGGAAGGACGTCGACCAATAACAAGACTACAGGCTATCTCACTGGATCCTCTTAGTTACCATATATCCTTCTAATGCTTCATAAAATCATCGAAGTGTAGCTGAAATCAAATAAAATACTTCACCGGTATTGAAAGGGTTTAGAGACTTACACAAAACTCCAGCAAACTAATTATGACAAGAAACAGAACAGAGAGAGTGGGGGGACAACAAAGACAACAGCTGGAGAGAAAACAAATGCACAAACTGGAGAGAGAGAGAGAGAGAGAGAGAGAGAGAGAGAGAGAGAGGTGTGAGAGTGAGAGTGAGAGTGAGAGAGAGAGAGAGAGAGTGAGAGAGAGAGAGAGATGTATTTACCTATTTCACCTATTTGTAGTTTACAGGAATTGAGCAGCGCTCGTGTTGTCCTGTCTTAGTTACTTTATAATCAATCTGTTTTACTTAGACAAGCATCGTAATGGATATTCCCAATTCCCAGTATTTTGGACTAACATATCATAGCTTATGTTGTCTTATTTCCATATTTACTTTTCTCCAACCTAGATTTGAACATGTTAATGTTCTTCGCTCGCAACACCTCCTCCAGGTTGTTTCATACTTCTATATGTGTGTGTGTGTGTGTGTGTGTGAGTGTGAGTGTGTGTGTGTGTGTGTGTGTGTGTGTGTGTGTGTGAGAGAGAGAGAGCAAAACAGATAGAGAGAGAGTGGTATGGTAGGGGGGAGTGTAGGGAAGGTAGAATGGGTCCCACACAGAAAGCTGAATGGCTAGGGTTGGAATCAAAGAATAAGCAGTATTATAGACCTCAATGGGAAATATAAGTTGGACAGACAGCCCAACAGGAAGTACATGGACAATAGAAGAAAGAGGGAGAGGGAGACTAAAGAATGCGTGTAGAATGGAAGATAAAAAATAAACAGAATATAAATAAAAACAAAGGGTAGTGGGGGGAGGGGGGACGCCTAATCTTAGAAGGATGTATTAATAATGAAAACAAATGACCAGGAAATGTGGGATTAAAATATTAATAAAAATATGATTAATCTATAGAGAGGCAATGAAAGTGAGGAATTTAAAACACAGGTAATGTATATACAAGAACAATACAAAAATGGCTTAAATATAGGATCATCAAAATACAAAAGACTTTCAAGGCAAGAAAAGGAGATAATAATAGGAATAACAATGCGAAAATAACTAAACTATAAAAAACGGAAAGCACAAAAAAAAAAAAAAAAAAAAAAAAAAAAGGTATTGTTGATGAGATAAAGAAGAACTTAAGAAAGACCGGAAGTAAGGAAGGAGTTACACGATCATTTCTCCAGCAATTTTCGACCGGCAATTTATTTTATTCTGGCATTATTTTGAAGGTAGATCCTTTAACCCTATCTAACCGGGCGTGGTCTTAATATTATATTACTTTTACGGTCACGGAACATGCAACAATATTGCCGTAATTTCAACCGTATGGAAACAAAATAATAACTATAATTACTGGTTATAAACGGTGTCATTATGGTACTTATAACGAAAAATACATTTAAAACTAGTTATATTGAACAAGGTTTTTGACAGTACTTTGTTTTTGTATTATCTTATACTGCTATTTACACAGGTCGGACTGGTTTTGCCATAACACTTAAATGATTGAAGAAAGAGTGGTAAAATGATGTAGGAAAGTGGTTTTAAAGATATGAGAAGACTATTTTATGATTATGTTATCCCATCGTATGTCCGAAAAGAGAACGGATGAATCGAGAGATACGTCAAACGATAAGAATAAAAAGAGATAGATCGCAAGGGAGATTTTGTTATGGTTGAGTACCTTTTTTTAACTCGAGGAACTTGGAAGGTCTTCAGCCCAGATGTTGTCATGAAGCAGCTTTGTTGTGGGAACCTGATACCCTGTAATGTCTGGAGCATATGGACGTTATGGTCACTGAATAAGGTATTGCCGGGTTTTGGAGGCGTCTTCCTTTTGTCTTCTCACTTCTTGGTCCTCCCTTACCCCCTTCATTGGAGATTCAGAAAGTCGTTCAGCTTGACTGATTAAATAATCTATTTAAATACATACTTAAGCATGGAAGCCGCCAGATCAGAATCTTTAAAACAAAAATAAACAAATAGATAAATAAATAAATATAAAAAATGCCGGGAAAAGAGCTTGTGTGATATCACATTTAAAATTAGTAATATGGCAGATTTAAGAATAGGAACAGAAAGGAAGAAATATAAATTAACATAGAATAATGTAGATGCAAACATTAAAATATTAATTACAAATAAATCACTAAACGTAAGAATAATGTGAAAACGTGCAAATAAACGGAAAATAAGAGTAGGATAAATAATTTAATTTATGTGCTAATAGAAGTTTGCATTTTTTTTTTTAAATAAATATAATGGTAACTTAATAGTTATACAGAGAGAAAACAAAAAATGAATTTGAAGAAGAAATTTGCGTCTTTGACACTAATGTAAAAGAGATCATTGAGAGCAAAACTAGAAATAGGGAATTATGAGAGAGAGAGAGAGAGAGAGAGAGAGAGAGAGAGAAAGAGAGAGAGAGTGAGAGTGAGTGTGAGAGTGAGTGATAGAGAGAGTGTGTGAGAGTGAGAGAGAGGTAAACAGGAACTAAACCTACTGGTCCGCCACAAAGGTTAGAAAGTAGAGAAGGGTAAGGTGACAAAGGGAGGGTTTAGGGAAGGGTATTATATAGGTATATAAAGGCTATATAACCGTATATATATAAAGGGCACTGTCACAAAGGCTATAGGCCCAGAATGTACAGACACCCTTTAAAGTTCGTCAACAAATATAAATGTTTTCTTCCTGACTTGTTTCTGTAATTCGTTATTTAATTAAAACTATATACAGTATACTGTGTTCATTATTCGTATACATTTCCCTATATAAATCAATCCCAGTTATAATACATATACAAACTAAAAATAATGAAAAGTGTATCAAAAGGTGCAATTTGATAAACGCTAAATACAGTTTCCTTAAAACCTATGTATACAAGATTACGTACTGTATAATTATAAAATTACGTACTGTATATACATGAATCATAATAGTTATAAAATTAAAAATAACCTGAAAATAGTAATACAGATAATGCCGTTTCCTATATATACAACTACAGTATAATCACTAAATGGTATGACAACAAAAGGAAGGTTTAAGGGGGGTGACCTGTTTTTGTTCTGTCCTTTTCTATCTTTCTCTGGCTTGTATTCATTTGGCCCCATTCAGCCTACTGTTTTAAGACGTTTATTCCAATCCAGGTGTACATTTTTTACTGGTGAGCGGTAGCGAGCCAGCATACATTTTATTTTTGTTTGACAGCAGGCTAAATTTGTACATTTTTCGATAGAAAAATTTCTCCGGCGAAGCCGGATTTCTTCATATAATGCTGGCTCGCTATCGCTCGCCAGAAAGAAATCGACACCTAGATGGGGATAAACGTCTTAAAATAGTTGGCTGAATGGGGCCGAATGGATACAAGCCAGAGAAAGATAAAAAAGGACAGAAATAACAAAAAACAGGTCACCCCCCTTAAGAAAGGGATAAAAGAGTGAGAAAGAGAACAGAAAAGGAACGTAGAATTTTGTTTTTAGTTTTGTGGAGAACTTATGTTTTCTTATCTTGAAGTGTGGATATAATTTTCTTATCTTTAAGTGTGGATATAATTTTCTTATCTTGAAGTGTGGATATCATTTTCTTATCTTGAAGTGTGGATATAATTTTCTTATCTTGAAGTGTGGATATCATTTTCTTATCATGAAGTGTGGATATAATTTTCTTATCTTGAAGTGTGGACATAATTTGTTATAGCTTACTGGACGTTACAATTACATGTGACCAATGCATCTCAAGTGACATACACAAATCAACTTAAACAGTTATTATACAATGCATACATAAATTAATAACATACTGACATGGACGAGATATATATATATACGTATTGTATACAAAAAAGGTAAGTCGACAATGGCAGGGTTAAGGGGAGGTCTCCACATGAGGGATTTTTTTCTTGACCCCTTTCTCCCTCATGTTTAGCCCCATAGCTTTTGATATTATAAAATGTTTGCCCCATTAGTTTAGCGATTTTAAGAACTTTTACCCCATATTAAGACCTTTCGTGCCATTTAGGTGTCGATTTTATCCTGGCGAGCGATAGCGAGCCTGTAATTTAAGAGGAACCGGCCTTCGGCCGGGAAATTTTTCTACCGAAAAATGTACAAATTTATCTTGAAAGGGACTCAAGGGGGTGTAATTTTAAGGTTGATGGAGGTCTAGTGAACAAACTAAATACCTCCCCTTAAAGAAAGACATACAAGAGGCAAATGGATAATAGAAAGAATATAGGGAAGAATTGTACAGACAAATATATAAACCATTAGACATTTTACGTTTGCATTATGTTTAGCCGATATAATTTGCTATATATTATAAATAGGCATACAGATGTTCCTTTAAGCTATTGCATGGAAATATTTATGCATAAATCAATCACCATCATAATAAACAGTTTAATGAAAGAAAGATGGATTGTATTTCCTATAAATAAATATAAAAACTATATTATAAATCTAAAACGACAAAAGGAAAGCTTGAAAATGGAATGCAAGGGAAAGCGTCAGGAATGTACTTTTAACCCTTGCAAGCTTATGACGCATTTTGACAGTATATTCTGGCTATCATTAGACGATTTTATACAGTTTAGGAAGGATCGGTGGGGATAATAAGGGTAACAACTATCGCAATTACTCCTCTGACTTCCATATACCCTTACTAAGCTGCATAAAATCGTATCATAATAGCCAGAAAACATAAAATAACTGCGTAATCGAATCTAGAAAGGGTTAAAAAGGCTTGGGCAATTTATTTTCAGACACCAACCTTTAAAAGTTCGTGGCAGTTTGGTGTACGGTTTTCATAATGTAAATAATAGTACTGACGTTGAATGATGGCTGTCATTTGCAAACCTTTACGTGAAGTTATAAAATGTAAATGAAGTTAGAAAAGTAGACAGACAGGGAGGAAGGGAAGAGAGGAAGTTAGGAAAGGGGGATAGACAATATAGTGAAGTTGTAAAATGCAAAAGAAGTTAGAAAAAGTAGACAGATAAGGAAGAAGGAAAGTTAGGAAGCTAGAAATGGGGATAAGCAATTTAGTAAAGTTATATAATGCAAATAAAGTTAGAAAAAGTAGACAGGCTGGGAAGTTAGGAAGTTAGAAAAGAGGGATAAGAAAGTTAGTGAAGTTGTAAAATGCAAATTAAATTAGAGATTATAGACAAACAGCGAGGAAAGGAAAACTGGAAGTTAGGAAAGAGGGAAAAACTATTTAGTGAAGTTATAAAATGCAAATAAATAAAGTTAGAGAATGGAGATAGACAGGGAGGAAAGGAAGAGAGGGAGTTATAGTTTGACATTAGGAAAGGAAGAGAGGGAGTTATAGTTTGACATTAGGAAAGGAAGAGAGGGAGTTATAGTTTGACATTAGGAAAGGAAGAGAGGAGTTATAGTTTGACATTAGGAAAGGAAGAGAGGGAGTTATAGTTTGACATTAGGAAAGGAAGAGAGGGAGTTATAGTTTGACATTAAGAAAGGAAGAGAGGGAGTTATAGTTTGACATTAGGAAAGGAAGAGAGGGAGTTATAGTTTGACATTAGGAAAGGAAGAGAGGGAGTTATAGTTTGACATTAAGAAAGGAAGAGAGGGAGTTATAGTTTGACATTAGGAAAGGAAGAGAGGGAGTTATAGTTTGACATTAGGAAAGGAAGAGAGGGAGTTATAGTTTGACATTAGGAAAGGAAGAGAGGGAGTTATAGTTTGACATTAGGAAAGGAAGAGAGGGAGTTATAGTTTGACATTAGGAAAGGAAGAGAGGGAGTTATAGTTTGACATTAGGAAAAGAGAGGGAGTTATAGTTTGACATTAGGAAAGGAAGAGAGGGAGTTATAGTTTGACATTAGGAAAGGAAGAGAGGGAGTTATAGTTTGACATTAGGAAAGGAAGAGAGGGAGTTATAGTTTGACATTAGGAAAGGAAGAGAGGGAGTTATAGTTTGACATTAGGAAAGGAAGAGAGGGAGTTATAGTTTGACATTAGGAAAGGAAGAGAGGGAGTTATAGTTTGACATTAGGAAAGGAAGAGAGGGAGTTATAGTTTGACATTAGGAAAGGCAAACAGGAAAATGGAGTAAAAAAGCAGAGAGGTAGACAATTTAAGTTACAGTTACAAAGAGGGATAGGCAATTTGAAAGTATATAATACAGACAGGAAATAATTGGAATTAGATAAAGTAACCAAGTACCTAATATCAGTAACAAAAGACAGGTAGAGAGATAATTAATACAGATTGAAAGCTAGCGAAGACGAATAGGCAGTTAGAAATATATAAAAGGCATTTGAAAAGATGTTAAAAAAACAAAACTTGATAAGTAACAATTGACGTTATTTGTTTTACCTTGTTTCCTGTCCCCCCCCCCCCCCCTTCTCCCTCATTTTCGTTTTCTATGTGGATGAGGGAAACAAAAGGCAAAATTGTCTGCGACGAGTGCGAATGTGTGTTTGACGTATGTACGTGTATGTCTGACGTGTGTGTGTGTGTTTATGACGTATGTGTGTACCATGTATGTGTATGTGTGTGTGTATGTGTGTGTGCGTGTTTTTTACCCAAGAGACCAGTTTCATACGACACCACAGACCTTGTTTTATTGTCTTTATTCATTATTTGTCTTTACGTTTTTCCCCTCTTTGCATGACTGTGTTTTTCCCCTCCTTGCATGACTGTGTTTTTCCCCTCCTTGCATGACTGTGTTTTTCCCCTCCTTGCATGACTGTGTTTTTCCCCTCCTTGCATGACTGTGTTTTTCCCCTCCTTGCATGACTGTGTTTTTCCCCTCCTTGCATGACTGTGTTTTTGTTCGTGGTGGAGATAGACTGGTTTGTTCCTGCTGATGTAGTGTTTTAGGGGGTTTGGTATTTATTAGTAGTATTGGTATTATTATGATTTATAGTAGTAGTAGTAGTAGTAGTAGTAGAAGTTGGTGTTGTTGTTCTTGTTATCGCAGTAATATGGCTTTGTTTAATATTTTTTCCTAGTTGGCAATTATTCTCGTTTTTATTTGAAGGAAGTTTCGGTGTAGATATTAATAGTTCAATTATAGAAAGTTATGAACTACTAGATTATTAACAGTTTTAATGTTATTTAGTTATGGGTAAGTGTTGTGATTCTATTTTCAAATTTTGTATATGCATTTAAGGGGAGATTTACACTTGAGGGATTTTTTTCTGGACCCCTTTCTCTCTCATGTTTAGCCCCATTGCTTTTGAGATTTTAAGACGTTCGCCCTAGTAGTTTGGAAATTTTAAGACATTTTGCCCCATTTCTGTCAATTTTAAGACCTTTCGTGCCATTAAGGTGTCGATTTTTTCCTGGCGAGCGATAGCGAGCCTGTAATTTAAGAGCAACCGGCCTCTGGCCGGGAAATTTTTCTACCGAAAAATTTAAAAATTTATCTTGAAAGGGGGTCTAGGGGGTGTAATTTTAAGCTTGATGGAAACGTAGGGAACAAACTAAATACCTCCCCTGAAGACATTGTAAATATTTTAATACTAAATAATTTGGGAGTAGATTATGCTTTGTGAGTGTACGAGCGTCTGCGCATGTACTGTATATGTGTATGATAAGTGTTCATGAGTGTATACACTCAAACAAAACACACAAACACACAACACAACAATAACCACATAACAAAAAACACTGACACACTTACAAAATAGACACACACACTTACAAAATAGACATACACTTACAAAATAGATAGACACACTTACAAAATAGACAGTCACACACTTACAAAATAGACAGTCACACACTTACAAAATAGACAGACACACACTTACAAAATAGACACACACTTACAAATAGACAGTCACACACTTACAAAATAGACAGACACACTTACAAAATACAGACACACACTTGCACAATAGTCACACACTTACAAAATATAGACACATACTTACAAAATAGACATACACACACTTACAAAATAGACACACTTACAAAATAGATACACACTTACACAATAGACACACACACTTACAAAATAGACAGACACACACTTACAAAATAGACACACACTTACAAAATAGACACACACTTACAAAATAGATACACACTTACAAAATAGATACACACTCACACAATACACACACACTTACAAAATAGACATACACACACTTACAAAATAGACACACACTTACAAAATAGATACACACTTACACAATACACACACTTACAAAATAGACAGACACACACTTACAAAATAGACAGAAACACACTTACAAAATAGACAGTCACACACTTACAAAATAGACAGACACACACTTACAAAATAGAGACACACACTTACAAAATAGACACACACACTTACAAAATAGACAGACACACACTTACAAAATAGACAGACACACACTTACAAAATAGACACACACACTTACAAAATACAAACACACACTTACAAAATAGACAGACACACTTACAAAATAGACAGACACACTTACAAAATACAGACACACACTTACACAATACAGTCACACACCTACAAAATATAGACACACACTTACAAAATAGACATACACACACTTACAAAATAGACACACACTTACAAAATAGATACACTTACACAATACACACACACTTACAAAATAGACAGACACACACTTACAAAATAGACAGACACACACTTACAAAATAGACACACACACTTAAAAATAGACAGACACACACTTACAAAATACACACACACTTACAAAATAAACATACACACACTTACAAAATACACACACACTTACAAAATAGATAGACACACACTTACAAAATAGATACACACACTTACAAAATAGACAGACACACTTACAAAATAGATACACACACTTACAAAATAGACAGACACACTTACAAAATAGATAGACAGTCACACACTTACAAAATACACACACACTTACAATATAGACAGACACACACTACAGTCACACACTAACAAAATACAGACACACACTAGTCACACACTTACAAAATAGACAGACACACACTACAGTCACACACTTACAAAATACAGACACACACTTACAAAATAAACACACACTTACAAAATAGACAGACACACACACACACAAACACGGACGCAGCTGAACGCCCTACCCACGTCCCAGCTATCTTTGACGACGTGGACAATTAAAACAATGACACATATGGATTATAAAACGACATTTCCACTTATCTTCATTAACATAATTAAGAAAGGCTCGCAATGGGTCTGGCAAATATATTACTCAGCAAAAATAGGAAAAATAAAACTAACCTAGGATTGTTAATTTGGTCGCGGTGTGTGTTGTTAATTGTCACCCGGGTTTATGACATACACAAACATACACACACACGCACGTACACACATTCACTCACACCCTCACATTTACTTACATACTCATGCAGACGTATATCAAATGTATACTGCCACGGACGTACACACACATATACAAGCACCACATTCTGTTATACTAAGAAACACACGCAAACACACACACACACACACACACTGAGCAAAATCAACTTAATTCAATTCAATTAATTCAAAACAAATGTCACACACTTGAACATATGCACACGAAATCTGATACCTTTTTGTGTAATATTGGGGGCGAGACAGGGTGATAATTGGTCTCCGTTGTTCTTTGCATTTTATGTTAATGATATTGAGGCTAAGCTTATTGAATGCAACTGTAATTATTTAAACTTTAGCGATGATTTGCTCATTGATTATCTCAAATTACTTGTGTTAATGTAAGGTATGCAGATGATACGGTTATATTGTGTGACAGTGAACAGGGGATGAAAGAGGCGTTACTAGCCTTGGATATTTGCTGCACCGATTGGACATTAAAAGTTAATTGCAATCAAACCAAAATTGTAATATTCAGCAGGGGTAAAGTTCAAACTGGTAACTATAATTTTAAGATCGGTAGGGAGAGTATAAACATAGTGAGTCATTATATATATCTTGGCATATCATTCAATTATAATGGTAGATTTCGTAAAGGAGAATTCGGATTAAAAGATCAGGCCCAGAGAGCTATGTATTCAATAATTGGTACATGTCGTAAATTTGATTTGCCAGTTGATATCCAGATAGAAATGTTTAATAGTATGGTGTTAC
>CM064545.1:30803223-30810723 GCA_032716605.1 Paralithodes platypus
TACCTCCGGACATGGCTAGCAGCTTGTAGCTTCAACCACTCAACACAGTGAAGTCGGGAGGTCTTATTCAAAATGGCAAGAGAGACATCGAGACAGTTTTAATGTTGAAACCAGCTCGTTCGTCGTCTTACCTTCGTAGACCTAAGACGCCTGGTTGTCTCTTGGTGGCCCGGTGCAACTCTGACTTCTCAAAGCTGTATCAACCGTATCTCGCTGTTTAATCTCACAATCTCACAATCTCTCTCTCTCTCTCAAACGCCACCTAGTGAGCTGTTTACTCACTAGGCTACTCCATTAGCGTATTTTGAATTTGGCAATATATATACTATGTTAATCTATTGAAAACAGCGAGGGTATTTTTATGGCGTAACTTTACCCAAGTCTATTATACTACAGTCTGTTTCTTATCAGCTGACGGTAAATCCAATCCCTTAGCTGTGGATTTCTAAAGACATAGTCGAAACATAAAACATTATTCTGTCTCTGCGTCATATACTGTATAATGCCAAATGTTCATAATTTGTAACATACTTCGTAACATAATCCTCGTAATAGCTGAGTAATCCAGAAGGTGACATGACAATTTACCACCAGGCTGAGAAAAACATACTATAACTTATATCCCACCAACATTAAGCCTATTCTTAGCTTAACTAATAGTATGCCTAGCCAAGCTCATGCGGGGATTTAATTTTGGCTTACTCAAAACCTAATTTTAACTCTTTTCCAATCCAGCTTCAGCTTAATTTTGCATGCAAGTTACCATAACCTATGCAACCTTATCAAGACTATACCCTAATACCTGTAGAACTCTCTCTCTCTCCCTCCCCCCCCCCCCTCTCTCTCTCTCTCTCTCTCTCTCTCTCTCAGTCGACCTCTGACCTCGGGACCCTACAGTGCTCTCCCCGTGACTCCTGAATTGCCGTGAATAGTGAAAGTCGCAGGTGGGCAGGCGGCCTGTCTGCCGCTAGTCCAACACCATTTACCCTTAAAAACAGGGACAATGGAGACTAGTAATGTGGAAGCCAGTGCTCTGCTAGCAGAAGGGCACAATAACACCCAGGAGAAAGACTTTTATGAAACGGACACTGAGATGGAGTGCACCCAGGAACCATACACCCAAGTGACTAGTAGGAGCGAGAAGCGGAGAAGAGGGAAACCAAACGAGGCTCAATACATCTGCAGCGATGAAGAAGACCCAATATACGGTAAGAAAATTAAGAATGGTGCGAATCAGACGAAGGATGAAGAAAGGAGAGTGACGACACGTGGAGAGAAGCAGGGTGAGGAAGCAGCGCGTGGAGAAGAGAGAGGAGATGGGGACGTGGAGAGGCTAGGAGAGGGGGCAGCACAGGGTGAGGTGAGACCAGGAACTACCGACGATATGGCAGGGAAGCGGCCTAGACTTCTCTTCCCCCATGATTTGAAAATGAACTTCCAAGAGAAAGTACTGTGGGCGGTCAAGCTAGGGAGGGAGCATAAATCCTTCCTACCACTTCTCAAGGAAGGAAAACACAGACCCTACCTGACTGTGGGGAGCAAAGAAGCAGTAGAATTATTAACAACAGAGGGGTACAATGGAGTCACACTCAAAGTTCCTGACGACAGCGAGAAATACACCAAGGTAATTATATTCAACTATCCGGTGTGGCTTGACCCTACGTATATCCTGGACGATTCACGATTTGTATGGGCAAAGCGCAATCAAATAAAAGGGGAAGACCGATCACAAATAGTAGCGCTTGTGAAAGGGGAAATGCCCGAAAAAATATTTGTGACAGGCATAGGTAACAATATTTAGCTCCATACAAAGAACAGGTCGACCTATGCCTGAACTGCAGTAGATGGGGCCATAAAGCTTGGTCCTGCCAGGCGGATGCAAGGTGCAGATTTTGTGGTAGAGGACATCCCTCTGCCAAATGTAGAGACAAAATAAATAATAACGTTAGAGTGGTGCCTTACTGTTGTAACTGTGGGGGGGAACACAACGCGCGGTCTTTCCAGTGTTCCAAGAAACCTGGGAGTAACGGTGGCCGTGACCTTGGCCGTGACATATCCCATACACGCTACCAGGAGGGGGAGACATACCAACACCAGGGGGGGTCCCATCAACCACGCTACCATCAACCACCGCCGCCACCTGATCACGAAAACCCATGGATTGGAGGAAGACGTTCTGACCCAAAGACAGGGGCAATACCAAAACAGCTTCCTCAAACACAAGGGTCAAGTGGTAGCGACCATGAAAGGAGGAGACCAGGGGTACCAACAGCTGACGACCGAGACCCCTCACCAGCCAGCCAGAGTAGCAGTACCAACCCCACACAGGTGAGCCAACTTAACCACTCAGAGGAGGCCAGGTGGCAGGAAACAAAGGAAATGTTCAAGTTTATCCGTGAGTTGGGAAATAGAATAGAAAACTTAGAAAAAACAGTAAATAAAATTACAAGAAAAACAGTAAATGGCGACAACAAAGTGGGAGAAAGTAAAGTGGAAATCATAAGTCCAGAAAAACAAACTAACACCAGAAATCAGAAAATGAAGGAAACCAAAACCCAGGACAGTAAGGTAACTACAGAAAACGGAACAACTTGTGAAGTAAATATAAAAGGGAAAGAAGTGAAATTGAAACAACATAAATTTATGGAGAATGGGCTAAGCAGCGTAGGACAAATTCTTGCAAAAAACGGCAATAATGAAGAAATAAAAATGAAAGTGGTAGAGGGGTGGACAGAAATCCAAGCATGCTTAGATAAGTTTACTAAATATATGGATGGGCTGACTCTTGGATCAATGGACATTGATCACCATAATGGATCATAAACATCTAAACATAATATCATGGAACGTGAATGGCTTAGGTGGTAGAATGCACGATGTTCATTATTATGTAACAAAGTTCGACACTGACGTAATTCTTCTCCAGGAAACTGGGGATAGGAATGGTAGTATAATAAAACTCAATGGGTATAAACTATATCAATTATTTTCAGATGATAATATAAGGGGAGTTTCCACATATGTAAAAAATTCCATACCCTCAGAATTAATAGAGGCGCCCATGAAATCAGAGGGGATCGAAACAGTCTCAGTAAAACTATATTTAAAAGAAGGTACACTTAATATCGTTAACGTATATATATCACAAAACTGTTTTCATGCCAGTGCTCTGCCTGATAGTTTGTATAATGGGGTTACTCTTGTCGCTGGGGACTTAAACGCTAGATATAATGAATTTGAATTCGACGGGAAAATAAATACGAATGGTAGAAGATTTTATCAATTTGTACAAGATTACCAAGACATTAAATTACTAGGATCGGAAGAAGCAACCCATATTAAGGGAGGGAGACTCGACTACGCTTTTATACTAAATGGACAAGGGCTGGATGGAAGCTGCGTAGTAGAGGCTGAACTACTCAGTGATCATTTTGCTCTTGATATTAAAATTCCACTAGGGAAACTAGCTTTCGGGGCCAATAGAAAAAAACTAAGGCTTCCAAAAGACGATATACAAAACTTTATTGAATATATTAAAAAATGGTACAGTAATTATCATCCTACATCAATTGAATCTTTCTATGATGACATGATTAAAGTTATAGAAACCTCATTAAGCCGTAATGTTCAGACGACAAAGAAAAGAAAACGGCCGAACAATAATAAATATGCCCACGATAAAGTCCTCCAAGGTTGGAACAAAATGCTCAAGGTCGCGCATAGAAAATGGGTAAACGATGGAAGGGAGGACGAAGCAAAAAACACGTTGCTGGAGACAGCAAAAATTTGCGGGGAGGCTAGAAAAGAAGTTAGAAGGAGTATTGGACGAATTTTACAAATAATATCGGAAATAGTCAAAATATAGGTGATATTTGGAAAGAGGTTAAAAAAGTTAAAGGAAAGAAAATCGATAATGTGGCACACCCGACTCCTGAAAAATTCGCTAACGAGCTAATGAAGAAATGGTCACTCGCGTCAAGCAAAGACAGTATACCTCAGGAAATCAAAGAGGCAGTAAATAAATGGGAAGGGGACAGGAGAGAAGTAATTATTAACGCTTTAAATACAGGGGATAACACTGATGTAATGTTTACTAGGGATGAACTACTTCGAGCTATTAAACATGGGAAATGTACAGCCCCTGGGGAGGACGGAGTAACCTATGATATACTAAACTGTTTGGCAAGCATTGATAATGGTCCACTACTTGATCTATTCAATATGAGTTATCAAGAGGGTCGATTACCCCGAGCATGGAAAACTGCTATCATTATTCCTATCCCTAAGCCTGGAGGAGGATTTAGGCCAGTCTCTTTAACATCTTGTTTTTGCAAAATGATGGAAAGAATGCTTTTAGAAAGATTGCAATATGTTATAGGAGGTAAATTAAGTAATAATTTATATGGGTTCATCAAAGGTAAAGGAACTACTGATGCCGTCATCAAGTGCCTATCACACGATGCTGACTACTGCAGGGCATTTGTCGATCTCAAGGGTGCATTCGATAAAGCCAACGGAGAAATTATACTGCATGAACTAGCAGGTATGGGGGTGTCAGGAAGGATGCTTCATTGGATAGGAGACTATTTACATGGCCGAAGGGCTAAAGTCTCTTATCAAGGAGCATTGTCTGAAGAAGGTAGTTTGGACTTAGGGACACCACAGGGTGGGGTACTAAGTCCAATGTTGTTCAATGTACTATTGAATAGACTTGCAAGTCTAAAATTAGCCGATGGGGTTAAAATTAGAATTTATGCAGACGATATTATGCTACAAAGCAAAACGGTTGATAAATGCAACAGGCGCTGACTAAATTTGGGAAGTTAACACAGGAACTAGGATTAATAGTAAATGAAGATAAAACAAAATTTCAATGTCGAGCAAGAACTGACAAGCAACTAAAAAAATAACATGAATATAGAAAGAGTAAATAGTTATAAGTACTTGGGTATGTATGTGGGTTATACAGCAGAAGCTAAAGAAGCTGAGGTGAATTATATAACTACACAATGTAAGGCACGAATGCAACCCTTGAGAGCCTTAGCTTGGAGTGGTAACGGTGTCGGTGTTCCTGTACTAAAAATGATGTACATTAGTACTATTAGGTCAGTTATTGAATATGCCAGTCCTGTCCTTTTTTGCCTTGATGAAGGAAGGTTCGATAAACTTGAAAAAATACAAAACGAGGCTATGAGAATTATTTTAAACTGCCCAAAAAATGCAATGATTGATGCAATGAAGCTTGAAACAATGCTACCGAGCATTAAACATAGAGTAGAACAAACTAATATTGTAGCAGCAATTAGACATGTAAGATTAAAAGGTGGCAACGAACTACTGAAAGACATAAAGGACTGCATGAATAATACTCGCACCTTCTGGAGACAAGGCAAAAAGGATATATGAAACATTTGGTGAACAAAATACAACATTATGATTTAATAAACAACTGTATTAATTACGAAAATGAACAACCTGTCCCACCATGGGAGGAGAAAGACGTAATTTTAGATATTATGCCATTACAAAAGAAAAAGAACATGTATAATACAATAGAATTAAGAAACATTTATGAAGAGAGAATAAACAAAATGTACACTGGTAAAGTAGCACATGTTTATTGTGATGGGTCGGTAATGGAAAATGGTAGGGCAGGTTGTGGGATTTTAATTAGAGATTACATGCAAGACTCCAACATGTGGCTAGAAACAGAATATAATTATAGGCTAAGCGATAATATATCATCAACTCAGGCTGAATTGTATGCGATATTATATGGACTTAAAGAAATCGAAGGAGGAGAAGGGGATGTAAGCTTCTTTGTTGACAGCAGAGGGGCTCTGGAATCCCTAAACTGTAAAACACCAGTATACGAAAATATTGTTATCCAATGCCGGAATATTGTACATCAACTCCAATTAAAAGGGAGAAAAATTGTGTTTTCATGGATACCATCACATACAGGGATTACCTATAATGAAAAAGTTGATATAATAGCTAAAAATGCTACTGAAAAATGGAAATTGATGTACAATGTACCCTATCTTTGAAACAGGTAAAAAACAAAATAAAGAAATGTCAAGAAGTAAAAGAAGCTAGAGATATCGAGTGTAAGTATATAGCCAGGCCTAGTGCCACCATGCATCATTACAGAGAGGTGGTAGATAAAACTAAATTCAATTATGGGAATGTTACAAGTAAGTGGAAAGATTCTGTATGTACTAGGTTAAGACTAGGCTACAAATATTACTGGGAATTAGGCATTAATACTGCAGAGAAGGATAGGAGTTGTAGGCTGTGCAATAGGCCAAGATCTCACACCCTTCAACATTATATACTGCAATGTATAACTTTAATAAAATATAGAAATAATACAATTGAAAATGTAACTAAACAGATAATATGGATGTTCAACAGTGGAACTATGTACAACCTTTTAAAAGAATGTAAAATTATAAAACATATAATTTGATGTGTAGCTATGCTCTTCAACTAAACACATGTACATTCTAGTGGTGCCTTACAGGCCACCCTGGGTCAGCGAACCTACGCTCCCTAACCATACAGCTGTATTGTCCTCAATATTCTCGGCTAATGGCTTGATGTACAAGTACCTCCGGATATGCGACACACCCCTCCCGGAGGACTACTTGCACCTTCCCTCCGAATATTATTTTATGGAAATAAAAATATCTGAATCTGAATCTGAATCTGTATGGCTGTATGTTTTGGGTGCTGGGGTCTGGTGACTGGGTCACGACGGTTAGGGTCCCTCTAGGATGTTTAAGGAGGGATTAACACGGTCGGGGCTCAGTTGGGGGTCTTGTGGGACAGCATGCGTGTTTAAAAAACAAAACACAATCTGATCAAGGTCTATAACGGGGACTCACATATTTTAGATATGTCTTTATTATAATACTGTATATACTAAACTTAGGTAGTGTTAAAATTAATCTTCAATATCAATGTATTACTCATCTAACTATATATGTAATGACATAGTTTAAGTCAGAAATAGGGTGAAGATTGCGTATGCACCTTCGCCCTTTTGAGATAATGTAACTATGATACTTGTGTAACATTTGTACTTTTCTCAATAAAACAATCAAATCAAATCAAATCTCTCTCTCTCTCTCCTCGTATTCAGAACACATTAATTTTATTTACGGTGCTATCTTATCTTCTAAAATCTAAGTAATTTCATAGAAATCGGAATGTTCGAATATATGTACACGCACACACACACACACACACACACACACAGATATATATCCGGTAAGGTGTTGGTGGTGATTACGAAAGAAGGTAATTAGCGTCAGGACAGTTAATGAGGCCAATCATCATTAGTGTTGTTAGAGATTAACTGTGTGTGGGGGATAAAGACCCGCATGTTATTGTGTCCAGAACGGCAGGGGGTGAAGAGGCTGGGTGGTTTCGTTCACAAATCATTTCGCCCAGCAGGTTTTTTGTCCCGCACTCGATTGATTAGACTACGTCAAG
>CM064545.1:30818223-30836380 GCA_032716605.1 Paralithodes platypus
TTCCTAAATGGGATCAATAGACCTTCCGTTTGAGAAGAGACAGGCGGATTAGTTAGTGTAGATCGCCTAATCATGGCTGAGAATAGAGGAATGTATTGAGCTCAGGAAGGAACTCTGCCAGTCAAGAGGATTATAATATTCCCCGTAAACTATAGTCTGTTCGTTAAGGGGAGGTTTCTAGTGTGTTGCTTAGACCTCCATCAAGCTTAAAATTACAGCCCCTTGACCCCCTTTCAAGATAAATTTGTACATTTTTCGGTAGAAAAATGTCCCGGCCGAAGGCCGATTCCTCTTAAATTACAGGCTCGTTATCGCTCGCCAGGAAAAAATCGACACCTAATTGGCACGAAAAGTCTTAAAATTGACAGAAATGGGGTGAAAGTTCTTAAAATCGCCAAACTAATGGGGCGAACGTCTTAAAATATCAAAAGCAATGGGGCTAACCATCAGGGAGAAAGGGGTCAAGATAAAAAATCCCTCCAGTGGAAATCTCCCCTTAAGAGACTAGAGGAAATGGGTCGTGTTTCTACACCTATTTCCTGGTTGACTCTTCCCGAAATGTCAGGTTCATTGCTCTATCCCTTTCTGAGTTACAAGAGCTACTAGACGATATTGTGAAGTGAAGATCTGCGTGAGTCACAAAAGTTAAATGAGATCGTCTTTACTCCTCGAGTTCTTTCCGAGGCAGTATAAAATCCTTTAATGATAGCTAGATGAAACTGCTTTAACGCGTCATGCTTCTCAAAGGGTTAATTGGACACAGTTAAGGGGAGGTTTTTAGTTTGTTTCCTACTCCTCCAGCAATCTAAAAATGTCACCCCCTTGACCCCCTTTCAAGATAAATGTGTACATTTTTCGGTAGAAAAATGTCCCGGCCAAAGGCCGGTTCCTCTTAAATTACAGGCTCGCTATCGCTCGCCAGGATAAAATCGACACCTGAATGGCACGAAAAGTCTTAATATGGGGTGAAAGTTCTTAAAATCGCTAAACTAATGGGGCAAACGTTTTATAATATCAAAAGCAATGGGGCTAGACATGAGGGAGAAAGGGGTCAAGAAAAAAAAAACCCTCAAGTGGAGACCTCCCCTTACCACTATCACTCTGGCTGGGATTTGTCTCTTGTAGCCAAAGGGATTAAGGGGTGATGGACGTATTTATTTCCTCATGTATGTATATTTGTATTATTTGTCTGGTTTCCTCCCTAGACCTCCATCAAACTTAAAAAAAAAAAAAAAAAAAAAAAACATCCATTACATCCCCTTGTACATTTGTACATTTTTCGGTTCTTCCAAAATTACGGGATCACCATCGCTCGCCAGGAATAAAATCGACACCTAAATAGCACGAAAGGTCTTAATAGTGACAAAGAAATGGGGCGAAAGGTCTTAAAATCGACAAACTAATGGGGTAAACATCTTAAAATCTACTACTGGGGCTAAACATGTGGGAGAAGGGTGTCTAGATAAACGACCCCTCTCCCCTTAGGGTTCGTAGTCTGAACCCTATCTAGTGCGAGATGGGTCTTTGTGTATCCTCTCTCTCTCTCTGATTTACTCCATTAGTTTGGAGATTGACAAATGTTTCACCTCATTAGTTTGACGAATATAAGACACATCACCCCATTTAGGTGTAGATTTATATACGGAATATATTTTATCTACTTGTTCATTTGTTTATGTATTTATTTGGCCGAGGTGGAGGAGCGATAGCCAGTCTGCAATTTAGGTTAAATTTGCTTATATTTAAAAAAGACGCTCCGGTACAGAAGGGGTTAATATAATGCCACCGTGTTGAAGGGGATAATGCGAGTAAACAACACGATAAGTCCCAAACACACCCAGTCGGGGATCGAACTCCTGACCCCACCCACAGCACCCACCGGACGGACGAGCGTGTCGGAGGTGTGATGAGTGATGATGAGGGTGGTGACGGAGCGATATTATGGTGATGAGTGACATGAGTGAGAGCTGGCATGAATAAGTGATGAGACGGGGAATTGGAGATGTCGAGAAATTGGGTGGTGGTGGGTGGTAGTGTTTTTTTGTAGGGGACGGTGGGAAGAAAGATAAGATGGATCGATAAATAAATAAATAGATAGATAGATAGATAGATAGATAGAGATAGATAGATAGATAGATAGATAGATAGATAGATAGATAGATATAGATAGATAGATAGATAGATAGATAGATAGATTAGATAGATAGATAGATAGATAGATAGATAGATAGATATAGATAGATAGATAGATAGATAGATAGATAGATAAATAAATAGATAGACATATCTATACAGATAGCAACATATATATATGCATACACATATACCGGTATACAAACACATACACACACAGCTCTCGCTCTCTCTCTCTCTCTCTCTCTCTCTCTCTCTCTCTCTCTCTCTATATATATATATATATATATATATATATATATATATATATATATATATATATATATATATATAGAGAGAGAGAGAGAGAGAGAACAGTAAGTAAGATGGAAACAGTGTTGACAGTGGGAGGGTAAGGGTAAACCACATATGCCAAGGGTAGTGAAAAGAGAGCACAGTCAAGCACAGTCAAGTACACTGTAACATAATAAGAGAGCACAGTCAAGTACACTGTAACATAATAAAAGAGAGCACAGTCAAGTACACTGTAACATAATAAGAGAGCACAGTCAAGTACACTGTAACATAATAAAAGAGAGCACAGTCAAGTACACTGTAACATAATAAAAGAGAGCACAGTCAAGTACACTGTAACATAATAAGAGAGCACAGTTAAGTACACTGTAACATAATAAAAGAGAGCACAGTCACGTACACTGTAACATAATAAAATAGCAGTCAAGTACACTAACATAATAAAAGAGAGCACAGTCAAGTACACTGTAACATAATAAAAGAGAGCACAGTCAAGTACACTGTAACATAATAAAAGAGAGCACAGTCAAGTACACTGTAACATAATAAAAGAGAGCAGTCAAGTACACTGTAACATAATAAAAGATAGCACAGTCACATACACTGTAACATAATAAAAGAGAGCACAGTTAAGTACACTGTAACATAATAAAAGAGAGCGCAGTCAAGTACATTGTAACATAATAAAAGAGAGCACAGTCAAGTACACTGTAACATAATAAAAGAGAGCACAGTCAAGTACACTGTAACATAATAAAAGAGAGCAGTCAAGTACACTGTAACATAATAAGAGAGCAGTCAAGTACACTGTAACATAATAAAAGAGAGCAGTCAAGTACACTGTAACATAATAAAAGAGCACAGTCAAGTACACTGTAACATAATAAGAGAGCACAGTTAAGTACACTGTAACATAATAAAAGAGAGCACAGTCAAGTACACTGTAACATAATAAAAGAGAGCACAGTCAAGTACACTGTAACATAATAAAGGAGAGCAGTCAAATACACTGTGACATAATAAAAGAGAGCACAGTCAAGTACACTGTAACATAATAAAAGAGAGCACAGTCAAGTACACTGTAACATAATAAGAGAGCACAGTCAAGTACACTGTAACATAATAAGAGAGCACAGTCAAGTACACTGTAACATAATAAAAGAGCACAGTCAAGTACACTGTAACATAATAAGAGAGCACAGTCAAGTACACTGTAACATAATAAAGGAGAGCAGTCAAATACACTGTAACATAATAAAAGAGAGCATAGTCAAGTACACTGTAACATAATAAAAGATAGCAGTCAAGTACACTGTAACATAATAAAAGAGAGCACAGATAAGTACACTGTAACATAATAAAAGAGAGCACAGTTAAATACACTGTAACATAATAAAAGAGAGCACAGTCAAGTACACTGTAACATAATAAAAGAGAGCAGTCAAGTACACTGTAACATAATAAAAGATAGCAGTCAAGTACACTGTAACATAATAAAAGAGAGCAGTCAAGTACACTGTAACATAATAAAAGAGAGCACAGTCAACTACACTGTAACATAATAAAAGAGAGCACAGTCAAATACACTGTAACATAATAAAAGAGAGCACAGTCAAGTACACTGTAACATAATAAGAGAGCAGAGTCAAGTACATTGTAACATAATAAAATAGAGCACAGTTAAGTACACTGTAACATAATAAAAGATAGCAGTCAAGTACACTGTAACATAATAAGAGAGCACAGTCAAGTACACTGTAACATAATAAAAGATAGCACAGTCAAGTACACTGTAACATAATAAAAGAGAGCACAGTCAAGTACACTGTAACATAATAAAAGAGAGCAGTCAAATACACTGTAACATAATAAAAGAGAGCACAGTCAAGTACACTGTAACATAATAAAAGAGAGCAGTCAAATACACTGTAACATAATAAAAGAGAGCACAGTCAAGTACACTGTAACATAATAACAGAGAGCACAGTCAAGTACACTGTAACATAATAAAATATAGCACAGTCAAGTACACTGTAACATAATAAAAGAGAGTACAGTCAAGTACACTGTAACATAATAAAAGATAGCACAGTCAAGTACACTGTAACATAATAAAAGAGAGCACAGTCAAGTACACTGTAACATAATAAAAGAGAGCACAGTCAAGTACACTGTAACATAATAAAAGAGAGCACAGTCAAGTACACTGTAACATAATAAGAGAGCAGTCAAGTACACTGTAACATAATAAAAGAGAGCACAGTCAAGTACACTGTAACATAATAAAAGAGAGCACAGTCAAGTACACTGTAACATAATAAAAGAGAGCACAGTCAAGTACACTGTAACATAATAAAAGAGCACAGTCAAGTACACTGTAACATAATAAATGGTATCACAGTCAAGTACACTGTAACATAATAAGAGAGCACAGTCAAGTACACTGTAACATAATAAGAGAGCACAGTCAAGTACACTGTAACATAATAAAAGAGAGCAGTCAAATACACTGTAACATAATAAAAGAGAGCACAGTCAAGTACACTGTAACATAATAAAAGAGAGCAGTCAAATACACTGTAACATAATAAAAGAGAGCACAGTCAAGTACACTGTAACATAATAAAAGATAGCAGTCAAGTACACTGTAACATAATAAGAGAGCACAGTCAAGTACACTGTAACATAATAAAAGAGAACACAGTCAAGTACACTGTAACATAATAAAAGAGAGCACAGTCAAGTACACTGTAATATAATACAAGGTATCACAACGTCTTATATAATCAAGCTTCATGATGTTTAGTGCGATGTACACTACTTTAGAATATTTAACACACTTTTTTAACACTAAAATGTAATAAAGTTGCGAGAGTTGAATGTAATTAACTGAATATTTGATATACTACAATTCTTTGTTAAATAACAACCAATGTACTGTAAGTACCTTAAAAGGCTACAATACTATGGACGTTTTATTTGCCATGTTCTCACTCATATATTATACTGTATAGCTTACATAAATATAAGTTTATATTTCTACATATTAATATTAATATTATTATTGTTATTATTATTATTATCAATATTATTATTATTATTATTATAATTATTGTTATTATTATTATTATTGTATAATTATAATTATATTAAGTATAGCATTGGTATACTCATGTGAGGCTCATTCAAAATTAAATGAAAAAAGTGAACAGCAGATATTGCCATATTGGGCATCTACAGTATATACAGCAATTAAGCTATCTTACAATCATAATACTTGTGTCCTTGCCCCCACTGCTACTATGTATGTATATATGTACAATATACAGTATACTCAAACACATGCCCCATTATGTGCTGGGGGTGGCCAACACGAGACAGAGCCCGAACATAAACAACAATTACAGTTCCTATTCTCAGGGTCCGGGACCACTTTCTACTACTACACTGTTACTATGATAAATGCTAATTCTCAGGACACTTATGATCTCCTGTATTAACACATTTCTTTCCCCTTTACTGCGGCTAATTTCAGACAATTTTATCAACATTTAGAGGAATCTGTGAGAGTAATAGGATTGAGATAGACTTTACTTCTTATATTGCTTGATGTCCTTCCTAAGCTGTATAAAATCTGCTAATGTTAACCCAGAACGAAGTGGATTTTGTTTTTACGTTACTGAAAGGCCTAAAGATGAGTGCAACATGGCCATTTTTCAGAACTCAGTAACCTGTTCAGCATCTATTGATTTATTGAAGATATACGCCAAATATAGAGTTATTCCGTATAGTATAGGACTATAGGGTAACACATGATCACATACGAGAGAGAGAGAGAGAGAGAGAGAGAGAGAGAGAGAGAGAGAAAGAGAGAGAGAGAGATAGAGAGAGAGAGAGAGAGAGAGCGAGAGAGAGAGAGAGAGAGAGAGAGAGAGAGAGAGAGAGAGAGAGAGAGAGAGAGAGAGCATAAACCACACATCGAAGCAGAAGGAAGTACAGTATACACAGGGAGACGGGGGACGGGGTGCTTAGGGGGGTACAATGAGACCGTGGGATGGTAGCGAAGGGAGGGATGGGGGGGGGGGGGGGGAAGGGAACTGTCCGTGTTATCTTATATAAGGATCTAAGACCTATAACCCCCCGCCCCCCCTTCCCACGGGACCTATCCACCCCCCATGGAGCCATCTATAGGTACCAGTAATACTTGTACAGTGTACAGTTGACACAATAAGACTCTTAACAGGATCACGTACAGCCAAATGCATAAATTCCGCCCAATACCTAAACGAGGAACGGTGCAATATACAGTATATCTGAAACAATCTATTATTCGCCCATAAAGTACATGCAAACTACCAGTATATTCAAGTTGACTAGACTTATATTTGCTTCAAATAACACACGAGTGGGGCTTTCTGTATCACGTCGTAATAGTACAAGTTAATCTCCCCCCTCCAACACCCCCTCATTAACCCTTTCAGTATACAATGTTAGTGTTAGAGTCTTTCGCATTAGCCTGGCTATTATTAGACGATCTAAATTCAACTTGATTATAAATAATATATGACCCCGTTGATTGATCATCTTATAGCACTATAGGAATGGCATCCAAAGGAACAGATGAGCAATCGATCCTGTATTAAGATCTTTAGTCCAACCTATAGGTAAACTGATTAGCTGTTTACTAATTAAAACATCCTTAACTAATTAAAATGGTAGCTAAAGTCAGGGATTAGTTGTTAATCTCAATTAAGTTAGTATTAACTTGATCTAAAAACTCTATCCTATCTCTCTCTCTCTCTCTCTCTCTCTCTGTCTCTCTCTCTCTCTCTCTCTCTCTCTCTCTCTCTCTCTCTCTCTCTCTCTCTCTCTCTCTCTTACCATGAAGAATACACTCAGCTAAGGTTAACTGATTCATAATTAATGATCTACTCTACTAGAAATGCAATTCCCTATATGATCTACAGCATATTTCCGTGTAATGGACCAGAAGGTCTCTGCGGTACTAGCTACTGTGCATAGCTTTTTTATGATTATCTCGCTCCTTCCTCTTGTTTTCTCCACTCATTATCCTATAATCCTGCCCTCTTCCTCCTTTCATCATCAATCTCCCCCCCCCCCCACCCCCTTTCTCTCTGTTTTCCTCTGTTAATCTGTTCTTTCTCCACCCCACCCGATTCTCCTCAACCCTTCTTCTTGCACCTATCCCACCTTCTTCCCCCTCTCCTCTTTCTCCTTTGTTCCCCCACCCCTTCCTCCTCCTCCTCCATTCTTCTTTCTCCTCCTTCTTCCTTCTTCTCCCTCTCCTCTTTCTCCCCTGTTAATTTCCTCTTCCTCCTCCCCCATACCCTTACTCCTCTTCCCTTCTTCTTCCACCTCCCTCACCTTTTTCTCCCTCTCCTCTTCCTCCTCCTCCCACCTCTTTCTCCTTCTTCTTCCACCTCCACCACCTTCTCCCTCTCCTCTTTCGTCTCCCTCCCCCCCTCCTATTCAACCTATTCCACCCCCCCCTTTTTTTTTCTTCCTCTCCTCTTCCTCCTCTCTCCTCCTCCTTCCACCTTCCCCACCTTCTTCTTCCTCTTCTCTTATATATTCCCTCACATCCTCCCCCCCCCTCTTCCACCCTACCCTCCTTCTTCCACCCTACCCTCCTTCTTCCACCCTATCCTCCTTCTTCCACCCTACCCTCCTTCTTCGACCCTACCCTCCTTCTTCCACCCTACCCTCCTTCTTCCACCCTACCCTCCTTCTTCCACCCTACCCTCCTTCTTCCACCCTCCCCCTCTTCCACCCTACCCTCCTTCTTCCACCCTACCCTCCTTCTTCCACCCTACCCTCCTTCTTCCACCCTACCCTCCTTCTTCCTCCATCTTCCCATGCCCCAATATACACCCATAGGCCTATATAGCTTCCCCCACCAAGCCACCTGACAACTAACGTTTACCTTCACGTTTTTCTGGGACGTTTTGGGTCTGGCGTCACAGGAGGGGGTGCAATTACGTTTATGTCTTCTTTGTATACATTTACATTGATTATACGAATGAGAGCGATATATATATAGATAGATAGATAGATAGGAGATAGATAGATAGATAGATATATATAGATTGATATATATTAACTTATTAACTTAAGGAAAAACTTAATAAATTCTAGCCTAAATTAGTAATAGTCCGTTTAACATTTTCAAACTAGTACATACGCTCAAATATATCACTCTTAGTATGCAATTCACAACCTGTGTACTACAACTGAACACACAAGTTGGCAGTGTAGCCATAACTTAACTCTCTCAAAATACGAAGATTTTTTACAAGCTTGATGGAGCCCTAGGGAGGAAACTAAAACAATCATAAATATGTAAACAAATAAACTAATATACACACGTACCCCCTTAAGGGGAGGTATTTAGTTTGTTCCCTAGACCTCCATCAAGCTTAAAATTACACCCCTTGAGTCCCTTTCAAGATAAATTTGTACATTTTTCGGTAGAAAAATGTCCCGGCCGAAGGCCGTTTCCTCTTAAATTACAGGCTCGCTATCGCTCGCCAGGATAAAATCGACACCTGAATGGCACGAAAGGTCTTAAAATGGAGTGAAAGTTTTTAAAATCGCCAAACTAACGGGGCGAACGTTTTATAATATCAAAAGCAATTGGGCTAAACATGAGGGAGAAAGGGGTCAACAAAAAAATCCCTTAAGTGGAAATCTCCCCTTAAGTCAGCGACATATCAAGAGCATGCATGTTGTTTATGATTAAAACAAAACTACTGTGATTCAGCTCTTGGGGGTCAATATTGGGGAACCCTTGGAAAACCAAAAGATGGTTATAAGTGTGTGTGGACTGAATGAAGGTAGTGGCCATGGTTATAAGTGTGTGTGGACTGAATGAAGGTAGTGGCCATGCTAAGGTAAATCCTTATTGTAAGGTTTGTAGAATTTATGAGAAAAGACGCACATAGGCATGCACCATTGCACAGACATAGGCATGCACCATTGCACAGACATACACACAGTACTATTTTAAAATGCTAAGAAGATGTGTATGGTGACCCAAATAATTTAGTCACCAAATGTTGAGTCATTTCGTGCATAAGCCTACAGTAGAAGGCAATGCCATATTAACATAAAGGGGCCAAGACCCAACCCTATCTTTGGGCACGTATAATGATCTCTAAAGTGTGTATGTGAAGTCAATGGCTATACGGAAAGCACTACCTTGAGTATCATACGAATATCGTAAACATTGAACAATACATTAAAGTACTAAACTAGTTTTGGCCAAAATTAATCATTCGTTATAGAGATATGTTGATAAAACACACACACACACACACACACACACACACACACACACACACACACACACACACACACCCAGAGACACACACACACAAACACACACACACACACACACACACACACACACACACACACAGGGACACACACACACACACAAGCACAACCACACACACACACTAACACTAATAAGGCGTACGGTCCGGACGGTGTTCCTCCTGTTGTTCTCAAAAACTGTGCTTCCGTGCTGACTCCCTGCCTAGGCAAACTCTTTCGTCTCTGTCTATCCTCTAACGTCTTCCCTTCATGCTGGAAGTTTGCTCACATTCAACCTGTCCCAAAGAAGGGTGACCGCTCTCAACCCTCCAACTATCGTCCAATTGCTCTTATCTCTTGTCTTTCTAAAGTTTTTGAAACTATTCTTGCTTCCAAATTTCTTAAGCATTTCTCTTCTCATAATCTGCTCTCAGATCGCCAGTATGGCTTCCTTAAGGGTCGCTCTACTGGTGATCTTCTTTCATATCTTACTAACTCTTGGTCATCCTCCTTTCTGGACTTCGGTGAGACTTTTTCTATTGCACTAGACATATCGAAAGCCTTCGATAGAGTCTGGCATAAATCTTTAATTTCTAAACTACCCTCCTTCGGTTTCTATCCCTCCATCTGTGCCTTTGTCTCTAATTTCCTTTCCGGCCGTTCCATAGCTGCGGTTGTGGACGGCCATTGTTCACTTCCTCACCCTATAAACTCCGGTGTTCCTCAGGGCTCTGTCCTATCTCCTATTCTCTTTCTAATTTTTATAAATGATCTCCTTAACTGTACCTTAATTCCCATCCATTCATCATACGCAGACGATTCAACCTTACACTACTCCATTAGTTTTTTCAGAACGCCCCAGCCAGCAATCCCTCAACGACAAACGTAATGAAGCCATAGAACTCTTAAATTCTGATCTAAATACTATTTCCAATTGGGGCAGAGAAAACCTTGTTAACTTTAATGCTTCCAAAACCCAATTTCTCCATCTATCTACCCGTCAGGATCTCCCAGCGGACTATCCCTTATTCTTCAACAATACAAAAATCAACCCTTCATCTTCTCTCAATATTCTTGGTGTCTCTTTTTCTTCTGCTCTCATTTGGAAGGACCATATTACCAGTCTTGCTAAGGCAGCCTCCCAGAAGCTGGGTGTGCTCAACCGCCTTAGGGGGTTCTTTTCCCCTGCACAGCTTCTTGCTCTGTACAGGGGCATAGTGCACCCTTGTATTGAGTATTGTTCACATGTGTGGGGAGGTTCCTCTCACACCGCTCTCCTAGACAAGGTTGAAAGGAAGGCCTTTCGTATCATTAACTCCCGTCCACTCACCAACTCTCTGCAATTTCTCTCTCTCCGCCGCAATGTTGCATCTCTCTCGCTATTCTATCGCTACTATAATAATCAGTGTTCCTCAGAGCTATCCCAGTGCATACCACCTCCTTTACGTAGGGCACGTGGTACCCGTCTTGCAACTCAATCCCACCCCTACTCTGTGCAACTCTCCAACCCAAGAGTGAAACGTTACTCTCAAACTTTCTTCTACTCAACATCTGAGCTCTGGAACTCTCTCCCAGAATCAGTCTTTCCCTCTTCCTATGACTTAAATTGCTTCAAACTCCGTGTGTCCAGGCATTTTGGCTCGAACGTCCCTTGATTTTGGCCCTGTCACTCTTTCAACTATGGGGGAGGCACTCGTTATAGGCAGTTATGCCTTTTGCCTCCCTCAATCACATAGAAAAAAAAAAAAAAAAAAAAAAAAAACACAGAGGAGTGAAAACAATACCTGTACTTTGTAGTTCACGCATCCCGCTACAAGCAGGGTAAAGGTATGTACATTAATTATTTATACGAGCGCTTTTTCTACAACTATTGATTCGTACATTGCATTTTCCTGGTAACATTGTGATTCTATTCTACATTGGTATAGTTAATAATATTGAAGACAGGTCATTACAGGTGACACAGTCTTCCAACACCACATTCCAAAAGCTACCACATCAGAGAGGTGGATAAATATTATGGAAAAATGAGTTAAAATACATCTACTCACTCTCCAAAATCTCTTCCAAAATCTGTGAACGAGGAGGAAGTAGGAAGCTCCCTAATGATAGCCTTGTTAATGACAGGGCCCAGGTGAGACACACACAGGTAAGGTAGGCAGTGGGGGTAATTGGCGGAGTGACAGAGATAGATTGGGAGGTAGCAAATAGGCCAGTTTGTGTGGTGGTGGGAGGCTGAGGAGAGGGTGGGGTGGGGGTGGGAGGGGGGGGGGGGGGTGGGCTGTGTGCGTATGTATGTATGTACAGTATGTGTGCATAGTATGTATAGGCGTGCGTGCGTGTGTGTGTGTGTGTGCGTGTGTGTGTATGAAGGGATGTGTGTGTGTGTGTGTGGGGGGGGGGGGGGGGGGGGGGTATGGGTGTGAGTGCGTAAATTAGAATACGCCTAATCTTAATTGTATTGATTATGAGTGATTTTAAAATGCATGCTCTTCCTCTATAGTTATCTTTATACATCGATTCTACGGTCCACTACTTGAAACGCTTTGGCCAAATCGTGTCATCAAAATTCTAAACGTTTTGGAAGCGGACACAGAGTTGGTGTAGATCAAACGTCGCATGTCAATCCTAATACCCAGTCAGAATATATGCAGAACATAGAATTGAGGAACACCCCGTTCTTAACATTAATCCTCCATTACAAATCCCAATGCACTTGAATAAATTAATGAAAGCATATGGTTCCCCCAGGATTCGAACTCGGGACACCACACCCAGAACATAAGCATCTAAACTATTGCACCACCAACACATTGCCTTACATTGTCTTATCGTATTTCCGGATGATAAAAATACACTGAAGCCTATCAAAAAAAAAAAAAAAAAAAAAATTGTTTTTTAAAGAGACAATGAACGGAGGAAGGAAAAACACAGATAAAACAAAAAGGTCCATGTGCCTAAAGGCATCCTCCATTCATAAAATGTTTGTAACAACTGGATTTAAACATTTGTAGATTGTAAGTTTGTGGAAAGCAATTCGAGGGAAGTGAATTCCAAAGAGTAGTAGTTCTAGGGATAAATGAATTTTGATAAGCAGAAGTTCTGCATTGTGGAGGAGAAAGTGTAAATTCATGGGGCGCTCTCAGCTGCCCTAGTTCTACGGGGAAAGATGTGGAGAGGCGGCACAATTGAAGCAAGTTCCTCGGAACAATTGCTGTGAAAATATCTGTAGAATAATGCAAGGGATGCAACGTTTCTTCGTATGGATAATGTAGGAAGGTCCTGTATGATTGCAGGGTTATTGATTAATCTAATAGCTTTATTTTGAATTTTGAAATGTATCCAAAATCCATACCTGAGTTTAAGGTTAACCCGAAACATTAGATACTACGGGTATGGGCTACTACCTTTTACCTGATCGTATAAGTTTACCGGAACCCTTTACTTTCACTATTTAGAACCTCACCTAATCTTTTGACTAACCATACTGAGAAACAATTATGTGTATGAGAAGGATAGTTCAAGTGTCCGTAATAGTCTACCCTTTTAATAGTATATTCGTAGTAATAAACCCACCTGATATAAAGATATACATTTATATTACCATCAATATACCCGATAACTCTATATGCCTTTTTCATACCATTTATCTACCTTTAAGATGTTACAGTCCAAAATCTATACTTATCACAGATGGAGTAATAATTATAGTCAGTCAGTCATTCAGAAGCCAATCCTGCACTCCCTTAAAGGGGTAGGATCAACAAGAAACACAGAGAGGGAACAGAGATGACAGAGAAAACAAAAGTAATAGACGCTACTCGAAAAGCAAGCCATCTAGCATTTCGAACACCATTAATTCACCAGCCCCCCAAAGTCATTGGCTTCACCTAAGATGCTATACATTATCCACAACAAAGTCCCTTCCTTCCAGGTTCGTTATGTAAAAGGGTACAGAGACATTTATGTGCTCTCCCTAACAAACTTCCTTCATACATTCTTATCATTTGTTATTTATTTTGCTTCATCCATTCACTGTTTACACTTTGACACACATTGAGATACTATATCATACCATCTTCTCGGCCTTCTGCATCTTCTTCCTTTCTGTTCACTGACATACTGTCTTTTATTACTCTTTCTTCAGTCATTCTAGACATGCGGCCATACCATCTCAGAACATTCTCTTTTACCTTTTGATCAACAAATTTCCTACCTCCGCATGCCTCCTCTATTTCTTACTCTATTCTTCGTACTCCACAGGCATTTCTTGGCAAATCCATTTCAACTGCTCTCACTCGCGACTTTCATTATTTTACCATACCAGTTTCGCACCCCTACACCAATGTTGGCTTTCATCGCTCCAGCTACCGTTCTTCCTTGTGTTTCTCTGTTTTCTAATCATCTTGCACATTTTCCTCTTTTCTCAGTCATGGCTCCAGGATACATAAACTCTGTTATTACTTCTAGTAATTCTCCATTAACCATAACATTACAGGGTTTCCTTCCCTTTCTACAACCATCACTTTGCTTGTATTAACATTTACTTTCAGACCTCGTTCTTCACATACTTCCACAAATATCTCCATCAATGGCATAGGTCATAATTGCACTCACCAAATAATACTGAATCATCTGCATATAACAGATTTGAGACAGTTATACCGTTATCATAATTTCTACTCCCTCTCCTCTTGTTCTGTCCTTTAAATTCCTTATTACCCCATCCATGTACATATTAAACAACCAGGGAGACATTACACGTACGTACTCCAACCTGGACAACAAACCATTCACTTAGTGTGCCATATATTATTACACATATTTCACTACTATCATAAAAGCTCTTCACGGCATTCAACAAACTAAATCAATGATACCTTACCTGATAATATTATCAGCGCGTCAGAGTGCGACTGGTTACAAACTACAAACACCACCACCACAGCTACTTCAATAGAACAAAAAACACTCACATGTCAATCTTCCACGACACGTACACTGCCTTGCCGGACTCAGCCACCGAGTTGGAATAAGCCAGGCCTGCAATGGAAAAGTAAAATATAAAGATGGTTACAATTGACTGATACGGACTATATATTGTAAACATTAGGATAGTGATTTTTTATTTTTTATATTTTACTGATATTCCAGACTTACTTCCTCTCGGGCATAGGCTGAGATAATCACCGCTTTACAATGAACAGTGAAGCCTGTGAGGTCTTGTTCCATTGTAAACATATTGGATAACGAGCACCTGCCATAATTGATTTATAAACTTTATTGTAAACATATTAATAATGACGGTGATAATTGATTCACCCCCTACACTATTTATTCACACTTACACACACACAACGCCACCTGTTGAGCAGATAATGACGGATTGCACCCCTATAGCATATTTTGAATACGGGAATATTCATACAGTGCTATTTAATCAGGGAACAATGAGGGTATTTTATTGACGTTTCGGTGGGCTTGTGGTAATGCACTGATAACAGCACAAATTCCATCCCAATAATATCTTCCCATTGATACATCGGTGATACCTTTGGATTTATAAACTATTTATTGTAAACATATTAAGATAATGACGGTGATAATTGATTTATAAACTATTTATTGTAAACATATTAAGATAATGACGGTGATAATTGACAGATACGTACTATTTATTGTAAATCAATTTTTTTTTCTAACCTAAAATATTGCAGCTTATGCATTAAAACCCACACTTAAGGTTAGGCAAACCTAATATAAAGTACATGTCCTTATTTGATGGTAGGATTAGGTAGATAAACTATAACAATATTCAACTGTAACAATAGTGGGACAACTTTGTGAGAAAAAAAAAGTGTATGTGTTTAGGGAATTAATGGATAAACAGTTATTAAACACTATTTATGTATATATTATTGCTTTAATTGAACACATAATATTAACAGGGTAAAATCATTACAATATGAACGAAGCAATCAATATCCTCTTTTTGTGTCAAATATTTTAGTGGGTAATTTTTTCGTTATCATATTTTCAAATTAAGTCCCTCAAAACAATTTCGGATACGTCAACATCGTCTTCCTAGAATCATATTATTTATTGCCTCTCATCAGATGAGCTGCTGTATGTTTAAAACAAACAAATAATATACAGTATTTCACCAAAAAGCGGACCAATTCACTATTATGTGCATACCATTCATGAATTGTATAAATCAAAGGCATTAATGATAATAACTATAATTTACAATGTACTTACACACATTATATATATTAAATACCAATGAATATTTGAGAATTTGAAATATATAAAAAACGAGTACAAAGCTCGAAGGATATAATAGATGGAACGACGCACTGTAGCAAGGCGCAGCCTAGCAAGTTTATTATTACTACTACCTTAACTATTTTTAACCTTCTCAGTACGATGACTTATTTTCCTATCTTTCCGTCTGGCATTACGCTATCTCATTCAAGTTAGAAATTATCTCTCGTTGTGAAGGAGCAGGGGATACTCACATAAGCCGCATATCCAACGTATTTTGTCTGATTCTAGAGACAATTAACTCGAGACCATCTAAAATTTTGTCAGGGCCAATCAACGTCCTATAAAATCCTTCCTGTGTCTACCTGATTATTTTGATTAAACTTGTAGAGCGAATGAAAGCATGTGGTAGTCTCAAAAGGTACTTGTTCCTTATTTCAAGCCATTCATCATATAATTTTTACACGATATCTGCAATTAGCCATATTCCAATTACACCTAACGCCATCTGTATCCTGTAGTGGTACTAAGTAGAAATTTACAAACAAAGACATTTTGGAGATTACGGTCTAGAGGCAATTTTATCACTGCCTGTCTGGCAATTCACACTGCAGACAAATTTAATTGGCAGTGTGAGCATTCATGCATATTAAGTATTGCATTCTATGACGATTCTCATGTATAATATGTGATCAAAGTAAAAGAAAAGTTAAGAATTGTCTACATTTATACAGAGGTACGAAACCTCTACATTTTCTCTACATACACATACGAATGCTGCAATACCGACAAGAGCTATGAACTGCAAAATGTTTTATTTTCTTAAGGGGAGAGGAGTCGTTTTTATAGACCCCCTTTCTCCCTCGTGTTACACCCCATTTGTTTTTGAGATTATAAGACGTTCGTTCCATTAGTTTGGGGATTTTAAGACCTTTCGCCCCCAGCCATTTAGGTTTCGATATTTTCCTGGGCAGCGATAGCGAGTCTAAAATTTTAAGAGGAACCGGCCTTCGGCCGGGAAAGTGTTCTACCGAAAAATGTAGGCCTACACATTTATCTTGAAGGGGGTCTAGGGGGTGTTTTCCTAAGCTTGATGGAGGTCTAGCGAGGAAACTAAAAAAATAATGGAATAAATGAATTAAGAGGACAAAAATGGCCTATCTCCCCTTAACAGAGCATCCTCAATCGAAAGTGTATCAGTGCTATTGTGGTAGTACAGCGATCTGTGGTTAGTTTGGTACTTACTAATATGCATACAATGTTTGTTATAGTAAGCCCATAATTACATAATCATTTGTCAGCGAAGTGCTCTGTATTGAAGAGATTTCGATCACAAGAGCACAAATTCGGCTGATGTTATCTCTAATCTTTATTTTATTAATTTCACCACAACACCAAACACCCCCAATGAAATTAATTAAAGTATATATGATCCACCGGGATTCGAACCTGGGTTATCACACACAGATTTATGCCACCTTAACCATTACACCACCAGGACGGTTAATTTAGGAGTATTATATTTGTATTAATTGCAACAATAGATTTCGACTGTGTATTGTAATAATTCTCAGAAATGTACATGCTTGTGGAGTTTTAAATGCGAAACATAAACACTGCCGAAATCAGCCTGCTCTTCTTCTTTTGTCTCTGATGGGTTGTTGGAAAGAGGCTAATTGTGAAACTGTGTATTAAAGATGAATGGGGCCGAATGGATAAAACCCAGAGAGAAAAAAGCAGGTCGGTCCCCTTAAATTCAAGGAATATCTCTGGTATTGAAGAATTATACTGACAGGGTATCGATCACAAGTACCCAAGGCATTATAAATATATAAACTGCAACAATTCTTCTTCTTTTTTGTTTTGTTGGTGAAGCTACGACGAGAACCAGTAGCCCACGAGTTGGTGTTCACGGCTCCTCCATATAGTGTCTTTTACCACCACTCTTATCTTAATGGCTGGCGTCAATTGGGGAGAGGAGGGGAGGGGATGGGAGTGTGTGTGTGTGTGTGTGTGTGTGTGTGTGTGTGTGTGTGTGTGTGTGTGTGTGTGTGTGTGTGTGTGTGTGTGTGTGTGTGTGTGTGTGTGTGTGTGTGTGTGTGAGAGAGAGAGGGAGGGAGGTTGTATA
>CM064545.1:30836480-30936480 GCA_032716605.1 Paralithodes platypus
CGTGTAGCCGCATTAGTTTTGAAATGTTACGATAGCCGCCCCATTAGTTTGGCTATTTTAAGACCTTTTGCCCCATTTTATTGTCAATTTGATCACCTATCGTGCCATTTAGATGTCGATTATAGTCCTGGCGAGCGATAGCGAGCCTGCATTTTAGAATTTTGTCTACCCCAAAAATGTACAAATATATCTCAAAAGGGGGGGGGGGTCTTGGGGGGGCATTATTTAAAGCTGGATGGAGGTCTAGGGAGCCAGATAAATAACATAATGGTCCTTATTGTTCTGGGGAGTAATGAAGAAAGCTGTGCAGTCAGGAACTATCATAGCTACCTTACCCATATGGATCTGTACCGAACCCAAAGGAGACAATACAGTGCTTTAACATAATATCCCAGGTACTTTTAGAGTTAGGCTTCAAAGGTTTAAATGGGTGTATACTTGTTATGGTTTGAGACTATACCTACTGATGGTGAAAGATTGTGTGATAATTTATTCCTGAGATCCTTAAGTTAACGGGAGGTTTCTAGTGTGTTTCCTACTCCTCCAGTAATCTTAAAATTTCACCCCCTTGACCCCCTCTCAAGATAGATTTGTACATTTTTCGGTAGCAAAAATGGTCCCGTGGCCGAAGGCTCGATTTAGCTTTTAAATTACAGGCTCGCTATCGCTTCGGCCAGGATAGAATCGACACCTAAATGGCACGTAAAGGTTCTTTAAACTTAACAGAATGGGACGAAAAATT
This sequence comes from Paralithodes platypus, assembly GCA_032716605.1. Lineage (NCBI taxonomy): Eukaryota > Metazoa > Arthropoda > Malacostraca > Decapoda > Lithodidae > Paralithodes > Paralithodes platypus. The sequence goes on from CM064545.1 coordinate 30,837,223, forward strand.
CTTAAAATCACCACCCCCCCCCCCCCAACTAATGGGGCAAACGTCTTAAAATCTCAAAAGCAATGGGACTAGACATGAGGGAGAAAGGGGTCAAGAAAAAAGTCCCTCAAGTGGAAATCTCCCCTTAAAGAGAAAAATACTTTGAATAAATGCATTAATTAATACTGGTGTAAAAAAGTACGTCAATAATTAGATACAAGGCTTATCATAAACAATAAACAATAAATTATATATTGAAATACATCATAAAATACAATATATTATCAGTATATCTGGCTTAAGATTTGTATACCAAAAAATGTCACGTAAAATCGACCACTTGCGAGCTGTAGACATCGATATTTTGCAGAATTACCAACTACCCTACTATGGTTGTAACGCCTATATAAATACAGTATATAAAACCAAATTCTTCATGCTTTCTATCCATCACAAACCTACATCACTATTACATTTCTGATTAATATTAATGCTTACGGCTCCACCTTCCCTATATCCTGAAACTGGCAAGTGGATAATTATACTACCGGTGTATACAACAAAAGTCACCCACCTTTTATTTCCCCTATGGAGCTCACCTTGGTCTGAAAAATATAAGAAACAGGCGCATTAGATACAATTAATTATTCGATGAACGATTCAGATCTGATATAACTGTCTTCGTGGTGCGATGCATAAGGTGTTGATTTTCGGTGTGAGCATCCTGGGTTCGAATCCACGGACTGCCACATGTGTTTGTAAATTTCACAAATCGATTTTAGGAGTATAGTTGGTTGTTGGAAGGAACATAATAAATGAATTAGACATATATAATTTCATGTTTGTTTTTCAAGTTTGCTCCTCAGACTTCTATCAAGCTTAAACACAAACACCCCACATCCCCTTTGAGATATAATAAGGTAAATATATAAATGTCCCGGCCTAAGGCCTTTTCCTCCTACAATAAAGGCTCGCTATCGCTCGCCAACAATAGTCGATATCGAAATTAAACGAGAGGTCTAATAAATATTGACAAAGAAATAGGCCGACAGGTCTTAAAATCACCAAACTAATGGAGTGAACGTCTTAAAATCTCATAACTAATGGAGCTAAACATGAGGTAGAAGGGGGTGCAGAAAATACATATACTTATTTATTGTTTTAGTTCCCTCCCTAGACCTCCATCAACCTTAAAATATTACCCCCAATACCCCCCCTTTCAGATAAATTTGTGAATTTTTCGACCGAAAAATGCCCTGTTCAAAGGCTGGTTCCTCCTAGATTGCAGGCGCGCTATCGCTTGCCAGGAAAACAAATCTTCACCTATATTCCACGAAAGGCCTACAAAATTGACCAAGAAATGGGGCGAAAGGTCTTGAAATAGCCAAACTAATGGGACAAAGGTATTATAATCTCAAAACTAATGGGGCTAAACACGAGGGAGAAAGGGGTCCAGAAAATAACTTCTCGGGAGATTTTCACTTAAGGGATTTTTTGTTTTCGAACCCCTCCTGTTTCTCCCTCATTGGTTTTTTTTCGGATCTTAAGACGTTCGCCCCCTTAGTTTGGCGATTTTATGATATTTCGCCAAATTTCTGTCAATTTTAATAACTTTCGTGCAATTTAGGTGTCGAATTTTTCCTGGCGAGCCAGTAATTTAGTAGGAACCGATCTTCGGCCGAGACATTTTTCTACTGAAAAATGTACAAATTTATATCGAAGGTGGGTCTTGGGGATATTTGTTTAAAGCTTGATAGGAGTCTAAGAAGCAAACTAAAAATATCCGCTTAAGTCAAGTTAGTCGTAGTAATGATTGACCATGATAAGGTTTACCATGTTTGCTTTGATCATTTTGTGTGTGCAAGTTTTAAACCCCAATCCCTGCCCTACAGGTAAAACAACGCGCCAACACAACAAGGACCACAACACACCACGTCAAGTGTTCCCTACATACCACTCACTCCACTCCTCCACCACAACACACACACACCACACACACACACACACACACACACACACCACACCCACACACACCCCACACCAGCCACCCACCCACACACACACACACACCAGCCACCCCCACACACACACACACACCAGCCACCCACACACACACACACACACAAACAACACACACACAACAACGACACCACACCTCACACAACACCACACAACCAACACATCACACCCACACACGACACACACACCACACACACACACACACACACACACACACACACCACACACACAACACACACCCGAAACACCACAACAACCACACCACACACACACCACACACACACACACACACAACAACCAAGACACACACACACACACACACACACACACACACACACACACACACACACACCAAATGTACGTCCCACAAGTAACGACCGCTTGTATCTTGTAACATATGTCACAGTGACCTCCCTACTAAGGTGCCGTAACTCTGAGCCATAACTCCCCACATACATCGTCAGGTCAAGATTTATATGTTGGGGGGGGGGGGGGGGGATTTATGATAATGGAGGCAGATGACTAGTCTTTTGGTGTAACATCAACTTTTTTTAGAAACGCGTTTGTTGTTATATATATTAGTGTAATTATTATTTTTATTATTAGTATTGTTATTATTATTATACATATTATATACAGTACATATTTATATTTATCTCTCTCGCTTCCTCTCGCCCAGTCTCTCTCTCTCTTTCCCCCTTTTCCCACTCTCTCTCGTTTTCTCTCTCGCCGCTCTCCTCTCTACTCTCTCCTCTCTTCTTCTGCTCCCTCTCTCTCTCTCTCTCCTCTCTCTCTCTCTCTCTCTCTCTCTCTCTCTCTCTCTCTCTCTCTCTCTCTCTCTCTCTCTTCCCCCCCCCCCCCCCCCGTTCGGCATACTACTCTTCAACAATATTTGATCTGCTCCCAAACGTCCAACAACCCTCTCTTCCACCTGTTACACCAGTAGACTCTCTAACCCCTTTACGGTGATGGGCTGGTCTATCAGAATGAGAGTTGAGCGTTCTCTGCCATACCCATAGCTTACTCTGACTGTTCCTTTTACTTATATATTTTCTAGATCTCAAGTGACGGCGTCTTTTCCGTGGATTGACCTCCCTACTGCCAACCCTGGCAGATTGGGAGCCAAAGCGTCACATTTTTCCTTTGCCCCTCAACTTTCCCTTTATAATTGCTGAGGGGCACAGGGCCTTGGGTGGGGCTTTTGTTTCCCGGGCGTTTCCGCACCCTCCTCAGCTCCCCGTCTTTGAGTGGCTTCGGTCACCTGGGCATTATTAGTGGTAAGCTGGGAGGGTTCTGTGGGGGTGCTCGGTTATGGCCTTGGCCTTGCTCGGGACCTTGGGGCTGCTCGGCCAGACAGCCTGAGGAACAGCAACAACAACAACCCCTTTACGGCTCAGTGTTCCCTATCTTTCTCCATCTTCCCATAACAATTTATTTTTCCTTCTCCGGAATTTTGTCTTACTCTTTTCAATCACCTAAGACCTGCGGCACACGAGGGTATGTATCCGATACTAGGATCGGATTCAGTTTTATCATATGCAATACGTAATAAGGAAAGGCTGTTCTACGACCAATGCTACTTCCATTTTAACATTATTTGAAAGTGTGTAGCTTTGAATCAGGAGCAGACCCTTTAAACTCCTCTAACAAATGAACCAACTACATTATATATAAACTCTTAAAGTTATTGCTGCTACTGGACTCTGATGCAGTTTATTGGATACAGGTGGCCGTGTGACGCCTAATGTACTTATTCGTGTGATAAAATAATCTTTCTACTCGTGACCCTCTTTATTCCTCATGATAATCTTTCTATAATTGTGATCTTCTCTATTCCTCATAATAATTTGTTTTCTAATTGTGATCCCTTATTCTCCATACAAATCTTGTCTATAATCGTGACCCCCCCCCCCCCTGTCCACTATCCCCCATAATAGTGACCCCCACTATCCCCCATAATAGTGACCCCACTACCCCCCATAATAGTGACCCCCACTACCCCCCATAATAGTGACCCCCACTACCCCCCATAATAGTGTGACCCCCACTACCCCCATAATAGTGACCCCCACTATCCCCCATAATAGTGACCCCCACTACCCCCATAATAGTGACCCCCACTAATCCCCTTAATAGTGACCCCCACTATCCCCCATAATAGTGACCCCCACTACCCCCATAATAGTGAACCCACTACCCCCATAATAGGGACCCCCACTACCCCCCATAATAGTGACCCCCACTGATCCCCCTAATAGTGACCCCCACTTCCCCCCCATAATAGTGACCCCCACTTCCCCCCATAATAGTGACCCTCTCTATCCCCCATAAATAGTGACCCCCCTCTATCCCCCCCATAATAGTGACCCCCACTATCCCCCCATAATAGTGACCCCACTATCCCCCATAATAGTGACCCCCCTATCCCCCATAATAGTGACCCCCACTATCCCCCATAATAGTGACCCCCACCATCCCCCATAATAGTGACCCCCCCTATCCCCCATAATAGTAACCCTCTCTATCCCCATAATAGTGACCCCCACTATCCCCCATAATAGTGACCCCCACTATTCCCCATAATAGTGACCCCCACTATCCCCCATAATAGGGACCCTCTCTATCCCCCATAATGGTGACCCCCACTATCCCCCATAATAGTGGACCCCCCACTATCCCCCATAATAGTGACCCCCACTATCACCATAATAGTGACCCCACCAATCCCCCCATAATAGTGACCCCCACTATATCCCATAATAGTGACCCCCACTATTCCCCCATAATAGTGACCCCCACTATCCCCCATAATAGTGACCCCCACTATCCCCCATAATAGTGACCCCCACTATCCCCCCATAATAGTGACCCCCACTATCCCCCATAAATAGTGACCCCCACTATCCCCATAATAGTGACCCCCACTATCCCCCATAATAGTGACCCTCTCTATCCCCCATAATAGTGACCCCACTATCCCCCATAATAGTGACCCCCACTATCCCCCATAATAGTGACCCCACTATCCCCCATAATAGTGACCCTCTCTATCCCCATAATAGTGACCCCCACTATCCCCCATAATAGTGACCCCCACTATCCCCATAATAGTGACCCCCACTATCCCCCCATAATAGTGACCCCCTCTATCCCCCATAATAGTGACCCCCACTATCCCCCATAATAGTGACACCCCACTATCCCCCATAATAGTGACCCCTCTATCCCCCATAATAGTGACTCCCACTATCCCCCATAATAGTGACCACCACTATCCCCATAATAGTGACCCCCACTATCCCCCATAATAGTGACCCCACTATCCCCATAATAGAGACCCCCACTATCCCCATAATAGTGACCCCCACTATCCCCGATAGTAGTGACCCCCACTATCCCCCATAATTATGACCCCCACTAATCCCTCATAATAGTGACCCCACTATCCCCCATAATAGTGACCCCCACTATCCCCCATAATAGTGACCCCCACTATCCCCCATAATAGTGAACCCCCACTAATCCCCCATAATAGTGACCCCCACTACCCCCATAATAGTGACCCCCACTACCCCCATAATAGTGACCCCCCACTATCCCCCATAATAGTGACCCCACTATCCCCCATATAGTGACCCCCACTATCCCCCATAATAGTGACCCCCACTATCCCCCATAATAGTGACCCCACTATCCCCCATAATAGTGACCACCACTATCCCCCATAATAGTGACCCCCACTATCCCCCATAATAGTGACCCCCACTATCCCCATAATAGTGACTCCCACTATCCCCCATAATAGTGACCCCCACTATCCCCCATAATAGTGACCCCCACTAATCCCCCATAATAGTGACCCCCACTATCCCCCATAATAGTGACCCCCACTATACCCCATAATAGTAACCCCCACTATCCCATAATAGTGACCCCCACTAATCCCCATAATAGTGACCCCCATAATAGTGACCCCCACTATCCCCCATAATAGTGACCCCCACTAATCCCCATAATAGTGACCCCCACTAATCCCCCATAATAGTGACCCCACTAATCCCCCATAATAGTGACCCCCACTATCCCCATAATAGTGACCCCCACTAATCCCCCATAATAGTGACCCCCCACTAATCCCCATAATAGTGACCCCCACTATCCCCCATAATAGTGACCCCCACTACCCCCATAATAGTGACCCCCACTAATCCCCACAAAAGTGTGACCCCCACTACCCCCATAATAGTGACCCCCTCTATCCCCTATAATCCAGACCCGCCTCTATTCCCCATAATTTGTTTCGCCAACTTATATTTTAATTGTGAATTTCCTTTTTCAGTGGGGAGTGGGGGGGGGGGGGTTTTCTTGACAAAAAGATGGGGCAAAAGGTCTTGAAATCGCCAAACTAGGGGAGTACGTCTTATAATATCAAAACTAGTAAGACTTAACACTTTTTTTTTTTTTTTTTTTTTTTTTCTATGTGATTGAGGGAGGCAAAAGGCATAACTGCCTATAGCGATTGCCTCCCCCATAGTTGAAAGAGTGACAGGGCCAAAATCAAGGGACGTTCGAGCCAAAATGCCTGGACACACGGAGTTTGAAGCAATTTAAGTCATAGGAAGAGGGAAAGACTGATTCTGGGAGAGAGTTCCAGAGCTCAGCTGTTGAGTAGAAGAAAGTTTTGAGAGTAACGTTTCACTCTTGGGTTGGAGAGTTTCACAGAGTAGGGGTGGGATTGAGTTGCAAGACGGGTACCACGTGCCCTACGTAAAGGAGGTGGTATGCACTGGGATAGCTCTGAGGAACACTGATTATTATAGTAGCGATAGAATAGCGAGAGAGATGCAACATTGCGGCGGAGAGAGAGAGATTGCAGAGAGTTGGTGAGTGGACGGGAGTTAATGATACAAAAGGCCTTCCTTTCAACTTTGTCTAGGAGAGCGGTGTGAGAGGAACCTCCCCACACATGTGAACAATACTCAATACAAGGGCGCACTATGCCCCTGTACAGAGCATACCTGAGGTAGAAGGGGGTCCAGAAATAAACCTCCTCTTAAGGGGAGATTTCTACTTGAGGGAATTTGTTCTTGACCCCTTTCTCCCTCATGTCTAGCCCCATTGCTTTTGAGATTTTAAGACGTTCGCCCCATTAGTTTGGCGATTTTAAGAACTTTCGCCCCATTTGTAATTTTTAAGATTTGTCGTGCCATTTAGGTGTCTACTTTTTCCTGGCGAGATATAGCGAGCCTGTAATATAAGAAGAACCGGCCTCCAGCCGGGAAATTTTTCTACCGAAAAATGTACAAATTTATCTTGAAAGAGGGTCAAGGGGGTGAAATTTTAAGATTGCTGGAGGAGTAGGAAACAAAGTAAAACCCTCCCCTTAAGTCCTAGCCCTGATCAGTATGCTCCTTGGCCCCTACTGTAATGATGATTGTGTGGCTCCCTCCCTCACTCACTCCTTCCTCCATCCTTCAACTCTTTCCTCCCTCACTCCTCTCCTTCTTCCCTCCTTCCACTCCTTCCTCCCTCCCTCCACTCCTTCCTCCCTCCCTCCACCCCTCCCTCCCTCCACTCCTTCCTCCCTCCCTCCCTCCCTCCTTCCCTACCTCACTCCTTCCTCCTTACCTCCACTCCTTCCTCCTTCCCTACCTCCACTCCTTCCTCCCTCCACTCCTTCCTCACTCCCATCCACTCCTTCCTCCCTCCACTCCTTCCTCCATTCCTCCACTCCTTCCTCCCTCCACTCCTTCCTCCATTCCTCCACTCCTTCCTCCCGCCACTCCTTCCTCCCTCCACTCCTTCCTCCCTCCCTCCACTCCTCCCTCCCTCCACTCAATCCTTCCTCCTTACCGCCATTCCTTCCTCCTTCCCTTCCTCCTTCCCTACCTCACTCCTTCCTCCATTCCTCCACTCCTTCCTCCCTCCCTCCACTCAATCCTTCCTCCTTACCGCCATTCCTTCCTCCTTCCCTTCCTCCTTCCCTACCTCACTCCTTCCTCCTTACCTCCACTCCTTCCTCCCTCCCTCACTCCTTGCCTTAGCCCTGTTTTTCTCCTAGGTAGCATTCTCCCTCTCCCTTCCCTTCAAGTTCTCCCTCTCCCTTCCCTTTAGTTCTCTCTACTCTCCTTTTCTTCCTCTTCTCTGTCTCTCTTTCTCTTCCTACCTCTTTTCTTGTTTCCCTCTCTAGTTTCCCTCTCCTTTCGAGCTCTCTTCTATCTCTTTCCCTTCATGCCTGTCTTTCGTTCTCCTCTTTCTCCTTTCTTTACCCTTATTTCCATGTTCATGTATATTTGCCTCTTCTCGTCTTTCCCTCTCTTCTCCTTCTATTCCTCTTGTCTCATCTTCTATTATTTCCTCCTCCATTCACTGTTCTTCTCTTATGTGATTAATTGTGAAATCCTGGAGGTGGTGATCAGTTTGCTTATGAAGGGGAGAAGGGCTGGGGGTTATTTTTCTGGCACCCCTTCTCCCTCGTGTTTAGCCCCATTGGGTTTTAGATTTTAAGACGTTCGGCCCGTTAGTTTGGCGATTTTCAGACTTTCTTTGTCTATATTAAGACCTTTCGTGCCATTTAGGTGTCGATTATTTCCTGGCGAGCCTTTAAATTTAAATGCTACCGACAAATTTACAAATTCATCTCTAGGGGATGTTTTTTTTACAGCTTGATGGAGATCTAGCAAGGAAACTAAACAATAATATATAGATAAATACATAAGTAAATATATACGCCCATCTTTAAGTAATGATGATTGTGTGTGTCGTTCCCTCCCTGTCTTATCCTTCTGTTTGTCTCTCCCTCCTCGTCCATTTCCCTGTCCCAGCCTACTTCTTCCCTCTCTCTCTGTGTCCTTTCCCTCCCCCCTCTACCCTATTTCTCCTTGCTTATCTTCCACTTCTATCCCCTACCATTCTTCCCAGCCCTCCATAGCATCCTCTCACATCTCACCCCTCCCCAACCACTCCACCCCTCTCCTCCACCTCCCCAGCCACTCCCCCCCTCTCCTCCGCCTCCCCAGCCACTCCACCCCTCTCCTCCACTCCCCAACCACTCCACCCCTCTCCTCCACCTCCCCAGCCACTCCATCTCTCTCTCTCTCTCTCTCTCTCTCTCTCTCTCTCTCTCTCTCTCTCTCTCTCTCTCTCTCTCTCTCTCTCTCTCACCGCCGCTATTCACATTGTCTTCCAAAGAGTCACGACTACTTCTTACCATAGCCGTCTATCGTTAGCGACATGTCTGCTTTTACAGTAGTCTACATGCTGTTTGCCTAACGTATAGTCTATTTATATAAGGTGGCGATAATTTGCCTTGTTCTCATCTTAATTACTCAATTATTACAATGGTTTTACCACCAGTTACGTTGTTAATTATAAAAACCTGTTAATAATAGGATGCAAAGACATAGTCGTTTCATATGTTTCCATTAGTTATCGAAAAATCAGCTGCTGAGGACATCAAATTTCCGTCAAGTAAAAACCAATCAAACATAGTTTAGACTTAGAGGATCGAAATTTAATTCTTCATTGGCTATCATTTCAGGCCCAGACCTCAGATTGGTATGATCTAGGGAAAGACTCGAGATTGGCTGGGATATGTTTAGTATTCGAGATTAGCCGTAATATTGGTTAACCCCTTATGTACCGGTGACTTGTTATTAATTTCATACCTGCTATGTTTAGACGATCTTGTGCAGCTTAAGAAGGATTTGTTGTAATAAAAACGGTTACCTGAGATAGTTAGAAGCCTGTTAATTGCTGGAGGACCTTTTTAAACTGAATAAAATCGTCTAATAGTAGCCAAAATATAGTTAAAATGAACGGGTTAAAGCATGCTAACTCTATAGGCCATTGCTTATAGAGATATATTAGCTATAAGATCAAGTAGGATTTGAGATTAACCCTTTCAACACCATGACGTCTTTCTTACTTTTGTTCTGGCTACTATTAGACGAATGTATTCAGTTTACAAAGGGTCTCCAGCAATTAACAGGCTTCGAACGATCTCACTTAACCATTATTACTACCACAGATCCTTTCGAAACGGTACAAAATCGTCTAAATCTAGCTAGAATAAACTAAAAACGACGTCGCCGGTACAGAAGTGGTAAACAATAAGGTCTTGAAACGTATGCTAACCTAAACAAAACTAGACTTAAATGTGCAGTCATGTGAATATATACCCAGTTCAAAATATGTACTCCAAAAATCTGGTCTAAACTCCAAAAATCGTGAACCCTAACCTCCATAACTCAAAAAAGGGCTAGAGCAAAAGGACTGTAAAATACATTACCTATTTCCTGGCTGACCCTTCCCATTCGGATTCTCACCGTAGACAGACCCTCCTCTCTCTCTCTCTCTCTCTCTCTCTCTCTCTCTCAGTCCACCTCTCGTCACGCCGCCCCACTCTAGGCTCTCTTCCTGGCTCTCTCTTTCTCTTTATCACCGCCTCTCTTTACTCTATACTTCAACCCCCGATACATTCTCTCTTTGTCTACTTCTCTCTCTCTCTCTCTCTCTCTCTCTCTCTCTCTCTCTCTCTCTCTCTCTCTCTCTCTCTCTCTCTCTCTCTCTCTCTCTCTCTCTCTCTCTCCTTTAACCTCCGATACATATTCCGTGTCCACTTCGTTGTATCCCTATTCACTTCGTTATATCTGTCCCCTTATGGATAAATCGGCCTTTAAAAAGCAAATATGTATGTATGTATGTGTGGGTGTATATACGTACGTATGTATGTATGTATGCATGCATGCTCGGCAGTTATTGTGATCCTCTCTGTCTGTCTTAGTGAGTAAAGTGTCTATGCATTTTGTTTTGCTAATACGACCTGTACCATAATCTGTCAGTATTATGACGCTTTATTCCACTATATTCTGGATTACATGAAGCTATTTTACGCCGATTTCAGATGCCCGACAGTATTGAACGGGAAATGCCTACCTCATTTAGTATATTAACTCTTACAAATCCCATTTAAGTTAAAGGTTAGAGTTTGTTATAAAACAGATATGTCATTATTATGCACTAAATATTGCATAACAAAATACTCACTTAACCCTTTGAAGATTATGACGCATATTGACAGTTTATTATGGCTATCATTAGGTGATTCTAGACAGTTTAAGAAGGATCTGTGGGAATTATAACCTGACGTCCATAATATCCTGCCTAAGCTGAATAAAATCGTCAAATAATAGTACAAAATCAGAAAAGAAATGCGTGATCGGATCTTGAAAGGGTTAATTCATCCGTACACAGTTTACTTCCATACATACATTCAAGAGAGAGAGAGAGAGAGAGAGAGAGAGAGAGAGAGAGAGAGAGAGAGAGAGAGAACTTGACTGCGCTTCTGTACTTTACTTCAAGTATTTCAATTGATAAACTTCTTGGTTTTACTGTAGTTTTGCCGGTATAGAGTATGTTAGAAAATGAGTAGCATAACACTAATATTGTTATTTTCTCGTTTTTTGTATTTTCGTATATATACACACACACTCACTCACTCACTCACTCACTCACTCACTCACTCACTCACTCACTCACTCTCTCTCTATCTCTCTCCCCCCTGTAATAAACGTCTAAGGCCCCGTCGTACACTTCCCAGCATTGGGTTCCATTGAGGTAAACGTTTCTGTCTACGGGAGTGACTGATCGGCGGGCTACCTGGGAACACTCCATTTATTGGGTCGTTCCCCCCACTGTCACGGCTTTCTACTCCGTCATTCCCTATGGAGAGAGAGAGAGAGAGAGAGAGAGAGAGAGAGAGAGAGTGTGTGAGTAGGAAAGAAGAAGAAGAGAGGAGGAAGCGAAGAAGTAAAGAGAGAGAGAGAGAGAGACTTGTATGTGAGGATATCAGAAGATGAGTAACGATATCAATTGGTATTAGTATAAAGATTAATATAGATACATTAAATGTGAATTGTATTTATGCATATACTCTAAATACACAGATATTGTATAATAGTTATAAGGGTACAACTGCCTCCACACATACCTGGTACATAACTATAGGATAAAGGCGAGACAGTGACTATTGGATAAGGGGAAGCACTGACTGTGAGTTTAACCCTTTCAAGATACGATGGCTCATTTCTTTTCAATTTTCTGGCTATTATTAGTCGATTTTATTCAGTTTAGGAAGGGTCTATGGAGGTCTGAAAGTTAATTGAGATGTTTACCCTTTTCATTCTCACAGATCCTTCCCAAGTTGTATAAAATCATCTACTGCTAGCCAGAATAAATTGTCAAAGTGCGGTATATATATATAATATATATAATATATATATATAAATGTATTGTATAGACAAATGAAAATTAATAGGTTGATAAATAGCACATAGATAGAAATGTATAGATTAATAGACATACAGATAGATTAATAGATAGATAAACTCAACAAACAAACGAACAAACATCCACTCTTTCAATCGTGGAAACCGTTGGCGTAACGGTCGGTGATTCTCTATTAACCGTCAAATCTATTTAAATTAATTCGAATTCGTCGATTTCCGTTACGGTTACGAATACTAATATGTTTGATAGCCGCTAAGGCGAGAGGAATATATTATTACTGAAGGGTCATCACATAGGCTCCCTTCTCCTTCATGTTTAGCCCCATTAGTTTTGAGATTTTAAGACGTTCGCTCCATTAGTTAGGCGATTTTATGCTTTTCGCCCCGTTTCCTTGTCAATACTAAGACCTTTCGTGGCATATAGGTGTATATTATATCCTGGCGAGCGATAGCGAGCCTGTAAGTTAGAAGTAACCGGCCTTAGCCCAGGACTTATTTCTACCGAAAAAATATACACATTTATTGCAAGGGGAGTCTTGGGGTGATATTTTTTTAACTTGAAAGAGGTCTAGGTTGCAAACTAAAAAAAAAAAAAAAAAAACACACACACACACACACACACACACACACACAGCCCGTAGCCTAGTGGTAGAGCTCTCGTCTCACACACGAGGGGCCGGGGGTTCAATCCCGGCCGGGCGGAGACAAATTGGGCTTGTCTCCTTTCATGTGTTAGCCTCAGTTCACCTAGCTGTAAATAGGTACCTGGAATAAGTGGACGACGTTGTGACGTCCCATCTGGGGTTGGCAAAAAAATGGTACAAGGCGAGATGGGTATCATATGGTTCACCTAAGCTGATGGCTACCTAAGCCTTCGGGCGAGACGGTACCGTCTATAGTGAGAATGGTACCATACAGATCCACCCTAAGCCTTCGTTTCCGATGTCGCCAATTGGCTAAAATACAGACTACACACACATCCACAGCCATTCCAACGATACATATAACACCTACACATATAGGAGGCGGGAAATAACGAGCATGCTCACTCCCGCAATACAACTAGAGTAAGTACAACTAGAGTAAGTACACACACACACACACACACAACCATCAAATGTATACATATATGAATTGGAATTGTCCGATTTCCGTTACGGTACCGAATACTAATACGTTATGAGAGCCGCTAAAGCGAGAGGAATAAATTACTACAGAGGGGTCGGCACATAAGGGCGTATCGATTATTATTCCAGTATCTTTTTTTTTAGTTCGACAAGACAATTTTGTTTTCAGTATTTTAGTTCATTTACTTTTCTACCGAGGGGTCGTCACATGAGTGTATTTGAGCGTTGGAGTATTTGAGTTTTTGTAAATTAATATGTATTGCAAAACAAACTCAAAACAGGAACTGCACATTATAAAAACAAAAGAACTTATACAAATCACTATATCTAACTGCTGTATAATGTGTGTGTGTGTGTGTGTGTGTGTGTGTGTGTGTGTGTGTGTGTGCGTGTGTGTGTGTGCTGATTAGTCATAAGTATATCCGTTTCTCTTAACCCCCCTTAGAGTTTCATAACACGTATTTGTAATAATTATACTCGGGTTATTTTTAGCCAACTTTGCGCAGCTTAGGAAGAACGTCTTTGTATTACTATTACCTACTGATTTTATAGAGACAGATCATATGGTGAAGAATATAGCCGTGATAAAAAATGATTATGATTGTGTTTCTTAGTAGCCACTGAACACATCAAACAATTTATGGGGGGTCACCGGCTTTTTGTTTATCTTTCTCTCCTTTTTTCTCTCTCTCCCTGGCTTGTATCCATTCGGCCCCATTCATCCTACCGTTTTAAGACGTTTATCCCCATCTAGGTGTCGATTTCTTCCTGGCGAACGATAGCGAGCCGAAGAAATCCGGCTTCGCCGGAGAAATTTTTCTATCGAAAAATTTACAAATTTAGCTTGCTGTCAAAACAAAAAAATATATATGCTGGCTCGCTACCGCTCACCAGGACAATATTGACACCTGGATGGGGGTAAACGTCTTAAAACAGTAGGCTGAATGGGGCCGAATGGATACAAGCCAAAGAGAGAGGGAGAGAAAGAGAAAATAAAAGCGAGGTGGGCTCCCTTAAACAATTCATAATGGCCTGCTTTCAAAATTGTCTCCTACTCGATAGTGTATTACCTGTGGCTCTTTATGGGGTCCTTTTTTCTAGACCCCCGTCTCCCTCATGTTTAGTTCCACTATTCTATATATTAAGTAACACCCCGTTCTTAACATTAATCATCAATTACAAACCCTAATGCACTTGAATACACTAATGAAAGCATATGGTCCTCCCGGAATTCGAACTCCGGACACCACACCCAGAACATAAGCATCTAAACCATTACACCACCAACACAGTAAAAGATGTTTGCCCCATTAGTTTGGTGATTTTAGGAACTTTAGCCCCATTTGTTGTACATTAACCCGTCCAGCCCCGGCTAGTTTTGTAATGTTTGTTCACCAGAACCCGGCCGGTTTTCAAAAAATGGTTTTATTCCAGAAACCATAGCGAATGGGTTAGGAATGAAGGAAAAACCACGAAAAACCGCTCAAAAAGCTTAAAGAATGGTCCTACAGAGCCCCCGAAAACGTATTTTACAAGAGTAAAAAATTTAAGGCAATTACCCCTAAAAACCAGGTTATTGCGCGCTCACGCGCACGCACGTGGACTTTGAGAGTTTTCAACCATCGGCACGGTTGCGTGGGATACGTACACAGTTCCCATACAAATCTGAGCCCTGTTGAGTGGCTACACCTGAGGTTACGGTCGGCGCAATTAGGGTGACGCGCCAGGCGCGTCTCTGGGGCTGTGCGTTACATACATCGCCGACGCGTCAGGCGCGTCGCTGGGGCTGTACGGGTTAAAGACCCTCCATGCCATTTAGGTGTAATTTTTTTTTTTTTGGCGAGCGATAACGAGCCTACAATTTAGGAGGAACTGGCCTTCGGCGGAGACATATTTTAAAACTACAAATATACCATGCGGGTATTTTATTTGATATATTGATGGAGGTATAGGGAGGAAACTGAATAAATATTAAGTAAATAAATACATTAATAAAAAAACAAAAAATCTACCGGGAGGCAGAACCAAGGCTGAATGAACCTTGAAATAAAAATTTCATGTTTTTTGTTTTGTTTCTAAAATGCTTCTTTCAACATAGGAGAATAGCATAGGAGGGCAAAAAAAAAAAAAACATATCGCATCCATAACCCCCCCCCCTAACGGGGGTTCAACCACACACACCAATCAACAATTTTTTTTACCCTCAGCCCAAATTTTTGTTTTTTTGTTGGTGTTCCGTTTGTCTAAAAGGCTTCTGTAAACAATAGAAACTATCATATGAGGGCATAGACACCCATATGACATCCCTAGCCCCATGGCCCCCAATATTATGGATTTATATAAAACACTTGTGAAAGTCTTCTGTTCACCCAATGTTCCAAGATGTTTTACATGAGTATCCTATATAACTTTGTTTTCTCTAACAGCTTAGTAATAGAAAACATCTCTGGAAGGCGTAACTTAGTTATTTTCCCCAAAATTGTCACTTCCAAGGTATGAATTTAAACGTTTTGCGATTTCCAGAGATCACATATTGGCAACTCTAAGTACAACTACATTTTTGTGTATTGCTCTGCTTCGTTCCCCTTCTACACACTATATATAGGACTATATAGCAACGGTAATATGATTAGATAATGGCCTTATCTCCCATATTTTCCAAGATTCAAATTTGTTCATGTCGAATTTTGCTGCGCTACCAAATATATATATATATATATATATATATATATATATATATATATATATATATATATATATATATTATTTTTTTTTTTCAGCACTTTCTATTATTCAATATGGGAAAACTAGATCATAATTATAGTTGTAGGGGATGCTTGTAGGATACGCCAGGAAAAAATTGCGGGAAATTTGAAAAAATTTCAATGACTAATTGATTTTTCATATAGTGCAATGCAATTCTGCGCGAGCACATAGAGAGCTGCTTTTTTGTCAGCGAGTCTTAGTATTTCCATTGGTATTAAGATGATATAATGCCAGAAACAAAATCTCTTATACAGGGTGAATTGGGGGTGTAAGGTTCTGCCTCCCCTTATTAATAACTAGATTACTAAAAAATTGAAATACATTATATTTCCTGTGACTTCTGTGTAATTACATGAGTCATATTACTTCACTACTTGCATGGCGGGTGCCCAACTCCGAAAGGAGTTGAAGTAGGGGAGCTATCCCCCCGCCAAAGGCGGCTTTCTAGGGCCTTTCCTAGCTGATGCTGAGAGGATTGGGTTCTAGTCATGTGGTGATGGGCTGGTCTATCAGAGTGAGAGCTGAGCGATCTCTGCCATACCCATAGCTTACTCTGACTGTTCCTTTTACTTATATATCTTCTAGATCTCAAGTGACGGCGTCTTTTACGTGGATCGACCTCCCTACTGCCAACCTAAAAGTTGGCAGATTGGGAGCCAAAGCGTCACATTTTTCCCTTGCCCCTCAACTTTCCCTTCATAATTGCTGAGGGGCACAGGGCCTTGGGTGGGGCTTTGGTTTCTCGGGCGTTTCCGCGCCCTCCTCAGCTCCCTGCCTTAGAGTGGCTTCGGTCACCTGGGTTTTGTTAGTGGTAAGCAGGGAGGGTTTTGTGGGGGCGCTTTATGGCCTTGGCCTTGCTCGGGACCTTGGGGCTGTTCGGCCAGGCAGCCTGGGGAACAACAACAACAACAACAACTTCATTACTTGCAACTTTTAGTTGCAACGTAGTTACCATTAATTTACAAAGTAATTTACAAACTTATTTACAAAGTAATGCTTACAGTATTTAATGATGTCAGTAAATGACTTTCAAATCTAGCCAAATAAATGAACTAACTGTAAAAAAACACTAATGTCTATAACTTTAGTGACTTAATTAGTCCAGATAGAAGGGACCACCATCGCACGAAACGTTTTATTGGATTATGATTTGTATATACTGTATATGCTGTATATATATAATTGTGTGAGAGAGAGAGAGAGAGAGAGAGAGAGAGAGAGAGAGAGAGAGAGAGAGAGAGAGAGAGAGTACTAGGTTTGCTAGGTTTTCCGATTGTATATTTTAAATATATACAGTATATATACAGTACAGTATATATATATATATTTTTTTTTACTTTACGGAATACGTTCATAAATATCAGCATTGATT
Source organism: Paralithodes platypus (assembly GCA_032716605.1). NCBI lineage: Eukaryota > Metazoa > Arthropoda > Malacostraca > Decapoda > Lithodidae > Paralithodes > Paralithodes platypus. The sequence continues at coordinate 30,854,775 of CM064545.1, forward strand.
TAATTATCTCGCAATCGATAGGTACGAGAGAGAGAGAGCGAGAGCAAAAGCTAGGGAGAGTGTAGAAAAAAGAAAACGAGAGCGTACACCGACTGTCGAAGCAAAAAGGCGAAGAAAACGGCTCAAGACAGATAAATATGCCCGCAACTAATGGTCTGCTATAAAACTCCCAACTTAATGGAGGGATGTATCAGGGTTTAGCCATGAGTAGCTTTATTGGACAGACGGACCGACAGACAGACACCTAATAATGAATCAAAGTCTACTGAAATACACGACAGACCTTAAATATAACTGGCAATAAAGACCCAGTAATAAAGTCTCGGATTTACTACGGCTAGATGTACACTCGGATGCCTTAGCCTCTGGGCCACATTTCAAGAATTTGGTGGACCCCCTATGTTTTGCTTTAGGCATTTTTAAGTATCTGGATTGAGTTTTGGATAGAACTTGATTTTCAATAGATAGCTTATATAGTCTTGTAGTTGATGCATATATATATATATATATATATATTCATAAATTCGTTCACAGCGATAGAGTTCCATAATTAGAAATAGGTGATGTCCACGAATATTTATGAGTGGGGTAGAGACTATGGTATCAGAGTGTACAGTTGGTCACATGAATTTGCATACACTTCCTGAGACTATGTATGGAAGGATAGATAGCATGATTGATTTAGAAGTGAAGTGCCCTATGATATTTTAGTCTATGGGATGAATTAACAGTTTTGTAGCCAATTATTTTTTTTAAATAAACAATATTGTTACTTCCATTTGTAACCCTTTCAAGATCCGATTACGCATTCCTTATTTGTTATCTGGTTATTATTCGATGATTGCTCAACCGCCTCAAGGGGTTCTTTACCCCTTTACAGCTTCTTGCTTTGTACAGGGGCACAGTGCGTCCTTGTATTGAGTATTGTTCACATGTGTGGGGAGATTCCTCTCACACCGCACTCCTAGACAAAGTAGAAAGGAAAGCCTTTCGTATCATTAATTCACGCCCACTCACCAACTCTCTGCAATCTCTCTCTCTTCGCCGCAATGTTGCATCTCTCTCGCTATTCTATCGCTATTATAATAGTGTTGCTCAGAGCTTTCCCAGTGTATACCACCTCCTCTACGTAGGGTACGTAGTACCCGTCTTGCAACACAATCCCACCCCTACTCTGTGCAACTCTCCAACCCAAGAGTGTAACTTTATTCTCAGACTTTCTTCTATTCAACTGCTGAGCTCTGGAACTCTCCCAGAATCAGTTTTTCCCTCTTCCTATGACTTAAATTGCTTCAAATTCCGTGTGTCCAGGCATTTTTACTCGAACGTCCCTTGATTGTGGCCGTCACTCTTTCAACTCTGAGGGAGGTACTCGATACAAGCAGTTCTGCCTTTTGTCTCCCTCACTCACATAGACAAAAATAAAAAAAATAAAAAAAAAAAATAAAAAAAAAAAATAAAAAAAAAAATAGGAAAGGTATATGGTCGTCGGAGGTTGCGGGAAGGATCCCGCAGATCCTTCCTAAACTGTACAGTATACAATCGTCTAAAGGTAGCCAGAATATCCTGTCAGTATGCATCATAATCTTCAAAGGGTTAACAAATCACGGAGTTTATTAAACATTAAGTGGCCTGCTGTACAGTCGGCAACATTTTCAGCTAGCCCAAGGCTACTTTTATATATGCTATTATATTTTATCATATATATTAAGGCGAGAAACTCAAACAAATATTAACAAACCAATGAATTTATTGCTTTACGTATAAATATGTGAAGTTTCTAAGTATTTATTTATTCATATATATTATTATATTTTGTTTTGCTCCCTATGCCTCTCATGCTTAAACAAGTAAAAAAACACCCCCAAAACTCCCCCTTGAGATAAATGTGTACATTTTGGAGGTAGACACATGTACTGGCCGAAGGCAAGTACCTCCTAACTTACAGGCTCTCAATCGCTTGCCAAGATAAAATCAAATCGACATTTAAATGGCATGAAAGGTCATAAATTTGAAAGAAAAAAAAATGTGGCTAAAGGTCGCCAAACTAAGGAGGTGGACGTCTGAAAATCTCGAAAGTAATGGGATTAAGGGGAGGTTTCTAGTTTGTTCCCTAGACCTCCATCAAGCTTAAAATTACACCATCTAGACCCTCTTTCAAGCTAAATTTGTACATTTTTCGGTAGAAAAATTTCCCGGCCAAAGGCCGGTTCCTCCTAAATTACAGGCTCGCTATCGCTCGCCAGGAAAAAATTGACCCCTAAATAACACGAAAGATCTTAAAATTGACAGAAATGGGGCGAAAGTTCCTAAAATCGCCAAACTAATGGGGCGAACGTCTTAAAATCTCAAAATCAATGGGGCTAAACCTGAATGAGAAAAGAGTTCAGTCAAAAAATCCCTCAAGTGGAATTCTCCCCTTAAGCATGAGGGCGAAGGGGGTATAGAAGAAAACCCTTAGATAGCCTAAAGTAACGTAGCTGTAAGTCTTTTGGAAACATTGCCGGCCGTACACCTAGCTTCAACAATCAGGGGTTTGGTTGTACGGTCGAGGTTAGTAAGTGTTGTCCGATATTTCACAAAGTTTCGGACACTGACTAATACTCTGAGGGATAAGCACTTTTCCCAGTAACTATAAAGATACCGATAACACTTGTTGAGCGAAAACCACTGGAATCTATGACAACACTTAATACCCCCGATTGTACATATCACGAAAGAAGATTGTGTTGTTTATTTGTTAGATGTGGTGGTATTTGTTAGTGTTGTTGTTGTTGCTGTTGCTGTTATTGTTGTTGCCGTTATTGTTGTTATTGTAGCTTCAGTTGTTATTGTATTTGTTATTTTTGTTATTGTAATTGTTGTTGGTATTTTTTTTTTTCTTTTTTTTCTGTTTTTTTTTTTATGTGATTGAGGAAGGCAAAAGGCAGAACTGCCTATAGCGAGTGCCTCCCCCATAGTTGAAAGAGTGACAGGGCCAAAATCAAGGGACGTTCGAGCCAAAATGCCTGGGCACACGGAGTTGGTTGTTTTATGGAGTGTTGCTGTTGTTATGGTTGCTTGTATTCTTTGCGGTGGTGGTGACATTTGTGGTTATCGATGTTGGTGATGTTGTTCATGGTTTTACTCAGTGTTGTAGTTGTAAGCTTACGAATATTCTCTCTCTCTCTCTCTCTCTCTCTCTCTCTCTCTCTCTCTCTCTCTCTCTCTCTCTCTCTCTTCTCTCTCTCTCTCTCTCTCTTTCTCTCTCTCTCCTCTCTCTCTCTCTCCTCTCTCTCTCCTCTCTCTCTCTCTCTCTCTCTCTCTCTCTCTCTCTCTCTCTCTCTCTCTCTCTCTCTCTCTCTCTCTCTCTCTCTCTCTCTCTCTCTCTCTCTCTCTCTCTCTCTCTCTCTTCTCCTCTCTCTCTCTCTCTCTCTCTCTCACACACACACATACAACACACATACAACACACACACACACACACACACACACACACACACACACACACACACACATACACACACATACACACACACACACACACACACACACACACACACACACACACACACATCCCCCCACTAAGCTAACACAACACACTATCACTCAATGTCACAACAATTTCCTTTACTCCTTACTCCTCCAACCAAGCTACAAGGACTCCCCTGTCTCTTAATTCTGTCCATCATATTTACCTACTCACATACCTACATATTTACTTACCCACATACCTACATATTTACTTACCTACATATTTACTTATTAGCATACCTACATACTTACACATACACTACGGCTGTCTCGTAATTCTCTCCATCATATTTACCTACTCACATACCTAGCTAATTACACATACAGTACATATGAACCTACCGTACCTTATACATACGTATATACCTACATAACCAAATCAAAGTACACGGTTTTCTCTTAATTCTGTCCATCACCTACCTACACACATAACTACATATACAGGTATACTGTATTTACATATTGTACACATATATTATGCAATACATCGCCTGTGCATGTAGCTGGTATGAAATTAATGTAAGCTTGTGAACATTACATAAAGGAAATCACTAACTCGGAATGTGTTTATAGGGAATTTTCTAAATATTTCATCTGTCTGAATCGTTCATTAATATTTGTACCACTTTTGACTGCAGGCGATCATACCTACCTGCCTACCGCATTCCCTACCTACCGTCCTAATTATGCACTTACCTGGTACATACATTCTTACCTACACACACACACACACACACACACACACATAAACACAAACACCCACCCACCCACCCACCCACCCACCCACCCACCCACCCACCCACCCACACACACACACACACACACACACACACTAACCTACTTACTTACATACCTACTTACCAATGTGCATACCTACCATTCTACCCACCTACCGTACTTACTTAAGGGGAGGAAGACCGTTTTTCTGGACCTCCTTCTCCCTCATGTTTAGCGCCATTTTTTAATATAAAACGTTCGGTCCATTAGTTTGGCGATTTAAACACCTTTTGCCCCCTTTCGTAATCAATGTTAAGACCTTTCGTACCATTTAGGTGTCTATTATTTCCTGGCGAGCGAAAGCGAGCCTGAAATTTTAAGAGGAACCGGCCATTGGCCGGGACATTTTTCTACCGAAAAGTGTTCAAATTTATCTTGAAGGGTGGTCTAGGGGGTGTTTTTCTAAGCTTGATGGAGGTCTAGATAGAACACTACAGAATATATGAATTAATAGACCCCCCCCCCCCCCCCCAAAAAAAAAAAAAAAGGTCTGCCCCCCCCCCCCCCCCCTTAAATATTTAGGCCTATCAGTACTATGACGCATTTTTTTTTTTTTATTATTTCTGGCTACCAATATATGATTTTGTACAGGTCAGGGACGATTTTTCACAGTGAAAACGTTTAAAAATATGTCATTGGAATCTAATGATAGTCTTACCTTTTTTCATATTTTGGCTGAAACTAAAAGATTTTCTAGAGCTCGTAAGGTCTCTCATGTAGTCTAGTCGGGTTACTTGATTATAATTATTGGGGGAGAGTTCTTTGAAACTCCCGAACCAAATGTTTCTAATAGAGCTCTGTACGGATATTTTAACACCTAACGAGCCGCCTAGGCGGTAATTAATATGTACCGCCCAGCGGGGTGTTTTTACCCAAAATAGGGTTGTTTACATGATCATTTTCATGCCTAAATAAGACCCAGAGCGTAAAACAAGTATCTATCCCTGAAAGGGCATAAACAGAGCTTTCCAATGACACCCCAACAATCCTTGTACGACCGCTAGTTTTCTTGCAACAATCGCGCAACAGGAGTGCAAAAACCATGTAATTCGGTACTTTCCCTACATAATTCACTGTGTAGCGAGTGTGAGAGGGTGGAGGAGGGTGGGATTCATGTCAGTTGGTCCACAGCGGTGGTCGACATATGTTGCGCGCCGCCAGTTAATGGTTAAAGAATACATTCATACCGATATGGAAGGGTAACTTAGAAGCAAAGGGGGTGTTTCACAAGGCTTTATACCTGGACTCTACATGACTCACTTACCTTAGTGTTTAGTTACGTACTTTTCTATATTCTTACTTACCCAACCTATTTAATTCCCCTAGTATATACCATATTTTGTACTTACATGCTTTCGATACTAAAACTTAAACTGAAAAATATTGATTTGGGTCTGCAAAGATTACACAGTTTATACATACTTACAATTCATAGATATATTTAGACCAGGCCCTTTCATGAGTATTTTAATCTTGAAGAGCCTTCATATCCAATGTACATTATATATAAAAACGAAAAGAAAAATAATTATCTGTGATGTTGTAACACAATACAGCAATGATCCATCAGTAAATGGACATTCAACACATATAGCAGCAGTAATGGACATTCAACACATATAGCAACAGTAATGGACATTCAACACATATAGCAGCAGTAATGGACATTCAACACATATAGCAGCAGTAATGGACATTCAACACATATAACAGCAGTAATGGACATTCAACACATATAACAGCAGTAATGGACATTCAACACATATAACAGCAGTAATGGACATTCAACACATATAACAGTAATGACAACATATAACAGCAGTAATGGACATTCAACACATATAACAGCAGTAATGGACATTCAACACATATAACAGCAGTAATGGACATTCAACACATATAGCAGCAGTAATGGACATTCAACACATATAGCAGCAGTAATGGACATTCAACACATATAGATGCAACAATGCAAAACAATATTACTATTATTGTTTGGTTTGCAATTATTTTAAATGTTCATGTTCTGCAATTAAACTTCCTATGTAATAACTACATACAGTATATATATCTGTATAATACCAGGTGAATAGTCATATAATGTCGACCGGTTGTGTTACAGTCTACGTGTCAAATATTGCCCCCACACATTTGACAGTGGAGGAGAGAAACAGGCCTAATAGGGATGTCAGTTATGTGGCACAAACTTCAATCGAGCCTTGCATTCTGATCGATGTAATGGTTGGCTGTCTGGGTGGAACGGTGGGTGCATTGGGGATGAGCGATAGAGAGAGAGAGAGAGAGAGAGAGAGAGAGAGAGAGAGAGAGAGAGAGCTCAAGCTATATTAAATATGGATTGGTAGATTGAGAGACAGAACGAGATAGAAGTTAACAAGAATGGGATTTAAGTTCCCATATTAAAATATGGATCAGTTAAAAAATTAGTGATGTAGGGGGGAGAGAGAGAGAGAGAGAGAGAGAGGGGGGGGGGGATATAACTTTGTCTTCTATTACTCCCCTCACACGTGCTGAGAGAGAGAGAGAGAGAGAGAGAGAGAGAGAGAGAGAGCGAGAGAGCTGTGACCTTAAAGACAGAAAGAAAAGAAGAGAGGGACGCTTAGTTTGCTGGGCACCACTCTAGCTGACATTATAACTGTCTAGGTTGGTGGTGGCTAGGGCAGGCTGACGTGAGAGACAGCGAGAGAGAGAGAGAGAGAAGTGTAATGAATGTATGTGAGGAAAATTTCGAAGGAATGTAGTTGTTAAGAATGGAATACATACATGTATCATTTATATATCAGACAAGAATGATTTTTATTTTATTTATAAGTAATTTGTTGTTAACATAGTAAATATGTAAACATTCAACTATGCATGTATATATGGATATATACTGTAGATATACATAAACAATAGGCTAGAATACACATTTATGTATTATTATTTATTTATTGCAAAGCGACCTGTATCAAGTGACCTTTCTAAGATATGTTGCTCAGAATACATATGACACGAGTTGTTCGACGGATATCAAGTCATAGGAAGAAGGAAATATGGGCTAGGGAAGACCATACCTATAACAATACATGGATGCATTTTTCTACAAATATGTACCTTACAGCAAGATATTCATGAATAATTTGTTGAGAGAGTGAGTGTGTGTGTGTGTGTGTGTGTGATAGAGAGAGAGAGAGAGTGTGTGTGTGCGAGAGAGAGAGTGTGTGTGTGCGAGAGAGTGTGTGTGAGAGAGAGAGAGAGTGAGTGAGAGTGAGTGAGTGAGTGAGTTGCGACAGGTGATATATAGTGACAGTGTAGGATAATTAGGCTCACTGGACCCAAACAGGTAAAAATGGGGTGTGAGGATTTTAAGAAATAGGCAGCTCAGAGGCGGAGGTACACGAGCCCTATTTTCTGGCAATTTTTAGATCCGGCAATTTTCTTCTGGTCGTATTCGAGTTCATTAACCCTTTCACCACCAATACGTAATTGCCGACTTGCGAGTTTCGTTCTATAAGGCAGTTGGAGCTGTAGACAACGATATTTAATAAAATTTACAGCTAAAATATGGTCGTAGTACATTTATAAATACATAGAACCCAATTCAACATACCATTTATCCATCAGAAATTTACATTATTATTGCATTTCTGTTTAATATCGATGTTCACGGCTCCAACTTCCTTATAACCTGAAACTCGCAAGTGGTCAATAGTCCTCATATTCTGGTTACCATTAGACGATTTGCTTTAGTTTGCAATCTATAATTATCTACGACTTAAATGGGTAAATATGGTCTCAATAAACCCTTTCAATTGTTAGGTTCTTAACCCTCTCCAACATATGACGCTATTTTGAGCCTATTAGGGATACTTTAAAGCCTTTGTTACCATCAGGGGTATTTAGAAACCTTTAGTTTAGTTACTTCAACCTCTGCAGTTGTCTTTGAGTTAGCTGTGGGCAGAAAACTAATTTTGGAGAGGTAATTATAAGAGTGAGAGAACTATTTCTTATTGCTAATCTGGCAACCTCTGCGTCATATGTGCGTGAAAGGGTTAAACTGCATAAAACCGTCTAAGTTTAGCCAGAATCAAAGAGAAGAATGCATCATGGGACTGAATGGTTAACCCTTTCAAGAGACGAGGACGCGTTTCTTAATTTTATTCCGGCGTTCATTAGACGATGTTTATAAATTTCATAAGGGAAGTTTAGTCCTTACAGTGTATAGTTAAGGGGAGATCTCCACTCGAGGGATTTTTTTCTTGACCCCTTTCTCCCTCATGTTTAGCCCCATTGCTTTTAATATTATAAAACGTTTGCCCCCATTAGTTTAGCGATTTTAAGAACTTTCACCCCATATTAAGACCTTTCGTGCAATTCAGGTGTCGATTTTATCCTGGCGAGCGATAGCGAGCCTGTAATGTAAGAGGAACCGGCCTTCGGCCGGGACATTTTTCTACCGAAAAATTTACAAATTTATCTTGAAAGGGACTCGAGGGGGTGTAATTTTAAGCTTGATGGAGGTCTAGGGAACAAACTAAATACCTCCCCTTAATTGGGATAAACATTACCCTTTCTAAAATTTAGGATAATCGTACAATGTTCGTGAAATTAACCCCTTCTGCAATATTACGTTATTATCATCTTACTATGGTTACCATTACAAGAGTTTCTTTTGGGTTATTAATATTATTTATTAAATAATGATTATTGATAATTTTGCTTGCTTTTGTCATTTTCAAGCAATGCATTATAGTTTGTCCGCTAGGGTAACATAAACGCCTTCCCAGACTTTTTCAAACAAAGAATAGGCCCAACCAGACCCCATTCAAGATTAATTGTACATTTTTCGATAGAAAAATGTCTAGGCCGAAGCCCGATTTCTTCTAAATGTCAAGCTTGCTACCGCTCGCCCAGAAACAATCGACACCTGATTAAGGTGAATAGTCTTATTATCGCAAAATAATGGGGTGAAACTTCTTAAAATCTCCAAAATAATGGAGCGAAACAGGAGAGATGCAAATTGATCCAAAATTATCTTTTTTGGTCCATATATGGTTAAGTAAGATTTACTATTCATCGGTATTGAGAATTAGGCTATGCCCTATTTCGTCTGAGGGGTGTCGTTTTGGATGTCCCGTTTCGCTCCATTAGTTTGGAGATGCTAAGACGTTTCACTTCATTAGTTTGGCGACAATATGACGCATCACCCCATTCAGGTGTCGATTTTTTTCCAAGCAGGTGATAGCGAACTTAGAAGAAATCGGCGATACTCTATAGAATTGTAAATACTCCATATTGTTTTGCAACTAGTCTTTATAGAATCACGAATATTTTGTTTATAAAATCGCCAATACTGTTGATAGAAGCGCCCGCGAATATTGTTTATAGAAACGTGAATGATCGTTATACAATCACGAATATTTGTATATATAGTCACAAATGCGTGGTATAAACTCGTAAGTACTTGTTATATACGTCACAGATACTTTTTCTTTTTTATAAATAGAATAGAAAGCGGCAGATCATTTATCTTGATCAAGTGTCCCCGAGCTAAAAATCAAAGTACAATTAAGTTTAAATGCATGATGTTTGAATAATTTAAAGTCATAGGAAGAGGCACAGGTGATCTGAGGAAATCTTCTTTTAAGTTTAGTAATATGTTAAGAAAACTGTGAAAAATATTCAATTTCTAAGTTAGAGGATTGAAGGAAAATACAGTTGTCCACATGTATTTGTACCCACTCCGTGATTTTATGTATCGAAGCAACAATATCGTGGTTATCTGACAACAATTGATTCTGGTAATATCGTTAGTTGATCAAATTAAACTAGAGGAGCAATCGGTAGAGCGCATACCTCCGCTTACGCTGACTGGTTCTTGACCATTAATATCTTGTAGCCTTAAATTCTGTTCAGGATCTGGGTTCCAGGATATGATCCGGATCGCCTCTAAAATCGAATCGCTTCTTCATTGGAGCCATATCCTATCTGCTCACCAAATGTAATTAAAATCGGTTCATATCTTTGTGAGATACCTTGTTTACATATACAAACAAACGAACACATTAACGGAGGCAAAAACATAACCTCGGTTCAACTTCGTACTAATTTGCCTTCCATACATAAAATCACTGAGTGGATCCAAATTAATGTGGGCAACTGTACCTTGTTATACAGTCGTTAGTACTAATGGTAACACAGATGGACTACCAGTACTTACAAGGGTGAGTGAACGCAATTACTATCATTAACACTTTTAGTATGATTGCAATAGTATATATTTGATGTTGTGTGTTATTTATGCTATTCATGAAGACCCGTGCGAGTATAACGGTTCATTGATATAGTAACCTCCTTAGTTATTGATATAGTAACCTCCTTAGTTATTGATATAGTAACCTCCTTAGTTATTTATGTATTATACTTATTAATTGATTTGTTTATGTATTGATTTACTGACTTATTATTTTTTTTGTTTTCAAGTAATTCTTCAGCACATAAAACTCGCTTAGCGATAGCCAGAGGAAAATGGAGAGGACTGCCCCGTACTGAAGGAGTTAATTAGTCCAGGAAAATGGAGAGGACGGCCCCGTACTAAAGGAGTTAATTAGTCCAGGAAAATCAATAATTTATCTGGCTAACTAAAAATGGTTACTTACGATCTATATATATTTCTAAATCGCTTTCATATACTTGAAGTAGTCTGTGAAACTTGATGAAACTCAAATTAGTCAACCTTATTTAAATTAAGTATTTTTGAACGCTGCCTACTAGCTTTGAATACCTTCCTAATTTAAGTAGTGTAGATTAACGTAACGTTGAATTAACTCTTACAGTATTCGATAACACCTTTCTTCCCTCTATAAATCTATATGATACGTTTATTATTTTTTGGAAGGACCTGTGAAAGTCTTTGAGATTATATAGACCTTTTTGATTAGCACACATCCTTCTTATAACTCCATAAAATCGTTTAGTATTAGCCATAGTCACAGCAGAAGGGCGCCCTCGTATAGAGAAGGGTTAATTTGTATATTCTATGCAGAGCTGCCGGCGAGGAGAGAGCAGGAAATGCCGCGGAATGGAAGGCAAACAGAATGGAATTAATAATGGCCGAAGAATTTGGGACGCGTTTATATCTGCATTAATTTCCTACGGGGTAACTGTCATTCATCCCTTTCAGTACATAATATGTCGTTTTTATTTTATTTCAGCTAGACGGTTTTATGAAGTTTAGGAAGGATATATGGTAGCTAAAAGGGATTGTATGAAGTTTAGGAAGGATATATGGTAGCTAAAGGGATTAATTGAGAAAGTATGTAGCCTTTCAATTGGTAGACGTCCTTCCTAAGCTAAATAGAATTGTCCAATAGTTGCCAGATTATAATGAAAAGATGCCACCGGTACTGAATGGGTTAACCCTTTCATTACTGGGACACCATTTCTTACATATATTCTGGCTAACATTAGACGATTTTGTCAACGTATGAGTGGCTTCTAGCATGACAGGAGTATAAAACATCACACCTAAATTCTTCTAAACTCTACACACCCTATGTGGTGGATTGTGTACTTTTATTTCATAGATTTCATTTTAGTAAGCGTTGTTTCCACATCGCGATTTTGATAATTTAATTTGACTTTATATTGTCCTTGTCCCAATTTTGGTTTGTTTAGTTTGCAAGTTTTACATTTTAATTTTATCACACCTAAGCTCTTTTTTATTCCCTCAAAAACATCCTAGACTGCATAAAGTGATCTAAATACCCGCGCAGGAAAGGTTAATATTAACCCTTTCACGCATTTATGACGCAGAGGTTGCCAGATTAGCAATAAGAAATAGATATCTCTCACTCTTATAATTACCTCTCCTAAATTAGTTTTCTGCCCACAGCTAACTCAAAGAAAACTGCAGAGGTTGAAGTAACTAAACTAAAGGTTTCTAAATATCCCTGATGGTAACACAGGCTTTAAAGTATCCCCAAGAGGCTCAAAATCGCGTCGTATGTCGGAGAGGGTTAAAAGAACTTAGAAATGGAATAGCCGTTTGTTAACCCTTCCGGGGTAGGATGACGCCTTTCTTGTGTTACAGGCAGCTCTGCCTTTTGTCTCTTTCATACACAGAACAAAATAAGCTTAGGAAAGACCTCTAGGAAAGAAAGGGCTACAGACTATTTCCATTAACCTTTCAACTCTCACAGATAATTGCTAAGCTGATAGTCTTCTAAATTAACCAGAATAGAAGGAAGGAACTCATCATAGTCTAATAGCTTTAACCCCTTCAGTACTGGTGACATCTATATAATTTTCTTCTAGCTATATCTAGACAATTTTGTGCAGTTTCAGAAGGATCTGTGGTAGTAAAAATGATTAAGTGAGATAGTTCGAAGCCTGTTAATTGCTGGGTTCGAAGCCTGTTAATTGCTGGGTTCGAAGCCTGTTAATTGCTGGGTTCGAAGCCTGTTAATTGCTGGAGGTCCTTTATCAAACTGAATACAAATCGTCTAACAATAGCCAGAATAGAGTTAAATGGACGGCGCCGGTACTGAAAAACATTACACTGAATAAAAGTACAGGCAAACATAATTAATCATTGTTCTTAAGGGGAGGTTTCTAGTTTATTTCCTACTCCTCCAGCAATCTTAAAATTTCACCCCCTTGACCCCCTTTCAAGATAAATTTTACATTTTTCGGTAGAAAAATGTCCCGGCCGAAGGCCGATTACTCTTAAATTACAGGCTCGCTATCGCTCGCCAGGATAAAATCGACACCTAAATGGCACGAAAGGTCTTAAAATTGACAGAATGGGCGGAAATTCTTAAAAATCACCAAACTAATGGGGCAAACGTCTTAAAATCTCAAAAGCAATGGGGCTAGACATGAGGGAGAAAGAGGTCAAGAAAAAAGTCCCTCAAGTGGAAATCTCCCCTTAATAAGCCGATGATTGCTTACGGATCATTGTATACGACTGTTAACCCCTTGAGAATTATGACGCATTTTGACAGTATATTATGGCTATCATTAGACGATTTGGTACGGTCGCGCTAATAAGTCATGGCCCAGCTGGCATTACGTTTGGCTTGCCCTGTACTGTATTAATGTCTGTCAGATGTTTAATAGGGTGGGTAAGTGTAAGAACATGTTTGTATATTTCACTCGATATGAAGAAATGAAGCTTAGATATTGCTGATACCAATTATTGATCAAAACATACTTGGTGCCGAGACATCACTTTTTAGCGCGATTGTACAGCTTAGCAAGGATCTGTTGGTATTGAAAGGGTGAATTTTATATCAGTTAACCCTTTGGCTTCCATTCACCCTTTCTAATCTGATTTAAGTCGTCTAATGATAGCCAAAATATACTGTCAATTGCCGACTTGCGAGTTTCAAGCTATAAGGAAGTTGGTGCCGTAAACATCGGTATTAAACAGAAATACAATAATAAAATAGATGTCTAATGGATAAAACGTAAGTTGAATTTAGTTGTATGTATTTATAAATGTTGAATTTAGTTGTATGTATTTATAAATGTTGAATTTAGTTGTATGTATTTATAAATGTTGAATTTAGTTGTATGTATTTATAAATGTTGAATTTAGTTGTATGTATTTATAAATGTTGAATTTAGTTGTATGTATTTATAAATGTTCTACAACCGCATTTTAGCTGGTAATTCTGCTTAAGGGGGGTGACCTGCTTTTTGTTATTTGTCCTTTTCTCTTTTTCTCTGGCTTGTATCCATTCGGCCAACTATTTTAAGACGTTTATTCCTATCTAGGTGTCGATTTCTTCCTGGCGAGCGATAGCGAGCCAGCATTATATGAAGAAATCCGGCTTCGCCGGAGAAATTTTTCTATCGAAAAATGTACAAATTTAGCCTGCTGTCAAACAAAAAATAAAAAATATGCTGGCTCGCTACCGCTCACCAGTAAAAAAATTACACCTGGATGGGGATAAGCGTCTTAAAACAGTAGGCTGAATGGGGCCAAATGGATACAAGCCAGAGAAAGATAGAAAAGGACAGAACAAAAACAGGTCACCCCCCTTAATATCAATATAAACCAATCCAACTTCCTTATAGCTTTAAACTCACGAGTGGTCAATTAGCGTCATACTCTTCAAAGGGTTAAAATATATATCGATAATAGCTTACTAATAATATACAATTGTTAATACTATGCACACTTTGGAAAAAATAGAGCCGGCAATTACTTAAATCTATAACAATCTGAAAGAAAAATGTGAATTGATGGGTTTGCCGAGTTAATGCATAAAAAGTATGATCTGATAACTCGAACGACAGGAAGTGAAACCATGGGAACGAGGGAGGAGGAGGAGGTGGTGGTGGTGGTGGTGGAGTACAAAGGAGTACAAAGGAAATCAAGCAACAACAGGTCTAGTGACCCTTCTAGGCTGCTTGTCCTCCAAAACACTGAGGATCAAGTGTCCAAACAGTGGTTTAGAGTGGGTAAGGGAACATTGGAAATGGAACTTCTGCCCTAGAACTAATGTCCGTGGCAGGATTAGGAAGTTGGTAGGGGACAGATGGGTTAGTAACTGAGGGGGGGATAAAATAAAGTTATTCATTTACAAACGCAGTCAGTCGCGGGTTTGATGCGAGATATTTGTCTAAGCGGAGTTTAAATGAATCAACGGTGCTGCAGTCTACAACGTCTCGGGGAAGCCCATTCCACAAGTTGACAACTCGATTGAAGAAGAAATTCTTAGATTCGTGTGAGTTAAAAGATTTACCAATAATTTTGCAACCGTTTCCCCTCGTGTAATTAGATTGGTCGATAGTGAAGTACTTACTACAGTTCATATTGTCGATGCCTTTTATGATTTTGAACACTTGAATTAAGTCACCTCTTAATCTGCGCTGGGTTAAAGGAAATAGATTTAATTCTCTAAGACGCTCTTCGTATGGTTTGTTCTTTAGGCTAGGTATCATTTTGGTAACTCTACGTTGAACTCGTTCTAGCTTGTTTATATCTTTTTGGTAATAAGGGCACCAGGATTGAACGCAGTATTCTAGAAGAGGGCGGACTAAGGAATTGTAAAGGGTTAGGATAACTTCTTTGGATTTATGCTCAAATGACCTGCCTATAAAGCCAATTATTTTGTTTGCCTTCTTAACAACTTCTGAACATTGTTGACTCGGTTTTAGGTTACTCGATATTGTTACTCCCAGATCGGTTTCTTTGTTTACATTCTTAAGCTGAGTGCCATTCATCGAATAGTTTGCTTTCTCATTTAGGTGTCCGATATGTAGTACTTTACATTTATCCGCATTGAAACTCATTTGCCAAATTTGGGCCCAACATGACAATTTATCTAGATTGTGTTGCATATCGTCAACTTGTTCTTTTGAGAGTACGCTATTTGCAATTTTTGTATCGTCAGCAAATTTTGAGATTGTACAGGTGAGACCCTCATCTATGTCGTTGATGTAAATTAGAAAGAGAATTGGTCCTAGTACCGATCCCTGGGTACCCCGCTACTTACATTGGTCCATTTAGATGCCTTACCGTTTATGACTACTCATGGTGGAGGAGGAGGTGGTGGTGGTGGAGGTGGTGGTGGTAGTGAGGGAATACAAAGGAGAACACACTGCAACAGACTTATTGGTCCTTACGGGGCAGTTTGGATATCTAAAACTACTATTCTATTGACTACGAGGTAGAAAAAAGGTTATAGCTATCCTCAATTAGCATTAAGTGTATGAACATAGGAAAATGGAAATCTGCAGTAGGCCTATTAAGGGGAGGTTTTTAGTTTGGGCCCTAGATATCCTTCAAGCTTAAGATTACATCTCCTTGAGCCCCTTTCAAGATAAATTTGTACATTTTTCGGTAGAAAAATTTCCCGGCTGAAAGCCGGTTCCTCTTAAATTACAGGCTCGATATGGCTCGCCAGGATAAAATCGACACCTAAATGGCACGAAATGTTTTAAAATTGACAGAAATGGGTTGAAAGATCTTAAAATAGTCAAAATAATGGGGCAAACGTCTTAAAATTAGAAAAACAATGGGGCTAAACATGAGAGAGAAAGGAGTCAAGAACAAAATCCCTCAAGTGGACATCTCCCCTTAACCCATAAGAGGCAGACCCCTTCTTCCCTACATCACTATTTATTTTATTTTACATCTATGTCCCTTATAACTGTAGTCGGCATCAGCTGACGTTATGTAATATTAAGGGGAGGTTTTTAGTTTGGTCCCTAGAAATCCTTCAAGTTTAAGATTACACCTCCTTGAGCCCCTTTCAAGATACATTTGTACATTTTTCGGTAGAAAAATGTCCCGGCTGAAAGCCGGTTCCTCTTAAATTACAGGCTCGCTATCGCTCGCCAGGATAAAATCGACACCTAAATGGCACGAAATGTTTTAAAATTGACAGAATGGGTTAAAAGTTCTTAAAATCGTCAAAATAATGGGGCAAACGTCTTAAAATTAGGCAAACAATGGGGCTAAACATGAGAGAGAAAGGAGTCAAGAAAAAAATCCCTCCAGTGGAAATCCCCCCCTTAATGCCTACAGCTAGACCAGTGCCGAATGAAGCATTGTGCGCCATCTATAGGAGGCTATGGTGGTGAGGGACAACCTTTCCAGCGCCAACTGTTATTTGCTCTTCAGACTTCGTTATTCGTGCAAACATCGAATCCACAGGGGGGAGAGAGACTTACATAGACTTACATAGATAAACTGGCCACACAGACCTTACGATCCAAACGAGGTGGTCAGGACTTACTTCTAGTAGAGATGGCAAAGGAAAGGATAGAAAAGAAGAAGGCTCTCTCCCCACCCTCCGTTCCCTCCGGCAATTGCCGTGCATGAAAAAGTTGGAAGTGATTAACCTTGCTGGACTTCGAAATCCCCAGAAGGAATTTACAGGAAAGATTGGAAAAAAAAGAAAGGGGAAAACAAAAAGAAATAAACAAAACAAATCATGCAACCCTTCGCCTTAGCAGCATGTAACTTTTGGGGTTAATTGGAATCATCCAACCCATCACCCTTAGTAGTATGTACATATTTAGTGATGTTTATTATTCTTATTTTTTATTTGTGTATTATTATTATTTTTTCTTTTCTAACGCTCTCTTCAGCTGAACAAATAATAACGGTGATAATTACTGCCTACTCCATACCAATTTTTCTGTGGTATGAGTCTAGATTTTTCTTACACGTATCTATAGAGGAGCTGTCTATTACTTTATTTGGAAGTTTGTTCCACTCATCAATTACACTGTGAGTGAAGACATTTTTTGTTGTATCTAGATTCGCTCTCCAACCTAATAATTTTACATTTTTTCCTCTTGTAGATGTGTCTTCGGCTTTTTTGAATAACTTATCTAGATTAATGTTACTGAATCCTTTTAGAATTTTAAAACACTCTTATCAATTGGCCTCTTATCCTTCGTTTCTTAAGTGAAAATAGATCAAGTTCTCTCAGTCTTTCATCATATGATTTATTTTTCAATGAAGGGATTAGCTTGCCTTTGCACAGATTCCAATTTTTTAACATCCTTTATGAGGTGAGGTGACCAAAACTGCACAGCATATTCGAGGTGCGGTCTCACCATACTTTTGTATAAGGGCAAAACTATGTCTTTGCTGTGATAGTGGAAGTTTCTTCTGATGAAACCTAGTGCCCTGTTTGCTTTGTTTGCAGCCGCTGTGCATTGATTGGAAGATTTTAAGTTTTCGTTTATCAGCACTCCCAAGTCTTTTATTTGAGTTAAAAAATTTATCTTTTCTTCATTCATGTAGTATTCATATTTATTGTTTTTAGAACCTATTTGCAATATCTGACATTTATTTACATTAAACGGCATTTTCCACTTCTCCGACCATTCTGTGACTTTATTTAAATCAGCTTGAAGGTTTATTCTATCACCTTCGGAAATGATTGCATTACCTATCTTCGTGTCATCCGCGAATTTGGAAATTAGATTATTTATGCCATTATCTAGATCATTGATATATATTATGAACAACACTGGTCCCAATACTGAGCCTTGGGGGATTCCACTAGTTACTTGGCTCCATGTTGAATCCACACCGTTGATAACTACTCTATGCTTTCTTTCACTTAGCCAGTTTTTAATCCAATCATACGTTTTGCCCTGTATTCCTATGTCTCTTATTTTCTGTAATAATTTATCGTGCGGGACCTTGTCGAAGGCTTTTTGAAAGTCTAGATACACTATGTCGAGGCTTTTGGTGAAGTCATTTAGTTTGTATAGGCTGTCATAAAATGCTATTAAATTAGTTAGGCATGATCTCTTTGCTCTGAATCCGTGTTGACTATTGTTAATGAGGTTATTGTTCTCAAGGAATAATACGATTTTATCCCTTATGATTGATTCACACATTTTTCCAATTACGGAAGTTAAGCTAATCGGCCTATAGTTATTTGGTAGTGTTTTGTCACCATGTTTAAATATCGGTGTTATATTAGCGGTCTTCCAGAGAGAGAGAGAGAGAGAGAGAGAGAGAGCAATATCTGGAGGATTGGAAAAAGAAACTTGCAGATCTATAGTCGGTTTCTTCTAAGCTGGCGGTAAATTGTCATGGCACCATTTGTATTTTGTAGCAACAATGTACTAATTATGACAGTTTTGTATTAATATGAGCAGAAACATACTGTAGTTGGTTCATAGTTTTCCATTAAGGGGAGATTTCCACTTGAGGGATTTTTTTCTGGACTCCTTTCTCCTTCATGATTAGCCCCATTGCTTTTGAGATTTTAACACGTTCGCCCCATTAGTTTGGCGATTTTAAGAACTTTCGCCCCATTTATGTCCATGTTAAGACCTTTCATGCCATATAGGTGTCAATCTTTTCCTGGCGAGCGATAGCGAGCCTGTAATTTAAGAGGAACCGGCCTTCGGCCTGGACATTTTTCTACCGAAAAATTTACAAATTGATCTTGAAAGGGGTCAAGGGGGTGTAATTTTAAGCTTGATGGAGGTCTAGGGAATAAACTGAATACCTCCCCTTAACCCTTCAACACGATAAGGTAATTTTCGGCATATTCTGGTTACTATAGTAGATGATTCTCTTTAGTAGCTGAAATCTACCTATAGCACTCAAAGAGGTCAATCATATCATGATAAACCAACTAAATATCATAGGTCCTTCTGAAACTGCATACAATCATATGATAAACCAGCTAAAGGGGAGGTTTTTAGTTTGTTCCCTAAGTTTTCATTAAGCTTAAAATTACACCCCCTAGACCCCCTTTCAAGATAAATTTGTACATTTTTCGGTAGGAAAATGTCCAGGCCGGAGGCCGGTTGCTCTTAAAATACAGGCTCGCTATCGCTCGCCAGGAAAAAATCGACACCTTAAAATTGACAGAAATGGGGCAAAGTGTCTTAAAATGTTCAAACTACTAGGGCGAACGTCTTAAAATCTCAAAAGCAATGGGGCTAAACATGAGGGAGAAAGGGGTCCAGAAAAAAATCCCTCAAGTGGAGACCTCCCCTTAATATCATAGGTCCTTCTGAAACTGCATACGAATGTCTAATGATAGCCAGCGTAGATGGTCCAAATAGGCGTTATCGAAGTGAAGGGAAGTTTCGAGATAATTATTTGCTGTTATGAAACTTAAGGGGGAGGTTTTTGTATTTTCTGGACCTCTTTCTCCCTCATGTTTAGCCCCATTAGTTTGGATACTTGAAGACGTTCGCCTCATTAGTGTGGCGATTTTAACACCTTTGGCACCATTTCTTTGCCAATTTTAAGACCTTTTGTGTCGTTTAGATAACGATTGTTTCCTGGTGACCGATAGCGAGCATGGCCGGTACATGATGATAGTGATGATGATGGTGGTGGTGATGATGATGGTGATGATGATAATGATGATGGTGGTGATGCTAAGGATGATAGAGGTGGTGATGATGATGATGGGAATGATAATGATGGTGATGGTAATAGTGATGATGATACTAAAAATAGTGATGGTAATGATGATAGTGGTGATGATGATAATGGTGGTGATGATGATTATGATGATGGTAATTATGGTAATGATAATGGTGGTGATGGATGAGGATAATGTTAATTAGGATGGTGATGACGGTGAATGTACCTGTGCATTATTTATGTTACACGAATGTTGTATTTGATTTATCTGTGTGTGTGTGTGTGTGTGTATATATGTGTGTGTGTGTAATAGTGGTTTGTGTGTGTATGTATGTATGTATTGTGATTGTGGGAGTGGTTTGGGTGTGTGTGTATGTGTATGTGTGTGTTATATGTGTAGAAGTGGTTTGTATGTGTATATGTATGTATTGTATTTGTGGTTTGGATGTGTGTGTGTGTGTGTGTGTTTATGTGTGTTGTTGGGGATACATATGGGTGTGTAACTGGTTGCACATGTGTACTTCTGTGCTAACATGTACGTTCGTGTAAGTTATGTGAGTGTTGTATCTATAATGTTTTGTGTGGTGGGAATATATCATGTACGTGTGTGACTGTATGTGTGTGTGGTCGTGTGTATGGGTATGGCGCGATTGTGTGTATGTATATAGGTGTGAGTGTAAAAGGTGGACGTGTTTGTGCACATGAGTGTGTATTTACGTGTGAGTGTCTGTGTATGTACATGTTTTTGTGTGTATGTACAGTATATGTACGTGTATGTGTGATAGTGTGTAAGTGGACGTGTGGATGTGTATGTGTGTGTATGTACGTGTGTGTGTATGTATTTGTGTGTGTATGTATTTGTGTGTATGTGTATTTGTGTGTGTGTGTGTGTGTGTGTGTGTGTGTGTGTGTGTGTGTGTGTGTGTATGTACGTGTGTGTGTGTGTGTGTGTACTAATGGGTGGGAGATGTGAGTGAGGCGGGGGGCTAATGTATGTAAATTTATAATATATATACATGGGTCAGCGTCGGTGTGTCTATGTGTGTGTGTTGGCGTGTGTTAGTGTGCACATTTTGGTGTACAGGAGTGTCTAAATGTGTGTGTGTGTATGTGTGTGTGTTGGTGTGACTTCGTGCGCAGAAATTGAAGTACATAGGTGTCTAAATGTGAATGTGTGTGTGTGTGTGTGTGTGTTAGATTGTATCCATGTATGCAAGGACGTGCTACTACATATGTTAGCCTTTTTATTGTGTTTCATAAACGTATTGTAAATTAGATAAGCAGTACCGGTAATATATACAATTACAGGGCACTCAGTAGAGATGCCAAACAATGCCTTTGGTACTGGCAAAATAATGATGGTACGACGGGATACTATAGTCTATTCATTCTAATTTGGCCAGAATCTTGACCCCAAACCTTCTGTAACTCAAAATGGACTAGGGTAAACGAACTAATATTCCTATCTATTGAGAAGACTCAGCCAGGGAATAGGTGTATTAATATACAACCCATTTGCTCTAGCCCTTTTTGAGTTATAAAGATTTGGTGGTCAAGATTTTTGGCCTACTTATATTGAATAGACTATAGACCTCTCGTTACCTGACCATCTCACTACCATATCATACATATAATACATTTCAATACGAAACCTAATAAAATGTATCTCTTATTACCATAATTATACCAAATCACAAACAATCCTATATTATATTTGGTTTGGTGTGATTTATTAAATTCTATAACTGCCATTTGGTTTCATAATTAAACGATACTAGAAAGGAGCCGTTGAGATGGCTATTCCTAAATGAAAATAAGATTAGAGTCTATTTTCACTCCATATGTAAGCTCGTGGATATTATAATCGGTTTACTTACAGCTGATGGTAATTTGAATCCTTTAGCAGCTAGTTTATCGATATTCAAGTGGGGATGGTTCACGTTTTGGTAGATTTTTTAATTTATATATTATTATTTTTTCTAGTCCATCAAACTAAAAAAAAAAAAAAAATAAAAAAAAAAAAAAAAAATCAGCATCCCCCTTCAAGATATATTTGTACATTTTTCGGTAGAAAAATGTCCAGGCCGAAGGCCGGTTCTTCCTAAATTACAGGCGTGGGGAATCTTGTAAAAACCCTTGTATGGTATCCTGGAATATAGATCCTGTGACTTGTGCTTGAATTGAAATACAAATAGGATTTCCCTTCTCCTTAATATAAATAAGAAAAGGTTAAAAATTCCTTTTTCACGCCGTGGTGTAGTGGATTAAAACCTTGGATACTCGTTCTGAATGTCGGAGGTTTGAGTCCGGCTGGGATTATATAAACATTTATTAGCTCACGTGTATTTGTGAGATACACTTGATATATATATAATATTATATAAGCATAATCCTGCACGTGTGTATATCCGTGTTGTTTTCAATGAGTGGTTGAGGGTGTGGGCGTGGCTGGGTTAAGGGGATAGTGCTGTTTTTTTTGGTCTATATATTTTTAGTTTCTTCGCTAGACCTCCATCAAGCATTAAAAAACACCCCTAGACCCCCTTTCAAGATAATTTTGTACAATTTTCGGTAGAACAATTTCCCGGCCGAAGGCCGGTTCCTTCTAAGATTACAGGATCGCTATCGCTCACCAGGAAGAAATCGACACCTAAATGGCACTAAAGGTCTTAATATTGACAAAGAAATGAGGCAAAAGGTCTCAGAATCGCCAAACTAATGGGGCAAACTTCTTAAAATCTCAAAACTAATATGCCAATCATGAGGGAGAAGGGGGACCATAAAAACGGCCCATCTCCCCTTAAGGTCTCTAAGGGGCACCATGACGCCCACACCACCCTCACACCAGATGGATGGGCGCTACCTCAATGGTGACTCTGGGTGTGTGTAAGTGGTGCTTGTGTATGTGGTGAGTGTGTGTACATGGTGACTGTGTGTAAGTAGTGCTTGTATGTGTAGTGAATGTGTGTAAATGGTGAGTATGTGTGAATGGTGGATAGTGATTGTAAGTGGTGCTTGTGTACGTGGTGATTATGTTTAAATGGTGACTGTGGATGGTGGTGTGTAAATGGTGCTTGTATATGTGGTGAATGTGTGTAAATGGTGACTATGTGTAAATGTTGCTTGTATATGTGGTGATTGTATGTAAATGGTGACTATGTGTAAATGTTGCTTGGATATGTGGTGAATGTGTGTAAATGGTGACTATGTGTAAATGATGCTTGGATATGTGGTGAATGTGTGTAAATGGTGACTATGTGTAAATGATGACTGGATGGTGGAAGTTTGTAAGTGGTGCTTGTGTATGTGGTGATTGTGTGTTAATGGTGACTGTGAATGGTGACTGTGTAAGTGGTGATTGTATATGTGGTGATTGGGTGTAAATGGTGACTGTGTGGATGGTGGTAGTGTGTGAGTGGTGATTGTATGTAAATGGTGACTGTGTTAATGTTGCTTGGATATGCGGTGAATGTGTGTAAATGGTGACTGTGTGGATGGTGACTGTGTGTAAGTGGTGATTGGGTGTAAATGGTGACTATGTGTAAATGGTGACTATGTGTGTGGATGGTGGTAGTGTGTAAGTGGTGCTTGTGTATGGTGATTATATGTTATGTAAATGGTGACTATGTGTGAATGTGTGTAAATGGTGACTATGTGGGAATGGTGGTGATTGTGTGAGTGGTGCTTGTATATGTGGTGATTTTATGTAAATGGTGAATGTGTGTGAATGGTGACTGTATGTGAATGGTGAATGTGTGTAAATGGTGCTTGTATACTGTATGTGGTGACTATGATAATGGTGACTATATGTGAATTGTGACTGTAAATGGTGACTGTATGTAAATGGTGACTGTATGTGAATGGTGACTGTGTAAATGGTGACTATGTAAATGGTGACTGTATGTAAATGGTGACTGTGTAAATGGTGACTGTATGTAAATGGTGAATGTGTGAATGGTGAATGTGTACATGAACTGTGACTCAATTAATTTTGAGATTGTAAGATGTTCGCCCCATTAGTTTGGCGATTTAAAAATCTAGCCCCATTTTGTATCAATTTTAAAATCTTTCGTGCCAAATAGATGTCGATTATTTTCCTGGCGAGCGATAGCAAGCCTGCAATGTAGGAGGAAACGGCCATTGGCTGGGATATTATGCTACCGAAAAAATTACAAATTTATCTCGATGGGCGGTTTTGGCGGAGATTTGATTTTAAGCTTGGAGGTCTAGGGAGCAAATTACAAACCTCCCCTAAATAAATGTTTGGTGATGTGGTGTGGTGTTGGTGATGATGGTGGTGGTGAGTCACTTGGTTAAGGCGGAGTAACACTAGCCCTTTTTCGAGCAATTTTTACGGGCAATTATGGTCTGGAAGCTTAAAAAATTACACTTTATCAGAATTCAGCCGCCTAACATAATCTACCTTCAGTCTAGTTACCGATACCAGGCGAAAATGTCCCGAAATGATACGAGAAAAATCTTGCTCATGGAAAATTGACGGAAAAAGCGCTCGTGTGACAGCGGCTTTAACGTGGTGGTATTTTTTACTGGTGCTGTGATAATGGTGATGCTTTCGATGGCAGTATGGGGCCATTGTATATTATGTGATGGGTGTATTGGAGGTAGTGGTGATAGTGGTGGTAATGATGATGGTGACTGTGGTGGTAGTGATATGGGTGAGAATATTTGTGGTGGGGTGGTAATGATAGTGGTGGTGGACTGATGGTGGTGGTGTTGATGGTGGTGGTGATGTATCGGCGAAGGAATGTGATAGGAGTGATGAGTGCATAAAAACCACCAGACTATTACAAAATCTAAATATATGAATAAAACATGAGCTGTTGAATGACAAATATATAGACAGTGATTAAGAAAAACAAGCTAAGTAAATTGCTTAGCAGAAACATATAAATACAGTATGCATATATACATGAGAGAGAGAGAGAGAGAGAGAGAGAGAGAGAGAGAGAGAGAGAGAGAGAGAGAGAGAGAGAGAGAGAGAGAGAGAGAGAGAGAGAGAGAGAGAGAGAGAGAGAGAGAGAGAGAGAGAGAGAGAGAGAAGCGTATAGGAGAGAGAGAGGAGAGAGAGAGAGAGAGAGAGAGAGAGAGAGAGAGAGAGAGAAGAGAGAGAGAGAGAGAGAGAGAGAGAGAGAGAGAGAGGAGAGAGAGAGAGAGAGAGAGAAGGAGAGAGAGAGAGAGAGAGAGAGGAAAGTGAGGGAGTCCACCACTGTCTAATAAAGATAAGCAGAGATTACCAAATTGCCACAAAATATCCCCCTCTCTCCCCCCCCCCCTTCTCTCTCTCCCCCTGTGGTAGAAGTAGTACCCCTTTCCCTTCTCTTTGTATTGTGAAGTGGCTGTTCGTGATGGGTTAATTACAGACCCTTTCCCCGCCGATGCTTCCGTGGCCCGCCTCCCTCGACCCATCCTCACTATCTCGCTCTTGCTATCTCTCGCTCTCTCACACACGCACTATAGACACACACACACACACACACACACACACACACACACACACACACACACACACACACACCAACCCTACCAGGCCTGCATCCTCCTAGAGGAGTAAGAGAGGGGGGACGGGAGAGGATGTGTAATACGGAAAAACACGATAATAGTGAGAGAGAGAGAGAGAGAGTTGGAGTTGCAATAATTAGTCGGCATCACAAAGCTCTTACCGTGTGTGTGTGTGGGTTTTTTTTTTTTTTTTTTTTTTTTTTTTTTTTTTTTTGTGGCGGTCTTTTTTTTTTTTTTTTTTTTTTTTTTTTTTTTCATATATATATATACCGAATTTTAAGGGAAGTATGATCCAGGTCAAACAATTAACACGTTTCTAATTTAAGTAATGATAAACATTTTCAGGTTTATCTTCTAGCCATATGTTTTTAAAATATTAAAACAAATTATTTTAGAATAATTCTATGTTGTCGAACACGTTTAGTCTTTATTGTACGTCAGTGAGCTGGCCTTCTAATCTACGTGTTTCCAACGAACACCGACGGACAGCTTTCAACCACTCCTTAAAGGTCAATCTCCTGATGAATGCATATGTATTTTTTATCCCTATAGTTCTTCCTGTTCGCTCTATGGCATTCCTGGTGCAGAAGATCAGAATAGTGCGGAATATTTGGCCAGATTAAAGTATTATAAAATGTATGGAATAATGTATGGAATATATCTCTCTCTGTAGCAAGGATGTGTCTCAATATAGCCCAAAAATAATGTGTGAACGATTTTCCAATTTAATTGACTGTATTAACAAATTTTTGGAGCTCTGACGCGTTTTTTGCAGTTTATTTTGGCTATCAATAGACGATTTTATGCAGCTTAGGTGGGATTTGTGGGTATTTAAAGGGTAAAGACTATCCCAATCAACCCTCGGACTTCCATATACCCTTCCTAATCTGAATAAGATCGTCTAATAATTACCAGAACACAGAAACAAATGCGTATTGGACCTTGAAAGGGTTAAGGTATCTAATAATCTGAGCACCCAATAATCAGAACCCCCTTGTCCCATGGTAAGTAATTTGTTTGAAATATTGAATAGTCAGACATACAATTTGTTTGGCCATTAAATATCACCTTCCACCTTCCATAGTTTAGCAGCAACTCTCATGGTTCAGAGTATTAAGGGGAGTTTTTAGTTTGTTTCCTAGACCCCCATCAAGATTATTAAAAATACCCCCACGACCCCCCTTCGATATATAATGTTACATGTTTCGGTAGAAAAATGTCTCGGCCGATGGCCGGTTCCTCCTAAATTACAGGTTCGCTTTCGCTCGCCAGGAAAAAATCGACACCTAAATGGCACGAAAGGTCTTAAGATTGACAGAAATTGGGCGAAATGTCTTAAAATCGCCAAACTAACGGGAAAAACATCCTAGAATATCAAAACTAATGGGGCTAAACATGAGGGAGAAGGAGGTTCGAAAACAATCCCTTAAGTGAAAATCTCCCCTTAATTTATCGTATGAAGGTCCATGCGGAGTTGTTGAACCCAAACTGGATACTTGACCATTTGCGAGTTTCAGCCAATAAGGAAGTTGGCGTTGTAAACCTCGATATTTAGCAGAATTAAACGATAAAATACGGTTGAGAAGCCTTATATAAATACATAAAAACCATGAAATCACAATCAGCCAAATTTATGTCTATCATAAGCTCATATCATTGTTGTTCTTCTGGTACTTATCGATGTTTACAGCTCCAACTTCCTTGTAGCCAGAAATTCGCAAGTAGTCAATTGTTATCATGGAAGGGAGGGGTCGTCATAATGTTAAGGGAGCCCACCTCGCTGTTTTTTTATCTCTTTCTCTTCCTCTCTCTTTGGCTTGTATCCATTCGGCCCCATTCAGCCTACTGTTTTAAGACGTCTTCCCCCATCCAGGTGTTAATATTTTCCTGGCGAGCGGTAGCGAGCCAGCATATATATATTTTTGTTTTGACTTGCTGTCAAATTTGTTAAAATGTCTTCGGCGAAGCCGGATTTCTCCATAAAATGCTGGCTCGCTATCGCTCGCCAGGATGAAATCGACACCTGGATGGGGATAAACGTCTTAAAACAGTTGGCTGAATGGGGCCGAATGGATACAAGCCAGGGAAAGAGAGAAAAGGAGAGAAAAGATAAAAACAAAAAACGGTGACACCCCCTTATGTGGAAGCGAGATTTACATAGATACACAAACCACACAGTCCCTGCGGTACCTGCGAGCAAGTCCAGAATTATTATTATAATTTGTTGACACCACTGAGCAAAACAGAATTTGTCCCCATTTGTGTTTACAATGTAAGACCTTTCGTGCCAGTAGTTGTCGATTATTTTCCTGGCAAGCAATGGCGAACCTGTAATTTAGAAGGACGTAAACTACCGAAAATGTACCTATTTACCTCGAATTTGTGATTTTAAAGTTTGATAGAGGCCAAGCGAGCAAATTACCCCGACCCCTTAACCCCTTCCGACATATGACGCGATTTTGAGCCTATTAGGGATACTTTAAAGCCTTTGTTACCATCAGGGGTATTTAGAAACCTTTAGTTTAGTTACTTCAACCTCTGCAGTTGTCTTTGAGTTAGCTGTGGGCAGAAAACTAGAGAGAACTCTATATTTCTTATTGCTAATCTGGCAACCTCTGCGTCATATGAGTCTGAAAGGGTTAATAACTTTCCCAAACCTATCCTATTTTCCCCTACCCCCCCTCCCCCCCCCCCCCCCACACTCCCTGCACACCTAAGCTTGGAAGATATCGGGTAGGGTGTGTGTGTGTGTGTGTTTTTTTTTTTTTTTTTTATGCCCCCTTTTTTCTCAAGTTAAGCCCCATTAATTTTGAGATTATAATACGTTCGCCCCATTAGTTTGGCTATTCTAAGACCTTTCATGCTATTTAGATGTCCTTTTTGTTCGTGGCAAGTGGTAGCGAGCCTGTAATTTAGAAGGGTGCGGCCGGCCGAAGCTGGACATTTTTCTTCCACAAATATTTACAAATTTATCTCGAAGGGGAGTCTGAAGGTATTTATCAAAGCGTGGTGGAGGTCTTGGGAGGAAACTAAGAATAATAAATTGATAAATTAATTCATATTATCACCGACCCACCAATTATCTTACAAGTAAACCTAATTACGGTACCGAAGTCAATGAAACTAATGAATGTACGGTCGCGCTAATAACTCATGTCCCAGCTGTCATTACGTTTGGCTTGCTCCGTGCTGTATTAATGTCTGTCAGATGTTGAATAGGGTGGGTTAGTGTAAGAACATGTTTGTATATTTCACTCGATGTGAAGAAATGAAGCTTAGATATTGCTCATACCAATTATTGATCAAAACATACTTGGCGCCGAGACATCACTTATTAGCGCGACTGTACAAATAAATATTGATATATACAAAATCCCCCCTTAAACATTACGCCACAGCGAAGTCTGGAAACCGTGGACACCCCTTAACTGGGCATTTCCCCGGCCCACCGGAGAGTACCGTTATTGAGCCGGTTGTGGTCCGGTTAGAGGGACGGGGAAAGGGGGGGGGGGGGGGTTGTCTGATCGTCTCCACCACTAACACCACCATCAACAACCTCCACCATCACCACCATTTGTTCTGCTTCCACCACCATCACCACCAGTACTGCCTCCACCTTCATCACCATTTCTGCCTCCGCCGCAACCACAACACATCATCACAACTACGACCAATGCCAACACACCATTGTCATCACCAACAACATCACCAAAATACACCAACACCACCACCGCCATACGCACCACCATCACACACACCACCACATTATCACCACCACCACACATCATACACCATCACCACAAAACACAACCACCACCATCACACACACCACAACCACCACCATCACACACACCACCACATTATTACCACAATACGCCAACACCATCGCCACCACATTATCATCACAACAACCACACCACTACATAATCACCACAATACACCAACACCACCACACACACCATCATCACACCCACCACCACCTCATCATTATCATCATCATCATCATCACATCTTCCAAGTAGTCAGTCAGGGGGTCCGGTTCCAGCCCCCCGCGGAGACCTCCACCTCTACCGTGTTTTGGGTCTCTCTCTCTCTCTCTCTCTCTCTCTCTCTCTCTCTCTCTCTCTCTCTCTCTCTCCTCTCTCTCGCCTCTGTCTCTGTCTCTGTCTCTCTCTCTCTCTCTCTCTCTCTCTCTCTCCTCTGTCTCTCTCTCTCTCTCTCTCTCTCTCTCTCTCTCTCTCTCTCTCTCTCTCTCTCTCTCTCTCTCTCTCTCTCTCTCTTTAATATACTTTAAAGCCTTTGTTACCATCAGGGGTATTTAGAAACCTTTAGTTTAGTTACTTCAACCTCTGCAGTTGTCTTTGAGTTAGCTGTGGGCAGACAAATAATTTTGGAGAGGTACAAAGGAAATCAAGCAACAATAGGTCTAGTGACCCTTCTAGGCTGCTTGTCCTCCAAAACACTGAGGATGAAGTGTCCAAACGTGGTTTAGAGTGGGTAAGGGAACTACTGCCCTGGAACTAATGTCCGTGGCAGGACAGGTAATTATAAGAGTGCGAGAACTCTATTTTCTTATTGCTAATCTGGCAACCTCTGCGTCATAAATGCGTGAAAGGGTTAAAACTAGAAATGAATGAAAGATATCGGGCTGACGTTGTTTCTATAATTTGGGAAGCGTCCACCAGGAAATAGGTGTGGATATTTAAAGCCAGTTTGATCTAGACCCTTTTGAGTTACAGAGAGGTCAGGGATCAAGATTATTGTAAAGTTCGTTGGCGCTACCTACAGTATTACTCCCCATTACTCTCTCTTTAAGGGGAGGAGATTTCCACTTGAGGGACTTTTTTCTTGACCCCTTTCTCCATCATGTCTAGCCCCATTGCTCCTGAGATTTTAAGACGTTTGCCCCATTAGTTTGGTGATTTTAAGAATTTCCGTCCCATTCTGTCAATTTTAAGACCTTTCGTGCCATTTAGGTATCGATTTTATCCTGGCGAGCGATAGCGAGCCTGTAATTTAAGAGTAACGGCCTTCGGCCGGGACATTTTTCTACCGAAAAAGTTACAAATTTATCTTGAAAGGGGTTCGAGGGGGTGAAATTTTAAGATTGCTAGAGGAGTAGGAAACAAACTAAAAACCTCCCCTTAACCTCTCCTTTCTACCACCCCATCCTCTCTTAACCCCTTCTGTACCGGCGACGACTTTTTCATTTTATTCTAGCTGTGATTAGGGGGATTTTGTGCAGCTTAAGAAGGATGTGTGGTCGTAAAAAGGGGTTCAGTGATCATTTCCGGAGGCCCTTATGAAACTGAATCAAATCCGTCTAATAGTAGCCCGGAGTGAAGGTAAAACAGACGTCGCCGGTCGAGAAAGGGTTAAGGGGGACCCACTGACTGCTTTTTGGGGGCCTATACATTAATTCATTCATAAAATTCTTAGTTTCCTCGCTAGACGGGTGACGTCCCCTCAAAAACTAAAAAACATAAAAAAAACATCCCCAGACAAAAAAAAAAAGACAAAACAACCCCCCCCCCCCCCCCCCCTCCTCAAGATAAATTTGAAATTCTTTCGGCCGAGACGGTTCCTCTTACAATTACAGGCTCGCTGTCGCTCGCCAGGAAAAAATCGACACCCAAATGGCACGATAGGTCTTAAAATATATAACGAAATGGGACGAAAGGTCTTAAAATCGCCAAACAAATGGGCCGAACGTCTGAAAATTTAAAGAATAATGGGACTAAACACGAAGAGAGAAAGGGGACCAGAAAAAACGACCGTCTCCCCTTAAGCTGTGTGCGTTTTTGTGATCCGCGGCCCAACACTAAGCTGTCCACCCTGGCTGCCCCCGAGAGCAACCCGCCGCGCAAAAACACCCACAAAAGTGCAGCGGAACTGTCAATCACCGGAGGGGCGTTACTGGGCGGGACTAGACGCTTTACTGGATTTTCGTTCAGTGTTACTTTGCTCATTTCTGAAGTGGAATCGATCACACCTGATTTAATGCAGTGAAAGAATGTAGTGTTATGATGGACAGACAGATTGCTGTATTTAGATTAATATAGAATAATCGGATAAAATATGATTGTATTACATAAATTTATTATACTGTATAAATAATAAGGTAGTGTATTTAAAGCAGAAAAAATACCTTACTTATATCTCTAATTATCCATGTTAATTTAGCTTTATTCCTAACCTAATATACTTCATGCTAGCCTACCCAATGTCTAAATGTAGGCATACATTCTCGAGTGTCAGCGAAATGACTTTGTGTGAAATGACTGCTGGCTAAGGAGGTAAGACTGAGGAGGCTTCTTTGCTGGTGGTACGTACTGTAGGTTACCACAGCATAAGGGGGTTGTTTCGCCCACATTTCAGATCGTTCCTGTGTAATATTGCCCACTATTCATCGCACTTTTTGTTTTTCATTTTAGTCTGTGTGTATGAAAGAGACAGAAGGCAAAGCTGCCTGCAACAAGTGTCTCCCAAAGTTGAGTGATAGTTGCTACTTTTAAAAAAAAAAAAAAAAAAATAGTGTATTGGTAAGAAGTGTGGTGTGCTTCTTTAGTGTAGTGACATTTATAGGAGGAGGAGGAGGTGTTTATGAGAGCTAGCTGGATTACTCTGTGTAGGTGAGACACAAACGGAAACAGTGAGATAAGCTAAACAAATGAAACTTGAGTTCCAGCAAGTCTCTATCCATGCCGGTATGCCCCTGGGTATTGGCCTGCTCGATTGTTGTCTTACAGGAGTGTTCGTTCCCAAGTTATTACCTTTTCCTTTTTCTTCTTTTTTCCTAAGCCTTCCATCATTTTGGCTCCAATTCTATTATGTTCGGTTGCAAGTCCTTTCGCCCATTTTTTGGCCCATTTCACCAGCAGAGTTTTTGACCAAAGTCGTTTCGCCCTTACTCAATTCATTTTTGGGAGGATTCACACTTTGAAATGGGCTAGTTGAAGTTAGCTAATGTTAGATTTAATGTCATGCTAGGATTCAGTTAGAGCAGGCTAGTTTAGCTAAGGTTTGTTTAGTACGATTAGGTATAATGTTAGGTGAGGTTATGATTAGGCTAACTTAGGTTAGATTAAAATTAGATTAAGATTGGTTTTGCTAGGTAAACTTAGTATAGGTTAAGGGGATGTTTTTGGTTTTCTGACCCCCTTCTCCCTCATGTTTAGCTCCATTAGTTTTGATAATTTAAGACTTTCGAGCCATTAGTTAGACGATTTTAAAATATTTCGCCTCATTTCTTTGTCAATATTTAGACCTTTCGTGCTCTTTAGGTTACGATTTTTCCTTGGCAAGCAATAGCTATCTTGTAATTTAGAAGGAACCGGCCATCAGCCGGGACATTTCTCTACCTAAAAATTCACAAATTTTTCTTGAACGGGGGTCTTGGGAGTTTTGGTTTAGCTTGAAGGAGGACTAGGGAGCAAACTAAAAACATACCCTTAATATATATATATATATATATATATACAGTATACTGTATATAAATTATATCCGGTCAGAGTAAGATTAAATGAGTAGGGGAAGTTACTTGTGGGCAAAGCAACACAGTTTATCTTTACCCCAAACGCCCACTCCACCCTCAGGCTTACTTCTTCGACATCGACAGCAGGATGTGCGGGGGCTGGAGGAGGGGTTGGAGGGTGTTCTTTGTTGCTATACCCCCTCCCCTCTCCTCCCTCCCATAATTAACCCTTCTGTTTATCGAGAGACTTGTTTGCGTTATAAGCAATGCATGTTATACACTGGTTTATAGGGCACCTTTCTGTATATGTGATTAAATTCTACCCCTGCACAATCACAAATACTTAATTTAATTGTTTATTCATAGCATCTGTTAGTAATCTATTTTTATTAATAATTGTTCAAGTTCTGGTAGAGGCAGGTGTTGCTCAGCTAGCTTCCTCCCTCCGCACTCTACAGCTTCCTTGGGGTATTTTAAACCACACTTCTTGCTTTGGATATATGTAACTCCGAAATTAAAGTTTTAACCTGTCATTTAAAAGCCAAATTCTAATGTACCTGTTATGATTGTATAACCATCATATTGTGTCTCGATAAATTCCCCATTATTTTATGATTGATTTACAGTGATTTGACAATATTTACCTTTTATATGAATGTTTCTAATACATTGCGTTTCTCTACTTTTCAACAGGTAAGCATGGATGTTATGGGTGTTCTGAGGTGCACAGTGGGTTCCCCCATCATCAAACCATCAGCCTCTAGTGTTTCAACTAGTTTGGTCAGTAATTTATTTTTATATACATTTTTATATCAAGGTAATTTGTTAATTTAGAAACTTTCATGCCTAAGTACCTACTAAATTTAATACTCGTGAAAACTTGCTCAAATATGCTTCAGATGATGACCAGACCGCCAAAGATTATTTTAGTACCATTGAAGGCTTAATATAAGTCATACATATATATATATATTTTATGAATATATTTATCCTAGGGGTATGTTGTACCCCACTTCTCGGTGTATGTCCCAGTTACAGGAGCTTCTCGGTTCTTGGGTTATATTCACTCCAACATCAAACACCTCTTATGAAACTATTGAAAGCATGTGATCCACCGGGTCTCGAACCTGGGTTACCACACACAGTCGGCCAAATAAGTGATGTATCGGTGCCAAGTAGATTATGATCAATAATTGGTATCAGGAATGTCTAAACATGATTTATTCATTTTGAGTGAGATACACAAACATGTTTTCACACTTACCCACCCTATTCAACATCTGACATACATTAATACAGCACAGAGCGAGCCAAACTTAAAGACCGCTGAGACATGACTTATTAGCGCTACCTACTACTTGTAAGGGGGTAGTGCTTCGTTTTTGGTCTATATATTTATTTATTATTTTATTTTTGAATTTCCTCGCTAGACCTCCATCAAGCTTAGAAAAACACCCCCTAGACCCCATTTCAAGATAAATTTGTAAATTTTTCGGTTGAAAAATGTCCCAGCCAAAGGCCGGTTCCTTATAAAATCAGAGGCTCGCTTTCGTTCGCCAGGAAAAATCGACACCTAAAGGGCACGAAAGGTCTTAATATTGATCAATAAAAATAGGCGAAAGGTCTCAAAAACGCCAAACGAACGGAACGAACGTCTTAAAACCTCAAAACTAATACGCTAAACATGAAGGAGAAGGGGGTCCAGAAAAAAACCGAGTACAACCCCCTTAATTTGACTTGTAAATAAACCGGTTCGCGACGATTAATTGGTCTATTGTTGTTCGTCTACCGTTATACTCTTTTGTAAACCTATGGAACTAACGTATGGTCTGGACACTCGAATGCGCGGAATTTCGGTGTGAGTATCCTAGGTTCGAGTCCTTGGAGTGCCACATGTGTTTGTTGATTTTATTAATTGAGTTTAGAAGTAAAGTTGGTTAGCCTAGTTAAAAAAAAAAAAAAAAAAAAAAAAAATATATATATACACGGTATATATATATATATATATATATATATATATATATATATATACACGATATATATATATATATATATATATATATATATATATATATATATATATATAATTATAATTATATATATATACCGTATATATAATAATGCCTAAGAGGGAGGTAGTCGCTTTTTTCTGGACCCCCTTCTTCCTCATATTTAGCATTTTAGTTTTGAGATTGTAAGACGTTCGTTCCATTAGTTTGGCGATTTTGAGACCTTTCGCCCCATTTTTGGCAATATTAAGACCTTTCGTGCCATTTAGGTGTCGATTTTTTTCCTGGCGAGTGATAGCGAGCCTGTAATTTTAGAAGGAATTTTGCTACCGAAAAATGAAACCAATGTATCTTGAAAGGAGTCTAGGGGGTGTTTCTTTAAGCTTGATGGAGGTCTAGCGAGATAACTCAAAAATAAATAAATAAATAAATACATAGACCAAAAAACAAGCACTACCCCCTTAATTAAAATCTATTAAAATTTCGCTCACATGCTTATCTGTTTATGATTTTGATCAATATAATAAATGCCGCTATCATCTGATTTTAAAAGGGTAGTATTTCTTGAGTTGGAGTAATTTGCTTTCAAGTATTTATTATGTAGTTTTCCTATTTGCCACACCCCGTCCCAAACAGGTCCTGATCTCGGCAACGGGTATCACTATATCAAGGTGGATGGGTGGGTGGGTGGGTAAGTGGGTGGTTGTGGATGTGTATGGTTGCTGTAGGAGTGTATGTGGATGTGGGTGATCATATGTGTGTGTGTGGTTATTGTGGGAGTGTTCATTGGTGTAGGTAAGTGGATGATCATGCGTATGTGTGTGTATGTGGGGGGGGGAGCTCTGTGTATGTGTGTATATATCATGTAGCTGTCCAATTTGCCACACCCGTCCCAAACTGGTCTTGATCTCTGCCGTATCAGCAACGGGTAATGCTTAACAAGGTGGGTGGGTGGGTGGGTACTATTTGTTTATACTGCTATCTATGTGTGTGGGTGTGAACTGAGTGGATGTCTGTGTGTGTGTGTGTGGATGTGGATGTGGGTGCTCGTGTGTGTGTGTGTGTGTGTGGGTGGGTTAGAAGTTGAGAATGAGCGTGTGTTTGGGTGGACGAATTGGTGGTTGTGGTATGTGTGGGGGTTGTGACGGTATGTGTATGTGTGTGTGGCAGTGGTTGTGTGTGTGCGTGTGTCGGTGGTTTTGTGTGTGTGAGAGAGAGAGAGAGAGAGAGTATGAGTGGTTGTGTGTCGGCAGTTGTGTGTGTTTACATGTATTTATTATGGAGGTGTCCTATTTGCCACACCCGTCTCAAACAGGTCCTGATCTCGGCCTCATCAGCACCAGATAATACTGTATCAAGGCAGGGTGGGTGGTTGGTTGTGGGTAGGTGGGTGGGTGAGTTACAAAATGAGGGGGAGTGTGTATGGTTGATGAGTGTGGTTGTGCTTGTATGTGTGGTTGTGTATGTGTGTGTGGTTGTGTGTGTGACTGTGTGTCAAATAATGTGATGAAATTCTGCCAAATTAAAAAGTTAGTCGGTAACTTTAATGAGAAATCGTGAACATGCTAGAATCGACCTAGATACTAACATATTTATCTAAAAATCCTATGAATGCGTCGCCATTTCTACTCTTGACTGTACATAGCAAGGGAATCCAAATATCTGAGGAATCGCCTTACCAAACACCACAATAAGGACGAGGGAATCAGTGGCGTGAGCTAGCTGAGGGGCCACCTCCTTTACAAGCACTTTAGGCGTAATTACCAGCTCAGTACCTTCTAGTATGAAATATATATAGTTATATAATGGCAGTACAAACGACATAGATGTGGGTAAAAAGGTTAATCTAGGTAGACCAATGTCAGTGTTGCTGCACGTTCTAAATTCACACCTCAACTAAAAACATAAAGAAGCGGTGCCGGGGTGGTTGCGGGGGGGGGGGGGGGGATTCAGTATACGGAGAGGGGAGGGGTTGCAGAGTAATGTGGGTAAGAGGCCTACTCGTTCTGTGTGTGTGTGTGTATCGGTGGGTGTGTCGGCAGTTGTGTGTGTTTACATGTATTTATTATGGAGGTGTCCTATTTGCCACACCCGTCTCAAACAGGTCTTGATCTCGGCCTCATCAGCACCAGATAATACTGTATCAAGGCAGGGTGGGTGGTTGGTTGTGGGTAGGTGGGTGGGTGGGTTAGAAGATGAGGGGGAGGGATTATTGTGGGTAGTTGTGCTTGTGCTTATGTGTGTCTGTGGTTGTGTGTGTGTGTGTGTGTGTGTGTGGGTGTGGGTGTGTGGTTGGGGTTGGGATTGGGTTTGTGAATTCGAGTGTCTGTGTTACATAATATGATGAGATAACGCCTAATCAAAAATTTAGTCGGTAACTTTAATGATGAATCGTGAAAATGCTAGATACCATATTACTAATCTAAAAATCATACGAGTACGTAGACGTATATATTCTTGACTGTACATATTAAGGGAAGCCACATATCTGAGGAATCGCCTTACCAAGCACCACAATAAGGACTACAGCAACACTACGATACCCAGGGTGTCATAGGTGATAGCTAGCTGAGGGACCACCTCTTTTACAAGCACTTTAGGCGTAATTTTCAGCTCAGTACCTTCTAGTATGAAATATGTGTAGTTATATAATGGCAGTACAAACGACATAGATGTGGGTAAAAAGGTTAATCTAGGTAGACCATTGACGATGTTGCTGCATGTTCTAAATTCACACCCCAACAAAAACATGAAGCTAGACTTGTCCCGGTTTCCAGTAATGTCATTCTAATTATTGTGTGGTGCGGGGGGGGGGGGGGGGGGGGGGGGGGGGTTGTGCAATATACGGAAAAAAGTAGGGTTGAAGGGGGGAGGGGATACAGAGTAATGTAGATAAAAGGCCTACTCTTTCTGTGTGTCGGGGGGGGGGGGGGGGGGGGGGGGGCGACGAGTGGTTACGGAGCAACGTGGATAAGGAGGGGCTTTCTTTTTCTGTGGGTGTGAATATATATATATATCTATCTCTATCTATTGCCTGACGCCGTGATCCCCGAAGGGGTGGCCACGAACGAACCGCCCCATGCACCTCTGTCCCCAGTCAGTCGACGCCCCTCCCCCCAACCAGCACCGCCCTCGTTCATGTACTTCCTCAATCCATCCTTCCACCTCATATTCGGTCTACCTCTCCCCCTCTGTCCCTCCACCTCGCTCTCGTACACCCTCTTAGTCATTCTCTCGCTCGCTTTCCATACGTTCCATATGGCCGAAACCATCTCAAGTTGTTCCTTTTCACACTTTCCAGCACATCTACCTCCACACCACACCTCCTTCTTACTTCCTCATTAGTCTGTCTATCCCTCCATGTAACTCCGCACGCACTCCTTAAGTAATTCATTTCCACTGCTCTCACTCTTGGTCTGAGTCTCTCAACCAACGTCCATGCTTCGCTTCCGTAAGTCAGTGTCGGGATTACCACACTGTCATGCAAGGACTTCTTCACTTCCATACTGACCACCCTATTTCTTGTTACTGCTTTTAGCGTTCCTACAACCCTCTTCCACTGTTGTACCCTCTCCCGCACCTCTTCATCCATAGTCCCATCTTTATATATATATATATATATATATATTTTTTTTTTTTTTTTTTTTTTTTTTTATCTTATGTACATCAATCCACATACTAAGTGCGATGTTCTATTAAGGGAGACACTCGTTATAGGTAGCCCTGCCGTTTGTCTCTTTACACAAAGAAAATATACCTAAAGGAAAGAAAAGGCTACAAATAAGTTTTATCTTATCCACAGCCGACCTATGATCCCCTAAAACAACAACAACAACAACAAAGTCGAGGAATTCCTAGGCCTTCAATTTGGGCTCCGTCCAAACTAATTTAAGGGGGGTCACCTGCTTTTTTTCTCTCCTTTTCTCTCTTTCTCTGGCTTGTATCCATTTTTTTTTTTTTTCTATATTCCAACTACTTCCTCTCGGGCATAGGCTGAGAGCCTGTACATTCCACCGCTCAACACGGTGAAGCCCGTGAGGTCTTGTTCCAGTCTGGGGAGTGAGACATGTGAAGCATCCATCATGGCTCGAAGCAGCTCCATCTCTGAAGCGGCTGGTTGCTTCGCTCAAGTGCTTCACCGTCTCACCCTCCAGACTCAGACCCTCACTCTCAGAACGCCACCTCTTGAGCAGTGAACTCACTAGGCATTGTCCCCCTGTAACATATTTTGAATCTGGGAATATTCATACAGTGTTATTTAATCAGGGAACAATGAGTGTATTTTTTTGGCATTTCGGTGGGCTTTGTGGTAATGCACTGATACTAGGTACAGCACAAATTCAATCCCAATAATATCTTCCCATTGATATATCGGGATTTGAACCCGGGTCCATTGGATTACCAATCCAGTGGCATGACCACTCCACCACACCTCCCCTGAGGTGGCCCCATTTGGCCCCATTCAGCGTACTGTTTTAAGACTTTCATCCCCATCCAGGTGTCGATTTTTTCATGGCGAGCGATAGCGAGCCAGCATTGTATGGAGAAATCCGGCTTTGCCGGAGAATTTTTTCTATCGAAAAATGTAAACATTTAGCCTGCTGTCAAAAACATTTTTAAAAATATGTTGGCTCGCTACAGCTCGCCAGGAAAAAATCGACACCTGGATAGGGATAAACGTCTTAAAACAGTAGGCTGAATGGGGCCGAATGGATACAAGCCAGAGAGAGAGGGAGAGAGAGAGAAAAAAACAAGCTGGGCCCCTTTAAAGGCTGGAAACCTGTAGTGTAGCCCGGAGCGACGGGGTGTGCTCCGGCTTTATACCCTCCTAACATGTCACAATGATCAATATAGTACCCTAGATTGAGTCAGTAGGTGGGTGAGAGAGAGAGAGAGAGAGAGAGAGAGATTGTGTGTGTGTGTGTGTGTAAAGGAGAGACAGAGTGTGAGTGTCTATGTTTATGAGAGTGTGTAACAGTGTGTGTGTGTGTGTGTGTGTGTGTGTATGAGAGTGAGAGAGAGAGAGAGAGTGTGTGTGTGTGTGTGTGAGCGAAAAAGTGTTATAAGATAGAGTGTGTG
Organism: Paralithodes platypus; assembly: GCA_032716605.1. Lineage (NCBI taxonomy): Eukaryota > Metazoa > Arthropoda > Malacostraca > Decapoda > Lithodidae > Paralithodes > Paralithodes platypus. Next base: position 30,895,017 of record CM064545.1, read on the forward strand.
TAAGAGAGAGTGTGTAAGAGAGAGAGTGTGTGGAAGAGTGTGTTTATGAGAGAGATACAGTACAAAGGAGTACAAAGGAAATCAAGCAACAACAGATCTAGTGATCCTTCTAGGTTGCTTGTCCTCCAAAACACTGAGGATCAAGTGTCCAAACAGTGGTTTAGAGTGGGTAAGGGAACATTGGAAAGGGAATTACTGCCCTGGAACTAATATCCGTTGCAGGATTAGGAAGTTAGTAGAGGACAGATGGGTTAGTAACTGAGGGGGGGATAAAATAAAGTTATTCATTTACAAACGCAGTCAGTCGCGGATTTGATGAGAGATATTTGTCTAGGCGGAGTTTAAATGAATCAACAGTGATGCAGTCTATAACGTTTCGGGGAAGCCCATTCCACAAGTTGACAACTCGATTGAAGAAGAAATTCTTAGATTCGTGCGGAGTTAAAAGATTTTCCAATAATTTTTGCAACCGTTTCCCCGCGTGTAATTAGATTGGTCGATAGTGAAGTACTTACTACAGTTCATATTGTCGATGCCTTTGATGATTTTGAACACTTGAATTAAGTCACCTCTTAATCTGCGCTGGGTTAAAGGAAATAGATTTAATTCTCTAAGACGCTCTTAGTCTATGGGTTTGTTCTTTAGGCTAGGTATCATTTTGGTAACTACGTTGAACTCGTTCTAGCTTGTTTATATCTTTTTGGTAATAAGGGCACCAGGATTGAACGCAGTATTCCAGAAGAGGGCGGACTAAGGAATTGTAAAGGGTTAGGATAACTTCTTTGGATTTATGCTCAAATGACCTGCCTGTAAAGCCAATTATTTTGTTTGCCTTCTTAACAACTTCTGAACATTGTTGACTCGGTTTTAGGTTACTCGATATTGTTCCCAGATCGGTTTCTCAGTGTGTGTAAGAGAGAGAGTGTGTGGAAGAGTGTGTTTATGAGAGAGATACAGTGTGTGTAAGAGAGAGAGAGAGTGTGTTTATGAGAGAGATACAGTGTGTGTATGAGAGAGAGAGAATATGTAAGAGAGATAGAGAGAGAGAGAGAGTGTGTGTGTATGGGAGACTGTTGTGTGAGAGAGAGAGAGAGAAAGAAAAAAGCGAAATCGAACTATAGACCTAAACCCCTCATAATACGCCAGGTGAGCTATCAATTAACCGGCCAAGACGTGTCACCTGCCCTCGATTTGCTGCCACTAACCTTCATTGATTCATGACCCCCGCTTTACACAACATAATGTTTGCCAGTAGCACGCCGTCTTTGGGGAGAGTTTGGACATATTTGTATTTGATGTTGTCCCTCTGATCAAGGCAATATATGGCACTCTTATGGCACTGTATGGCACTCTTGGGGATCATTGAAAGTGGGTGAAGACTATGTTGAGGGTCGACGTGTTTCTTGAGCTTGTGTACACTATAAATAAATAAGAGTTTCAGGTGGAACTTTTTTTTACCAAAAAATGCACACATTTATCTCGAAAGGGGGTAGTGTTTGTTTAAGTTTGATGGAGGTCTACGGAGCAAAGTAAACTTAAGGGGGATGGTTAACTTTTTGGACGATTTTTGCATGTATTCATTATTTTTTCAAGTTTCTTCCCTAGACCTCCATCAAATTAAAAAAAAAAAAAAAATCCATTAGATCCCCCTTCCAGATTAATTTGTACATTTGTCGGTAGACAAATTTCCCGGCCGAAGGCCGGTTCTTCCAACATTACAGGCTCACTATCGTTCGCCAGGGAAAAAAATCGACACCTAAATAGCACGAAAGGTCTAAATATTGACGAAGAAATGGGGCGATAGGTCTTAAATCGACTAACTAATGGGGCAAGCATCTTAACATGTGAAAAATAATGGGGCTATACAAGAGGGAGAAAGTGGTCCAGAAAAACGGTCTGCCTCCCCTTAATAAAGAAAATACTGAATATACCCAATTTGGCACTAGTTTGGTTGGTCCTAGTATATTTGGCATTGGTTGAGAGCTACTGGTTGAAATGGTCTACTGGTTGAGTTGTCCGGTATATCCATTGTATATAAAAAAAAGTCCCTCCCTTGCGACTTGATGGATAGAAAACTGCATATCAAACTCTGCAAAAGTTAGGGGTAATTTTATTTTCTCGTCGTATGTGTTGAGATATGGAGAAGACGCTTTAATGATACTTATACATCACTTATACATCACTTATACATCACTTATAGAGAGTTTCATGTTCACTAGATTACAACACTGCATACCATCCATGTCCAAGTGTAAGATTTAAAGGGGATTTATTTATTACATTTATATATAATTATTTATTTATAATTTATAGCTTATCCTTAGGCCTCCATCAAGATCAAGAAAATACCTTTAAGTCCCCGCTAAAACAATACCCCTCCTAATCTGCAGGGTCGCTGTCGATCACCAGGAACACAATTGACACCTAAATGGCAAGACAACATTTCAAAATCGCCACGCTAATGGGGATAATGTCTTAACATATAACAAATATTAGGGTTAAACATGAGGAAGAGGCCCCCCCTTCTAGGACTTTAAACACTTATACACTGTACTACTATGTTAGTTTAAACACTTATACACTGTACTACTATGTTAGTTTAAACACTTATACACTGTACTACTATGTTAGTTTAAACACTTATACACTGTACTACTATGTTAGTTTAAACACTTATACACTGTACTACTATGTTAGTTTAAACACTTATACACTACTACTATGTTAGTTTAAACACATACACTGTACTACTATGTTAGTTTAAACACATACACTGTACTACTATGTTAGTTTAAACACTTATACACTGTACTACTATGTTAGTTTAAACACTTATACACTGTACTACTATGTTAGTTTAAACACTTATACACTACTACTATGTTAGTTTAAACACTTATACACTACTACTATGTTAGTTTAAACACTTATACACTGTACTACTATGTTAGTTTAAACACTTATACACTGTACTACTATGTTAGTTTAAACACTTATACACTGTACTACTATGTTAGTTTAAACACTTATACACTGTGCTACTATGTTAGTTTAAACACTTATACACTGTACTACTATGTTAGTTTAAACACATAAACTGTACTACTATGTTAGTTTAAACACTTATACACTGTACTACTATGTTAGTTTAAACACATACACTACTACTATGTTAGTTTAAACACTTATACACTGTACTACTATGTTAGTTTAAACACTTATACACTACTACTATGTTAGTTTAAACACTTATACACTGTACTACTATGTTAGTTTAAACACTTATACACTGTACTACTATGTTAGTTTAAACACTTATACACTGTACTACTATGTTAGTTTAAACACTTATACACTGTAACTACTATGTTAGTTTAAACACTTATACACTGGACTACTATGTTAGTTTAAACACTTATACACTACTACTATGTTAGTTTAAACACTTATACACTGTACTATGTTAGTTTAAACACTTATACACTGTACTACTATGTTAGTTTAAACACTTATACACTGTACTACTATGTTAGTTTAAACACTTATACACTGCACTACTATGTTAGTTTAAACACTTATACACTGTACTACTATGTTAGTTTAAACACATACACTGTACTACTATGTTAGTTTAAACACATACACTGTACTACTATGTTAGTTTAAACACTTATACACTACTACTATGTTAGTTTAAACACTTATACACTGTACTACTATGTTAGTTTAAACACTTATACACTGTACTACTATGTTAGTTTAAACACTTATACACTGTACTACTATGTTAGTTTAAACACATACACTACTACTATGTTAGTTTAAACACTTATACACTGTACTACTATGTTAGTTTAAACACTTATACACTGTACTATGTTAGTTTAAACACTTATACACTGTACTACTATGTTAGTTTAAACACTTATACACTGTACTACTATGTTAGTTTAAACACTTATACACTGTACTACTATGTTAGTTTAAACACTTATACACTGTACTACTATGTTAGTTTAAACACTTATACACTGCACTACTATGTTAGTTTAAACACTTATACACTGTACTACTATGTTAGTTTAAACACATACACTGTACTACTATGTTAGTTTAAACACATACACTGTACTACTATGTTAGTTTAAACACTTATACACTACTACTATGTTAGTTTAAACACTTATACACTGTACTACTATGTTAGTTTAAACACTTATACACTGTACTACTGTTAGTTTAAACACTTATACACTGTACTACTATGTTAGTTTAAACACATACACTGTACTACTATGTTAGTTTAAACACTTATACACTGTACTACTATGTTAGTTTAAACACTTATACACTGTACTATGTTAGTTTAAACACTTATACACTGTACTACTATGTTAGTTTAAACACTTATACACTGTACTACTATGTTAGTTTAAACACTTCTACACTGTACTACTATGTTAGTTTAAACACTTATACACTGTACTACTATGTTAGTTTAAACACTTATACACTGTACTACTATGTTAGTTTAAACACTTATACACTGTACTACTATGTTAGTTTAAACACTTATACACTACTACTATGTTAGTTTAAACACTTATACACTGTACTACTATGTTAGTTTAAACACTTATACACTACTACTATGTTAGTTTAAACACTTGTACACTGTGCTACTATGTTAGTTTAAACACTTATACACTGTACTACTATGTTAGTTTAAACACTTATACACTGTACTACTAGGTTAGTTTAAACACTTATACACTGTACTACTATGTTAGTTTAAACACATACACTGTACTACTATGTTAGTTTAAACACTTATACACTGTACTACTAGGTTAGTTTAAACACTTATACACTGTACTACTATGTTAGTTTAAACACTTATACACTGTACTACTATGTTAGTTTAAACACTTATACACTGTACTACTATGTTAGTTTAAACACTTATACACTGTACTACTATGTTAGTTTAAACACTTATACACTGTACTACTATGTTAGTTTAAACACTTATACACTACTACTATGTTAGTTTAAACACTTATACACTGTACTACTATGTTAGTTTAAACACTTATACACTGTACTACTATGTTAGTTTAAACACTTATACACTACTACTATGTTAGTTTAAACACTTATACACTGTACTACTAGGTTAGTTTAAACACTTATACACTGTACTACTATGTTAGTTTAAACACTTATACACTGTACTACTAGGTTAGTTTAAACACTTATACACTGTACTACTAGGTTAGTTTAAACACTTATACACTGTACTACTATGTTAGTTTAAACACTTATACACTGTACTACTAGGTTAGTTTAAACACTTATACTGTACTACTATGTTAGTTTAAACACTTATACACTGTACTACTATGTTAGTTTAAACACTTATACACTGTACTACTATGTTAGTTTAAACACTTATACACTGTACTACTAGGTTAGTTTAAACACTTATACACTGTACTACTATGTTAGTTTTGGGATGTTAACACTAAGTGGTCCAATGACTTGTGGGTTATTATGGTATTTTGTATCAGTAGTATTGAGGAATTTCCTTGTTTTTGCCATTTTCGAGTATTTATTCTGGTTTGTCCCCTACGCTAACAAAAACGCCTTCCCAGAATTCTAAACTAAACACAATTCCCACCCATACCCTCGTCAAGCTACATGTATACATTTTTCGATAGAAAAGTGTTGCGGCCAAAGGCCGATGTGTGTGTGTATGTGTGAATTTGCGTGTGTGTGTGTGCGTGTGTGTGTGTGTGATTGTGTGTGTGTGTACTATCTACGTTACCTGGTTTTCCCCAATACCTCCATTGTAGCAGCCCTGGCGTTGATAATTTGCTGCCAAGTTAAAAGAAAAAAGACAACATATTTGCCACCAAGAAAGAGAACCGTAAAGAGAAAGAGAAGAGGAAGAAGAAAGAAGAAGAATGAGAAAGAGAAAGAAAGAAAGAAAAGAAGAAAAGAAAAAGAAAGAAAAGAAAGAAAGAAAGAAAAGAAAGAAAGAAAGACAAACAGAAACGAGAAGAAAGAAATTAAGAAAGCGGGTATAGGGAGGGATGCAGCTACAAGGAGTAGTTGCTATCTCAAAGACCTTGCAGTCCACTCCTAGGAGATAAGACGTGGAGGAAGAGAGATCATTGGTGTAAAAGCCCAAAAACTGGTCTACTCTCTTTCTTGGAACTGCTCTATTTTGAATAAATAGTTACAACTTCAGGCATCAGTTTTGGTTCCAGGTAGAATAGATCTTCACATATGTGAAAAGGTTTTCCACAATACACTAGTGCTGCACTTCTTCATTAAAGCTTTCAGCACAGGTTTTCATCCTTTAATATTTTCTATTCGAAAGTAAACATATTGTTAAAAATCCACGTTTCTCAAAACCATTATAAGTATTTTTAAAAGACTTCAGTAAGTTTGACATCGTAGTTTGTATGTCTTATACATCGATAAATGTTTGTGTGCCTGTGTTTGGTAAGTGTGACTAAGAGAGAGAGAGAGAGTGAGAGAGAGTGAGAGACGTCCACTCCTAGGAGATAATGGAAGTGGAAAGAGAGATATTGTGTAAAGCCCAAAACTGTCTACTCTCTTCTTGAACTGCTCTATTGAATAAATATTTACAACTTCAGGCAGCAGTTTGTTCCAGGTAGAATAGATCTTACATGTGAAAAGTTTCCACATACACTAGTGCTGCACTTCTTCAATTAAAGCTTTCAGCAAAGGTTTCATTTTATATTTCTATTGAAAGTAAACATATTGTTAAAATCCACGTTCTCAAACCATATTAAGTATTTTAAAGACTTCAGTAAGTTGACATCGTAGTTTGTATGTCTATACATCGATAAATGTGTGTGTGTGTGTGTGTGTGTGAGAGAGAGAGAGAGAGAGTGAGAGAGAGTGAGAGAGAGAGAGAGAGAGAGAGAGGAGTTACCTCCCCCCCCCCCCTTTGATTACCCCCGGCTCTCCCCAATACCCCTAACGTTTTGTGGTGGAGAGTCGTATATTTACCAAACATTATGTGATCCTTTGAGAGTTGAACGCCCTCTGCCTCACAATACTGTAATCTTGCATCTCTTCCATTCAATTCAATTCAAATATTTTATTGACATGGACATTTTACCTAGTTTTACAATTCTTTACAATCATTAACTCCAAACAGGCCATGACAATTAGGACTGACATATCTTGATCTACCTTCCTCGTGATTGGGACAGGGACAGTCATTATTTATTATAATCCTAACACCAATAACCCTCAAATGAAATTAATGATAGCATGCGATCCTCTCAGGATTCGAACCCAGAATACCATATATACAAAACTTACACGATTTAAGGGGAGGTTTTTAGTGTGTTTCCTAGACTTCCATCAAGCTTGAAATTACACCCCCTTGACCCCCTTTCAAGATAAATTTGTAAATTTTTCGGTAGAAAAATGTCCCGGCCGAAGGCCGCTTCCTCTTAAATTACAGGCTCGCTATCGCTCGCCAGGAAAAAAATCGACACCTAAATGGCACGAATGGTCTTAAAAGTGACATAAATGGGGTGAAATTTGTTAACATCGCCAAACTAATTGGGCGAACGTCTTAAAATCTCAAAAGCAATGGGGCTAAACATGAAGGAGAAAGGGGTAAAGAAAAAAATCCTCAAGTTGAAATCTCCCCTTAACTATGACACTATCTAGATAGTTAAAGGTACAGCACATGAGTTTAAAGTTAAGGGGAGGTGTTTAGTTTCTCCCTAGACCTCCATCAAACTTTAGAAAATACCCCCATGACCCCCCTTCGAGATAAATGTGTACATTTTTCGGTAGAAAATGTCTCAGCCGAAAACCGTTTCCTCCTAAATTTAAGGCTCGATATCGCTCACCAGGACAAAATCGACACCTACAGTATGTGGCACGAAAGGTCTAAAAATCGATAGAAATTGGCCGAGATGTCTTACAATCGCGAAACTATTGGGGCAAACGTCTTAAAATATCAAATTAATGGGCCTAAACATGAGGGGGAAAAAAGGATTTAAATAAACCCTTAAGTGGAAATCTGCCCTTAACCCTTTGAGTACCAGCGACGTGTGTTATATTATGTTTCTAGCTGTATTTAGACGATATTATGTTTCTAGCTGTATTTAGACGATATTATGTTTCTAGCTGTATTTAGACGATATTATGTTTCTAGCTGTATTTAGACGATATTATGTTTCTAGCTGTATATAGACGATATTATGTTTCTAGCTGTATTTAGACGATATTATGTTTCTAGCTGTATATAGACGATATTATGTTTCTAGCTGTATTTAGACGATATTATGTTTCTAGCTGTATTTAGACGATATTATGTTTCTAGCTGTATTTAGACGATATTATGTTTCTAGCTGTATATAGACGATATTATGTTTCTAGCTGTATTTAGACTTATGTTTCTAGCTGTATTTAGACGATATTATGTTTCTAGCTGTATTTAGACGATATTATGTTTCTAGCTGTATTTAGACGATATTATGTTTCTAGCTGTATTTAGACGATATTATGTTTCTAGCTGTATATAGACGATATTATGTTTCTAGCTGTATTTAGACGATATTATGTTTCTAGCTGTATTTAGACGATATTATATTTCTAGCTGTATTTAGACGATATTATGTTTCTAGCTGTATTTAGACGATATAATGTTTCTAGCTGTATTTAGAAGATATTATGTTTCTAGCTGTATTTAGACGATATGTTTCTAGCTGTATTTAGACGATATTATGTTTCTAGCTGTATTTAGACGATATTGTGTTTCTAGCTGTATTTAGACGATATTATGTTTCTAGCTGTATTTAGACGATATTATGCAGCTTAGGAAGAATCTGTGGTACGGTAGTTAAGGGGAGATCTCCACTTGAGGGATTTTTTCTTGACTCCTTTCTCCCTCATGTTTAGCCCCCTTGCTTTTGATACTATAAAACGTTTGCCCCATTAGTTTAGCAATTTTAAGAACTTTCACCCCATATTAAGACCTTTCATGCCATTCAGGTGTCGATTCTATCCTGGCGAGCGATAGCGAGCCTGTAATTTAAGAGGAACCGGCCTTCGGCCGGGACATTTTTCTACCGAAAAATTTATAAATTTATCTTGAAAGGGACTCAAGGGGGTGTAATTTTAAGCTTGATGGAGGTCTAGGGAACAAACTAAATACCTCCCCTTAAAAGGGTTGGTGGAGATAGTTTGAAGCCTTATTATTGCTAGAGGTCCTTCCTAAACTGAACATAATCGTCTAATAGTTGCCAGCATATGATGAAGAGGACGTCCCTGGTACTGAACGGGTTAAGGCTTCAGTCTCATGCGTCAATTAGGAGTGGGTGGATGGATGGTTAGGATAAATAGATGAATGAATGGATGGGTGATATAATAGGTGGGTGGATGGATGCATGAAAGGATGATTGGATGGATGGATGATTGGATAGTTGGTGGTTGGATGGATAGATGGATGATTGAATTCTTGGATGGATGAATGATTGGGTGGATAGATGATTGGGTGATAGGATGGATGGATGTATGGGTGGATGGCTAGATGAATGGATGGATGGATGGATAGAAAGATGTGTGGATGTATGATTGGATGGATGAATGATTGGGTGGATAGATGATTGGGTGATAGGATGGATGGGTGGATGGATGGAAAGATGTGTGGATGTATGATTGGATGGATGGACGATTGATTTAATAAGTCCCTTTCTTGTGTATGTTGCATTTTGTATTTTGTAAATATTATAACAGTGTAAGTGTTTGTGTTTTGAGTTTCGTGTGTGTGAGTACTTTCTTGCGAGTGCGAGTGTTTTAGGTTTGAGTTTTGTGTGTGTGTGTGTGTGTGTTCTGTGTGTGTGTGTGGGGGGGGGGGGGGGGGATATCAAAAGGATTAAGCCCTGTCCAATCGATGACTTCACATTAATTGTTTTGGATTATACAATTTTACTCTAATTTGCATAACACCTCAAAGTCAAAGCAAATATGAACCCTCTGACTTCCACGGATCCTTAATAATTGAATAAAACCACCTAATTATAGCTGTAGTATAAGAAAAAATAAAAATATCACTGTAATACTGAAGGTATTCCATAGCGGCTATTGAATCAATGAACGCATAACTCTCCTAACAGATGATTCGACTAAAGAATCCAGATTTAAACTCCGAAGTGACTGCTAGAACTGTTGTCATAATTATGCATTTGACCGAAATATTTATGAATGTACACTTAGATGCCATAGTCTCTTAACCCACTGATAAATGTTAGTAGACTTTACCTATTTCCAACGATGGTAGTATATCTCTGGAAAGGAAATTATGAATATATTTGTCTATGCATCAACTATAAAATTGTATATAGTATTTATTGCAAAACAAGTTCTATCCTAAAATCAATCCAGAGAAGTATAATAGCATAAAGAAACACATGGGGGTGGGTGGGGTCAGGAATTCTCATGGGTGGGCTAGAAACTATGGTATCCGAGTGTACCCTACGAATGTAGTCTTGTTTCCAATGCGTATCTGTTTTTGCTGTGTGTTAAACTTTGAATTAAGGGGGGGGGGGGACCTGTTTTTTTTTATTTCTGTCCTTTTCTCTCTTTCTCTGGCTTGTATCCATTCGGCCCCATTCAGCCAACTATTTTAAGACGTTTATCCCCATCTAGGTGTCGATTTCTTCCTGGCGAGCGATAGCGATCCAGCATTATATGAAGCAATCCGGCTTCGCCGGAGACATTTTTCTATCGAAAAATGTACAAATTTAGCTTACTGTCAAACAAAACAAAAAAATATGCTGGCTCGCTACCGCTCACCAGTAAAAAAATGTACATCTGGATGGGGATAAACGTCTTAAAACAGTAGGCTGAATGGGGCCAAATGGATACAAGCCAGAGAAAGATAGAAAAGGACAGAACAAAAACAGGTCACCCCCCTTTAAGACGGAGTCACACGAGCCATTTTTCGAGCACCTTTTACGGGCAATTATGGTTTGGAAGCTTAAATAATGACACTTTAATCAACATGCAGCCGCCTAACATAATCTACCTTCAGCCTAGTTACCGATACCAGTGCGAAAATGTCCCGAAATAATAAGAGAAAAGAGTTGCTCATGGAAAATTTACGGAAAAAGCGCTCCTGTGACAGCGGCTTTACATAAGATATTAAGGGGAGGTATTTAGTTTGTTCCCTAGACCTCCATCAAGCTTAAAATTACACCCCCTTGAGTCCCTTTCAAGATAAATTTGTACATTTTTCGGTAGAAAAATGTCCCGGCCGAATGCCGGTTCCTCTTAAATTACAGGCTCGCTATCGCTCGCCAGGATAAAATCGACACCTAAATGGCACGAAAGGTCTTAATATGGGATGAAAGTTCTTAACATCGCTAAACTAATGGGGCGAACGTTTTATAATATCAAAAGCAATGGGGCTAAACATGAGGGAGAAGGGGGTCAAGAAAAACATCCCTTAAGTGGAAATCTCCCCTTAAAGGAAGCCCGCCAGTGTAAACCACAACGAACAGGACCTCTCATTAGTTAGCCGGTAATATATGTGTAGCGGTCATAAATACCACTTGAAACACTCCGCAAACCTTGTGTAGCACTGTGGTTAAGGGAGGGTCACCTTCTTTTGTTTTCTCTTTCTCTCCTTTTCTCTCTTTCTCTGGCTTGTATCCATTCGGCCCCATTCAGCCAACTGTTTTAAGACGTTTATTCCCATCCAGGTGTCGATTTCTTCCTGGCGAGCGATAAGCGAGCCAGCATTGTATGGAGAAATCTGGCTTCGCCGGGGACATTTTTCTATCGAAAAATGTACAAATTTAGGTTGCTCTGAAAACAAAATTATATATATGCTGGCTCGCTACCGCTCGCCAGGAAAATATTGACACCTGGATGGGGGTAAACGTCTTAAAACACTAAGCTGAATGGGGCCAATGGATACAAGCCAAAGAGAGAGGGAGAGAAAGAGAAAACAAGCGAGGTGGGCCCCCCTTAACCCTTTCCGTAGACGCGGTCGACGTTTTTACCTTAATTTAGCGATTATCAACCCCTTTCTCAAGAGGAATCCTTGATGCCTTAGATTGTAGCTAAAACGTTACGTTTTTATGCAACTTAAGAAGGACCTACTGTATGATAGAGGGATTTTTGGGACCGTAGTTTTTGGGACCGTAGTTTATCTTTGATTCTGGATAAAATTAGACGTTTTTATTGCAGTTTAAGAAAGTCCTAGGATACTCAAGAGGCTTTATTGAGACCGTATTTCCCCCTTTGCGTCCTAAAGGTAGATTATAAGCTAAAGAAAATCCTCTAACGGTAACCAAAATAAGACAGACAGACAGACAGACGGAAGGGCGTTATAATTATTGAGGAAGTGAAGATGAAGATGAACGAAAGGAAGTGAAAATAATGACATAAAGACCTATTAAACTGGTATGAATAGGTGTTTGCATTAATTAAGGGGACCCACCTAGTTTTGTTCTCTCTCTCTCCCTCACTCTCTGGGTTGTATCCGTTAGGCTCCATTCAGCCTACTATTTTAAGACGTTTATCCCCATCCAGGTGTCGATTATTTCCTGGCGAGCGGTGGCGAGCCAACATATTTTCTTTAAAATGTTTTTGACAGCAGGCTAAATTTGTACATTTTTCGATAGAAAAATGTCGGAGTTTTTCATACAATGCTGGCTTGCTATCGCTCGCCAGGAAGAAATCGACACCTGGATGGGGATAAACGTCTTAAAACAGTAGGCTGAATGGGGCCGAATGGATACAAGCCAGAGAAAGAGAGAAAAGGAGAGAACAAAACAGCAGGTCACCCTCCTTAAGAGTAATGAGTAAATATGAATTCATTTAGACGGAATCACACTAGCGCTTTTTCCGGCAACAATAGCAATGGCAACTACTGAAAATAATAAGCGTGTTCATATGCAACAAAGATGATGCACAATTACACATATTATACCCTGCTCTAAATCAGCAGGCCAAAACCTCTTGCACATTAATTAAGGGGAGACAGACGTGTTTTTCTGGACCCCCTTCTCCCTAATGTTTAGCCCCCACTAGTGTTGAGGTTTTAAGACGTTGGTTCCATTAGTTTGGGGATTTGATAACCTTTCACCCCATTTTTTTTTTGGTCAATATTAGGACCCTTCGTGCCATTTAAGTGTCGATTTTATCCCGGCGAGCGATAGCGAGCCTGTAGTTTTAGGAGGAATCGGCTTTTGGCCGGGACATTTTTCTACCGAAAAATGTACAAATCTTGAAGAGGGGTCTAGGTTTTTTTTCTTCTAAGCTTGATGGAGGTCTAGGGAGGAAACTAAAAACAAATATGAATAAATTAATTAATAGACCAAACAAACAGCCACTGTGCCCTTAACTTCTATAGCTCACACACGACTAGGGTAATCGAGCTAATATGTCTCATCATTTGGGAAGGGTCAGGCAGGGAATGGGTGTGGAAAGTGACAGCCCATTTGCTCTAGCCCTTTTTGAGTTACAGAGGTTAGGGTTCAGGATTTCTGGCCTACCTATTTGAAACACGGTGTAGGTGTTTCAATCGTTTACATGTGGATATTAGCACACATAACCAATTGAAACAATTTTTTTTTTTTTTTTTTTTTTTTTTTTTTTTTTTTTATTAATTAGGCCTAAGTGTTAATTTTGTTATAGTGTACACTCTTTAACTACCGTCATCATTAGTTCAACTTTAACAATAATCTGAACGAGACATCAATAACATTAATGGCAACAACTACCGCAACCAATTGGCCATTTGCGAGTTCCGTTCTATAAGCAAGTTATTATTGAGTTATTAAAGTTATTAACAAAAATGCCATAAGATTATAAACATTTACATAAATAACAGCATACGTAAATATTTGTCATATGGCCTAGCCTGCTGAATCTTGATAGCTCCTTAGTAGAGTTTAGTGTGGGAATTACGGTAACATTAACTTGGAGGATAATGGCCAATTTTGGGGCTATTAATTAATGTTTCATTTATTTTTAGTTTCCTGACTAGACCTCCATCAAGCTTTAACAAAAAACACCCCCTAGACCCCCCTTCAAGATAACGACACATATACACGGTAGCTGTAGACATCGGTGTGTAGCAGAATTACCAGCTAACATACGGCTGTACATAAATACATATAACTCAATTCGACATACTATAATATAGCCATCAGAAACCTACATTTGTTATTGTATTTCTGTTATAAGAGCGATGTTTACGGCTCCAACCTCCTTATAGCCGGAAACTCGCAATTGGTCAGTCAGTAGTAACCACCACAATCAACAATCATCTTAGTATAACTTCACCAGAACAACAACAGTAACATCATAATAATAAAAAACTAAATAAAAAATAATAATAATAATAATAATAATAATAATAATAATAATAATAATACCCCCCCCCCTTAGCTTTCACCACCACAATCAACAATATTCCAAACAAACATAAAATAGGGAGAAAGATAATATCAACAATACCGACAACAAGAACATCAACAAAAACACCAAGCATACTGTACAAAAAACATATCAACACCAACACCACAAGAATAAAGAACAACAAGAAGAACAACAACAACTATAACAACAACAACAATAACGACAACAACTATAACCACAACCACAACCACAACGACAATAACAACAACAACAACTATAACTACAACACGACGACGACGACAACAACAATAACGACAACAACAACCACAACGACAACAACGACAACAACAATAACGACAACAACAACCACAACGACAACAACAACCACAACGACAACAACGACAACAACAATAACGACACCAACAACACATTAATCCGACAAATAAGTAACACCCCGTTCTTTAACATTAATATCAAATACAAACCCCCAATGTACTTGAATTAACTAATGAAAGCATAATTATGGCCCTCCCGGGATTCGAACGCGGGACACCACACCCAGAACATAAGCATCTAAAATATCAGGCGCCCCGATGATAATATGTCTACATACGAGCACTAAAAAAAAAAAAAGTGATTGGCAGACGAGAGGAGACAGAGGAAGGGTAAGGGGAGATGGGTCGTTTTTCTGGTCCCCCTTCTTCCTCATGTTTAGCCCCATTATTTTGTTTTATTTTAAGACGTTCGCCCATTATTTTGTCGATATTAGAACCTTTCGTCCCATTTCTATATCAATATCAAGACCTTTCGTGCCATTTAGGTGTCGGTTATTGTCCTGGCGAGCGATATCGAGCCTGTAATTTTAAGAGAAATCGGCCTTCGGCCGGGACATTTTCTGTCGATTTTTTTTACAAATTTACCTTGAAGGGGGGGTCTAGGGAGTGTTTGCGTGTTTTTAAATTTGATGGAGGTCTGTTGAGGAAACTAAAAATATAATAAATAAATGACAAAATCGGCCAAAAAAATGAACCATCCCCCCTTAAAGAATGGGTGGGTGGTGGGGGAGCGAGGGGTCGAACCCCGCTCCACCGCCTTTACTACCACCGCGGCCATTCCACCGAGGGAGTTTTATGTCCCTTTATGAGGTATTAGTAAGCAGAGGGTAAGCACATTTGGCCCTGGAATGTCGACCAGGAGAGAGAGAGAGAGAGAGAGAGAGAGAGAGAGAGAGAGAGAGAGAGAGAGAGAGAGAGAGAGAGAGAGAGAGAGAGAGAGAGAGAGAGGAGAGAGAGATGAGAGAGAGAGAGAGAGAGAGTGTGAGAGAGAGAGAGAGAGAGAGAGTACAAAGGAAATCAAGCAACAACATATCTAGTGACCCTTCTAGGCTGCTTGTCCTCCAAAACACTGAGGATCAAGTGTCCAACAGTGGTTTAGAGTGGGTAAGGGAACATTGGAAGGAACTACTGCCCTGGAACTAATGTCCGTGGCAGGACTAGGAAGTTAGTAGGGGACATATGGGTTAGTAACTGAGGGGAGGATAAAATAAAGTTATTCATTTACAAACGCAGTCAGTCGCGGGTTTGATGCGAGATATGTGTCTAGGCGGAATTTAAATGAATCAACGGTGCTGCAGTATATAACGTCTCGGGGAAGCCCATTCCACAAGTTGACAACTCGATTGAAGAAGAAATTCTTAGATTCGTGTGAGTTAAAAGATTTACCAATAATTTTGCAACCGTTTAAGAGAGAGAGAGAGAGAGAGAGAGAGAGAGAGAGAGAGAGAGAGAGAGAGAGAGAGAGAGAGAGAGAGAGAGAGAGAGAGAGAGAGTGAAATACAAAACCTCAAAGGTGATATTTAGAGCGAAACTCAAATGGTGAAGAGGAGAGAGTGACATGTATATACAAGAACTATGAATAAAATGAGAGAGTTAATATCTACATTACTATATAAAATCATTTTAAGGAGATAATGAATATGATGACTTACGGTACTTAAATAAATTGATTATAACGTATGATGCACAATATAATATACATCTTCAATAAACCTTTCAGTATTCGTGGACGCTTCTCTCTCTTTGTTGTGGCTAACATTAGATGATTTTATTCAGCTTAGAAAGAATCTATTGGAATCTGGTGACGACAAAATATCTCTATTAGCCTTTCGATTTCCACACATAGTTCCTAAACTGTAAAATATAATCGTCTAATGATAGCCAGAATAAAGTGAAAAGGCGTCCTCAAATATTTTATGGGTTAAGGGATTTTTCTGGGACTCCTTTCTCCCTCATGTTTAGCCCCATTAGTTTTGACTTTTTTGTGTCCTTTCAAGCCATTAATAAGGTGTCGATTTCTCCCTGGTGTAATTTAGGAGGATAATGTATATATTTATATAGAAGGTGGTTCTTGGGGGTGTTTTATAAGCTTGATGGAGGTCTAGGGAGCAAACTAATATAGGCCTACAGGTATTTATAGTAATGCAAATATAATATGATACTTATCTGCACTACTGGAGAACTATTTACTGTGTAATATATCCGAGAGGGAAGTTTGTTCAAGGTAGTATAGATAAGTTTCGAGGTATATTATACTGCCATGGTTTTGCGTTATATTTATATTAATAACTGTGCCAGTAGCTTGCATTATTCAAATTGTCTAATCCTGTTAGTAATATTAATACTTCAATTAGTTGGTCTCTGCAATCTACAAGTTTCTATCGAAGTGAAATGGTACGAAATAACACACAATATCGACATTAATCCGTTCAGTACCAGTTTCCTCCTTTTCATCTTATGCAAGCTACTAAGAGACGATTGTATTCATTTTGGGAAGGGCCTCTAGCAATTATCATGCTTTGTAATATGTGAATTGACCTTTATTACTACTACAGATCTTTCTTAAGCTGCACAAAATCATTTAAATATAGGTAGAGTAAAAATAAGAAAAGACGTCGCCGGTAAAGAAGGGGTTAAGTTATATAAATAGTCTGGTTAGAACAATACAAACGGGATGGTAATAAACGATATAGAAAAGAATGGTTAGAAAGGGGTAACGAAATAAACGAGTGGTATGGATACATTGAGAAACTCTAGTTTAAAAATATTACAAAAGGATTAATACAAAATAAACCAGTATACACATTAAAATTACTTTGTAAAAGCGAATACAAATTGACGAGTACAGACGAAATACGAAGTGGACGAGTTCATGTGGAATACAAATTGACGAGTACAGACGAAATACGAAGTGGACGAGTTCATGTGGAATACAAATTGTATGGGTACATAAGAAAGCCAAGAAATATGTATACTGTATTTACAGTGCATTAGGAACACAGCATAATACAGACTCCATTTGTATAAAGCGGATACAAAATGGACGTACGCAAAATGACATTAAAAAAGTTAAAATCAAATTAGTGAGTTTATACGAGATAATCAATACGGAAGCAAACATATAGAATTGTTAAAAAATGGAATGCAAGGGAATGAGTGCACAAAATAACACACAATGGATAGGGCGAAATACAAACTAGTACCCGAAATAACTCAAAATACATGGTTACAGTAACCAAATTGAATACAAAATTAAATGGTACAAACTACAAACTAAATCAAATACGAACGAGAAGAAATATTGGAAAATGGACGGGTACAAGCTGAATACAAAATGAACGATAAAAACACTAAATACAGAAGAATGCAAAATGGACGGATACGAAGAAAGTAGAAAGCGAGCAGTTATTAAACAAATACAAATGCGCGAGTACAAAATAGGAACTAATTTGAAATAGAATGGAGTGAAAGCGCGCGATGTTACTGAAAGGGTTAAGGGGAGATTTCCACTTGAGGGATATTTTTCTTGACCCCTTTCTCCCTCATGTTTAGCCCCCTTGCTTTTGAGATGTTAAGACGTTCGCCCCGTTAGTTTGGGAGGGATATTTTTCTTGACCCCTTTCTCCCTCATGTTTAGCCCCCTTGCTTTTGAGATGTTAAGACGTTCGCCCCGTTAGTTTGGGAGGGATATTTTTCTTGACCCCTTTCTCCCTCATGTTTAGCCCATGGCTTTTGAGATTTTAAGACGTTCGCCCCATTAGTTTGGCGATTTGAAGAACCATCGCCCCATTTATGTCAATTTAATGACGTTTCGTGCTCTATAGGTGTCGATTTTTTCCTGGCAAGCGATAGCGAGCCTGTATTTTAAGAGAAACCTGATCGAAAAATGTACAAATATATCTTGAAGGAGGGTCTTAGGTTTTATTTATATATTTATTTATTTTGTTTACGCTTGATGGAGGTCTAGGGAGGAAACTAATAACATGATAATAAGATATATCCAGTAAATGAGGAAATACATACGCCCATCCTCCCTTAAGGGGGGGGGGGGGGGCCTGCTATTTGTTCTGTCCTTTTCTATCTTTCTCTGGCTTGTATCCATTTGGCCCCATTCAGCCTACTGTTTTAAGACGTTTATCCCCATCCAGGTGTCAATTTTTTACTGGTGAGCGGTAGCGAGCCAGCATATTTTTATATTTTTGTTTGACAGCAGGCTAAATTTGTACATTTTTCGATAGAAAAATGTCTCCGGCAAAGCCGGATTTCTTCATATAATGCTGGCTCGCTATCGCTCGCCAGGAAGAAATCGACACCTACTGTAGATGGGGATAAACGTCTTAAAATAGTTGGCTGAATGGGGCCGAATGGATACAAGCCAGAGAAAGAGAGAAAAGGACAGAAATAACAAAAAGCAGGTCACCGGCCTTAAGACAATGCCGATGACAGCAGCAGTAGGCGGAGCGAGTGACCGGGGGAGAGACAGTGACAGGAAATGGTTGACGGGTGACAGCTGTACTCCCGCCCTCACTCACCGACTCCCTCCAATCACACCCTTTGGATTCCATGTCTAACCCTCCATTTTGTATTCCCTATGTACCCGTCCATTTTGAATTCCCTGTGTACCCGTCCATTTTGAATTCCCTTTGTACCCGTACAAAATAATCTAAAATAGACAGGTACAAAAGAATACCAAATGTACGGGTACAAAGGGAATACAATGAGGACGAGTACACAGGGAATACAAAATGAACGAGTACAAAGGGAATACAAATATAAAGGGAATATAAAATGGACGGGTACAAAAGGCGGGATTACAGCTGTCACCCGTCAACCATTTCCTGTCACAGTATCTCCTCCTGTCACTTGCTCCGCCTACTGCTGCTGTCACCGGCATTGTCTTAAGGGGAGGATTTTAGTTAGTTCGCTAGACTT
Organism: Paralithodes platypus; assembly: GCA_032716605.1. NCBI lineage: Eukaryota > Metazoa > Arthropoda > Malacostraca > Decapoda > Lithodidae > Paralithodes > Paralithodes platypus. The sequence goes on from CM064545.1 coordinate 30,914,714, forward strand.
CCATCAAGCTTAACATTACAGCCCCTAGACACCTTTTCAAGATAAATTTGTACATTTTTCGGTAGAAAAATGTCCCGGCCGAAGGCCGGTTCCTCTTAAATTACAGGCTCGCTATCGCTCGCCAGGAAAAAATCGACACCTAAATGGCACGAAAAGTCTTAAAATTGACAGGAATGGGGCGAAAGTTCTTAAAATCGCCAAACTAATGGGGCGAACGTCTTATAATATCAAAAGCAATGGGGCTAACCATGAGGGAGAAAGGGGTCAAGAAAAAAATCCCTCGAGTGGAAATCTCCCCTTAACCCTTTCAGTGGCAGCATGCGTTTTCACTTCATTCTATTTGATATTAGACGCATTTACTCCGATTTGGAAGGTCGTCTAGGAATATAAAGAGTAAAGTATATATAACACTTAACCTTGTGACTCCCAACAATATAAACAGTAAAGTATATATAACACTTAACCTTCTGACTCCCAACAATATAAACAGTAAAGTATATATAACACTTAACCTTCTGACTCCCAACAATATAAAGAGTAAAGTATATATAACACTTAACCTTCTGACTCCCAACAATATAAACAGTAAAGTATATATAACACTTAACCTTCTGACTCCCAACAATATAAAGAGTAAAGTATATATAACACTTAACCTTCTGACTCCCAACAATATAAACAGTAAAGTATATATAACACTTAACCTTCTGACTCCCAACAATATAAAGAGTAAAGTATATATAACACTTAACCTTCTGACTCCCAACAATATAAACAGTAAAGTATATATAACACTTAACCTTCTGACTCCCAACAATATAAAGAGTAAAGTATATATAACACTTAACCTTCTGACTCCCAACAATATAAACAGTAAAGTATATATAACACTTAACCTTCTGACTCCCAACAATATAAACAGTAAAGTATATATAACACTTAACCTTCTGACTCCCAACAATATAAACAGTAAAGTATATATAACACTTAACCTTCTGACTCCCAACAATATAAAGAGTAAAGTATATATAACACTTAACCTTCTGACTCCCAACAATATAAACAGTAAAGTATATATAACACTTAACCTTCTGACTCCCAACAATATAAAGAGTAAAGTATATATAACACTTAACCTTCTGACTCCCAACAATATAAACAGTAAAGTATATATAACACTTAACCTTCTGACTCCCAACATATAACAGTAAAGTATATATAACACTTAACCTTCTGACTCCCAACAATATAAACAGTAAAGTATATATAACACTTAACCTTCTGACTCCCAACAATATAAACAGTAAAGTATATATAACACTTAACCTTCTGACTCCCAACAATATAAAGATGTAAAGTATATATAACACTTAACCTACTGACTCCCAACAATATAAACAGTAAAGTATATATAACACTTAACCTTCTGACTCCCAACAATATAAACAGTAAAGTATATATAACACTTAACCTTCTGACTCCCAACAATATAAACAGTAAAGTATATATAACACTTAACCTTCTGACTCCCAACAATATAAACAGTAAAGTATATATAACACTTAACCTTCTGACTCCCAACAATATAAACAGTAAAGTATATATAACACTTAACCTTCTGACTCCCAACAATATAAACAGTAAAGTATATATAACACTTAACCTTCTGACTCCCAACAATATAAACAGTAAAGTATATAACACTTAACCTACTGACTCCCAACAATATAAACAGTAAAGTATATATAACACTTAACCTTCTGACTCCCAACAATATAAACAGTAAAGTATATATAACACTTAACCTTCTGACTCCCAACAATATAAACAGTAAAGTATATATAACACTTAACCTTCTGACTCCCAACAATATAAACAGTAAAGTATATATAACACTTAACCTTCTGACTCCCAACAATATAAACAGTAAAGTATATATAACACTTAACCTTCTGACTCCCAACAATATAAACAGTAAAGTATATAACACTTAACCTTCTGACTCCCAACAATATAAACAGTAAAGTATATATAACACTTAACCTTCTGACTCCCAACAATATAAACAGTAAAGTATATAACACTTAACCTTCTGACTCCCAACAATATAAACAGTAAAGTATATATAACACTTAACCTTCTGACTCCCAACAATATAAACAGTAAAGTATATATAACACTTAACCTTCTGACTCCCAACAATATAAACAGTAAAGTATATATAACACTTAACCTTCTGACTCCCAACAATATAAACAGTAAAGTATATAAACACTTAACCTTCTGACTCCCAACAATATAAACAGTAAAGTATATATAACACTTAACCTTCTGACTCCCAACAATATAAACAGTAAAGTATATATAACACTTAACCTTCTGACTCCCAACAATGACGTATTGAGGGGGATTGGCCATATTTATCTGCTCTTTTATGTATATATATATTTAGTTAGTTCATAGTTTCCTCCCTAGACATCCATCAAGATTATAACCCCCCCCCCCCCCCAAGATCCTTCTTCAAGATAAATTTGTACATTTTTCGATAGAAAAATGTCCCGGCCAACGGCCGGTTCCTCTTAAAATACAGTACAGGCACGCTATTGCTCGCCAGGTAAAAATCGACACCTAAATGGCACGAAAAGTCTTTAATATTGACAAATAAATCAGGCGAAAGTTCTTAAAATCGCCAAAGTAATGGGCCGAACGTCTTAAAATCTGAAAATTAATGGGGCTAAACATGAGGGAGAAGGGGGACTAGGAAAACGACCCCATCTCCCCTTAAACTGAATATAATCGTCTACGGACATCCCCTGTTCTGGCATAATTTGGCGCCAATAAAAACAAAATAAAAATGCAGTTATGTATTTTTCGTGGCTAGCGATAACGAGTCTGCAAATTATTGGCCTTCGATCAGGACATTTTTCTATCGATGAATCAGTTGTTTTTGTTCTGTCCTTTTCTATCTTTCTCTGCCTTGTACCCATTTGGCCCCATTCAGCCTACTGTTTTAAGACGTTTATCCCCATCCAGGTGTCAATTTTTTACTGGTGATCTATAGCGAGGCAGTATATTTTTTATTTTTGTTTAACAGCAGGCTAAATATGTACATTTTTCGATAGAAAAATTTCTACGGCGAAGCCGGATTTCTTCATATAATGCTTGCTCGCTATCGCTCGCCAGGAAGAAATCGACACCTAGATGGGGATAAACGTCTTAAAATAGTTGGCTGAATGGGGCCGAATGGATACAAGCCAGAGAAAGAGAGAAAAGGACAGAAATAACAAAAAAGCAGGTCACCCCCCTTAAGGGATTACATTCTACGCCAGCTGAAATGAAACCGACTATAGGCTGACGAGAAAGAAAAAAAAAATCGACCGTTGAACCTTGATGCTTAAGGGGAGGTATTTAGTTTGTTCCCTAGACCTCCATCAAGCTTAAAATTACACCCCCTAGAGTCCCTTTCAAGATAAATTTGTACATTTTTCGGTAGAAAAATTTCCCGGCCAAAGGCCGGTTCCTCTTAAATTACAGGCTCGCTATCGCTCGCCAGGATAAAATCGACACCTGAATTGCACGAAAGGTCTTAATATGGGGTGAAAGTTCTTAAAATCGCTAAACTAATGGGGCAAACGTTTTATAATATCAAAAGCAACGGGGCTAAACATGAGGGAGAAAGGGGTCAAGCAAAAAATCCCTCAAGTGGAGACCTCCCCTTAACCCGTTCAGTACCAGGGACGTCCGTTTCATCACATTCTGGCAAGTATTAGACGATTTTGTTCAGTTTAGGAAGGACCTCTAGCATTAATGTGGCTTCAAACTCTCTCGACCAACCCTTTCAACTACCACAGGTCCTTCTTAAGCTGCATAATATCGTCTACAATATAGCGAGAATAATATAACACACGCGTCGCTGGTATTCAAAGAGGTTAACCCCTTCAGCGCTATGACGCCTCTTGACCTCTAATTCTGGCTATGATTTGATGATTCTATGCAGTTTATGGAGGACCTATGTTACCGAGAGGGTTTATTAAGATCGTATTTACCCATTTGAGTCTTAGAGGAAGATTATAAACGAAAGAAAATCGTCTAAGGGTAACCAGAATATGGTGGAAATGACGTAATGGTGCTGAAGGGGTTAACAGCTCTCATGGGTTCTGGGTTGGCTATAAGATCAGGTGACGTGTGTGTGTGTGTGTGTTTGGCCATGGTAGGTGATGTTATGGGTTGTGTGTAGGTGACGTGTGTGTGTGTGTGTGGCCATGGTAGGTGATGTTATGGGTTGGCTATAAGATCAGTGTGACGTGTGTGTGTGTGTGTGTGTGTGTGTGTGTGTGTGTGTGTGTGTGTGTGTGTGTGTGTGTTGTGTGTGTGTGTGTGTGTGTTGTGTGTGTGTGTGTGTGTGTGTGTTGTGTGTGTGTGTGTGTGTGTGTGTGTGTGTGTGTGTGTGTGTGTGTGTGTGTGTGTGTGTGTGTGTGTGTGTGTGTGTGTGTGGCCATGGTAGGTGATGTTATGGGTTGGCTATAAGATCAGTGTGTGTGTGTGAGTGAGTGTGTGGTGTGGTGTGTGTGTTATGACGTGTGTGTGTGGTGTGTGTGTGACGTGTGTGTGTGTGTGTGTGTGTGTGTGTGTGTGTGTGTGTGTGTGTGTGTGGCCATGGTAGGTGATGTTATGGGTTGGCTATAAGATCTGATGACGTGTGTGTGTGTGTGTGTGTGTGGCCATGGTAGGTGATGTTATGGGTTGGCTATAAGATCTGATTGTGTGTGTGTGTGTGTGTGTGTGTGTGTGTGTGTGTGTGTGTGTGTGTGTGTGTGTGTGTGTGTGTGTGTGTGTGTGTGTGTGGCCATGGTAGGTGATGTTATGGGTTGGCTAGAAGATTTGATGACGTGTGTGTGTGTGGGTGTGGGTGTTGGTGTTGTGATGGCTAGAAGATTTGATGACGTGTGTGTGTGGCCATGATAGGTGATGTTTAAATACTCCCAGCCGGGATCGAACCTCCGACATTCAGAACGAGTGTCCAAACTTTTAACCAACTACACCACCCCGTGGTGTAGTTGGTTAAAAGCTTGGACACTCGTTCTGAATGTCGGAGGTTCGATCCCGACTGGGAGAATTCTACATGTATTAGCTCACGTATCTTTGTGAGATATACTTGATGATAGGTGATATACTGGGTTGACTTTTTGATCTAGTGTTTCCTTTTGGCGTATATGTTTTGGTCTAGTGTTTCCCTTTGGCGTATATGTTTTGGTCTAGTGTTTCCCTTTGGCGTATATGTTTCCCTTTGGCGTATATGCACCTAGAATACCCCCCAAAAAGTTACCCTTTAAATATCAAAACACTGCTATAAAATGTTGCACAGTTTATTTTTGCATCAAGTGTCCCATTATATGAGAGGGTGTTACAGCAGAATGTTAAGGGGGTTGACCTGCTTTTTTTCTCTCCTTTTCTCTCTTTCTCTGGTTGGTATCCATTCGGCCCCATTCAGCCTACTGTTTTAAGACGTTTATCCCCATCCAGGTGTCAATATTTTCCTGGCGAGCAGTAGCGCGCCAGCATATATATCTTTTCTTTTGACAGCAAGCTAAATTTGTACATTTTTCAATAGAAAAATATCTCCGGCGAAGCCGGATTTCTCCATACAATGCTGGCTCGCTATCGCTCGCCAGGAAAAAATCGACACCTGGATTGGGGTAAGCGTCTTAAAACAGTTGGCTGAATGGGGCCGAATGGATACAAGCCAAATAAAGATAAGAATAACCGGTGACCCCCCTTAAGAAAGTAAATACATATGGCTAACCTCAATATACAGTACATAACACATTAATCTTATTTATTTCACATTTGCATTTTATCTGCGTTTAAATTTTGACCATTGCGTCATTTATATTCTCTCCCTCATCCTATGACTTAAACTGGTTCAAGCTCCATATGTCTGACATCTTTACTCTAACACACCTTGAATTTGCCTGCCTGTCACTTATATATTTTTTATTTGACTTTATTTTTATTTATTTATTTTTTATTTTTTATTTTTTGTTTATTTTTTTTTTATTTTTTATTTATTTTTATTTATTTTTTTTGGGGGGGGACTTGTTACAGGCAGCTTTGCCTATTGTGTCCTTCATACACATAATACAAATCTTGGAACTTTTCTGGTTCACTCTTTTTAATATTTTGCATCATACATACTTCTTCAGTTTATTATAATAATGAACTCTGAATTAAATTCCATCCAAATTTACTATCGTAACTTTGCATGTGCCTTAACTGCGTCATATCAACGTTTTCTTCACATAGATATCACACGCATTGTATATCAACCCCATTAGCTGATAATCTGAGTCGAACACGTCTCAACCAATACATATCAGCGTGGCATCTACGTCAAATCAATAACAACCTCGGCACCACTTGCGTAATCTTAAGGGAGCCCACCTCGTTTTTGTTGTTTCTTTCTCTCCCTCTCTCTTTGGTTTGTATCCATTCGGCCCCATTCAGCCTACTATTTTAAGACGTTTACCCCCATCCAGGTGATAATGTTTTCTTGGCGAGCGGTAGCAAGCCAGCATTTATTTTTTTTATTTTATTTTTGTTCTATATTCCAACTTACTTCCTCTCGGGCATAGGCTGAGAGCCTTAACATTCACCGTTTTACAATGAACAGTGAAGCCCGTGAGGTCTTGTTCCAGTCTAGGGAGTGAGACATGTGAAGCACGTAGAGTACAACGAACACCTGCCATCTTGCCTTCACATGAGGCACGGTGCTCACTCATGGCCCGAAACGACCCCATCTCTGAAGCCACCTCGTTCCCGTGCTTCACTGTCTCACCCCCTACACTCGGACTCTCACACTTACACACACACAACGCCACCTGTTGAGCAGATAACTCACCAGGCATTGCACCCCTATAGCATATTTTGAATATGGGAATATTCATATATATATATATTTGTTTTGACAGCAAGCTAGATTTGTACATTTTTCGATAGAAAAATTTCTCCGGCAAAGCCGGATTTCTCCATACAATGCTGGCTCGCTATCGCTCGCCCGGAAGAAATCGACACCTGGATGGGGGTAAAAGTCTTAAAACAGTTGGCTGAATGGGGCCGAATGGATACAAGCCAGGGAAAGAGAGAAAAGGAGAGAAAGATTAAAAAAAACAAAGCCGGTGAGCCAGCCCCCTTAAGTCCTATCAGTTTCACACCATTACCTGCCGCCTCCCGTGTTACCTGCACACTCAGCTTACAACCCTATTATGTTATATCGGCTTGACGGCTATTATTAACACTGACAGCTCTGACGGGGGAGATATATTTCTTAAGGGAGGGGGGGGGGGGGGGGGGCGGGGGCGCTGATTAGTTTGCTCCCTAGATCTACAGAAGGCGTAATATATATATATATATATATATATATATATATATATATATATATATATATATATGTGTGTGTGTGTGTGAGAGACAAATATATATCGAGATATATTTGTACATTAAATTTTGTTGGTAGAAAAATGTCCTGCCCGAAGGCTTGTTCCTTCCAAATTACAGGCTCGCTCTTGCTCGCCAAAAAAAAAATATCCTAAATGACACCAAAGGTCTTAATATTGACACAGAAAGGGGGAGAGGGGGAGGGAGGGAGGGGGGATATATCTACTTTATATTTGGTTGATTCTGGTACCCATCAGCCCATTTCCAGGACTCGAGGGGGTAAATACGATCTCACCTACACCCTCTGAAAACATAGGCGCTTCGTAAGTTGCATAAAATCGTCTAAGTTAGCCCGAATAATAGTTGAAAAAGGTGTTATCCTGCTGAAGAGGATGAAAGATTCCCTCGCAATAATTACGTCATATCTCAGGTAACAATAGGTTCTTTTCGCTATGCACGGTAATTATATCTGCCAGATGTCGAAATAATGTCAACTAAAGGTAATTATAGTGTCCGAAGTATTGAATCCTTTAGTAAGTCGCTTAAAGCCGGTATCACACGAGCCATTTTTCGAGCCATTTTTACGGGCAATTATGGTCTGGAAGCTTCAAAAATTACACTTTATCAGAATTCACCCGCCTAACATAATCTACCTTCAGCCTAGTTAAAAATACCAGTGCAAAAATGTCCCGAAATGATACGAGAAAAAACTTACTTAAGGAAAATTGCCGGAAAAAGCGCTCGTGTGACACCGGCTTTAGATTCACGTGACAAAATTAAAACAACTTCAAAATTATTTCATAAACTCTATACCCTGTTCATAATAGCTAGGCCAAAAAACCCGACCCCAACCTCTCAGAACTAAAAAAAAAGAACTAGAGTAATCGAGCTAATATGTCTACCGTTTGGGAAGAGTCAGCCAGGGAATTGGTGTGGAAAATGAATAAAAAACCAAAAACTAGAGTAATCGAGCTAATATTTCTACCGTTTGGGAAGAGTCAGCCGGGGAATAGGTGCGACAATTTACAGCCCATTTGCTCCCGTCCTTTTTGAGTTAGAGAGGATAAAGGTGAGGATTTCTAGCCTACCTATATTGTCTATTGTCACTCAAAATCAAATTAACCCCTTCTGTACCAGCGACGTCTTTTAAGCTTTGTTTTGGCTACTATTAGACGATTTAATTCAGTTTAAAAAGGGCTTCCAGCAATTAACAGGCTTCGAACTATCTACAAAAAAAAAAAAAAAATCGGGATCAAATAATGTTAGGGGAGGTATTTAGTTTGTTCCCTAGACCTCCATCAACCTTAAAATTACACCCCCTTGAGTCCCTTTCAAGATAAATTTGTACATTTTTCGGTAGAAAAATTTCTCGGCCGAAGGCCGATTCCTCTTAAATTACAGGCTCGCTATCGCTCGCCAGGATAAAATCGACAGCTAAATGGCACGAAAGGTCTTAATATGGGGTGAAAGTTCTTAAAATCGCTAAACTAATGGGGCAAACATATTATAATATCAAAAGCAATGGGGCTAAACATGAGGGAGAAAGGGGTCAAGAAAAAAATCCCTCGAGTGGATATCTCCCCTTAATAGGAATTGAGCGTTGTGCCGTTCTTACTTGGCCATATGTATAGTCACGATCAAAGGTTGTGGCCTACTTATATTATGGACACTTTGGTTATACACATACATACATACATACATATATAGATACATACATACATACATACATACATACATACATACATACCTCATACATACATACATACATACATACATACATACATACATACATACATACATACATACATACATACATACATACATAAATACACACATACATACATAGATAGATAGATAGATACATAGATAGATACATACATACATACCTCATACATACATACATACTGTACATACATACCTCATACATACATACATACTGTACATACATACCTCATAAATACATACATACATACATACTTACATACCGTACATACATACATACATACATCATAAATACATACATACATACGTACACACAAACATTTACAATATTTAGTGATCCATAAGTAAAAGGTTTCAGTAGAACAGGCAGTTTTGGAAAAACATTGTTTAACCCTTTCAACTTGACATATATTTCGACTTCTTACCACAACACGTTTTATTTTTTTATTTATTTTTTTGTTTACTATTCCTCTAGGACTAACATGGGTCAATAAGGTAGATACACCTCCTGAGTAACATAGAACCTTCAAAACTACATAACGTTGACTAGTCATACGAGATTCTGAGAACAATTAAAAAACCCGAAGATATAAAGGAAAAGAGGCCTCATCGTGCTGAAGGGGTTAAGAAACTTAAAAACAAATAAGGAACATTACATTTGACCAACTGTTCATTATAAAGCGTTGGACTAATTGTATTTGTGTCAAGCTGCACATATTAGTTCACACTGTAAAATGTTATGGGCTTTAACAAAAAAAAAAATATATATATATATATATAATTATATATACATACAATATATGAAAAGGTTAATCAAATTGTCCATAATAATTTGCCCGTTAAGGGAAGGTCTCCACTTGAGGGATTTTTTTCTTGACCACTTTCGCCCTCATGGTTAGCCCCATTGCTTTTGAGATTTTAAGACGTTTGCCCCATTAGTTTGGTGATTTTAAGAATTTCCGCCCCATTCTGTCAATTTGAAGACCTTTCATGCAATTTAGGTGTCGATTTTATCCTGGCGAGCGATAGCGAGCCTGTAATTTAAGAGTAACCGGCCTTCGGCCGGGACATTTTTCTACCGAAAAATGTACAAATTTATCTTGAAAGGGGGTCAAGGGGGTGACATTTTAAGATTGCTGGAGGAGTAGGAAACAAACTAGAAACCTCCCCTTAACACTAACTGGTCGTACGGGGGTCTTTATGAACGTCCCCTGTTTGTTCCTTTAGTTTCGAGATTTTAACCCCTTCAACACGATGACGTAGTTTTCATCATATTCTAGTTACCATTCGACGATTTTTGTTTAGCTTATAATCTACTTCTAGGACTGAAAGGGGTAAATACGATCTCCATAGACCCTCTGAATAACACCGTGCCTTCATTAACTGCATACTGTCGTCTACACTTAGCCAGAATCAAAAAGTCAAAAGACGTCATCGTGCTGAAGGGTGTAAGACGTTTCACTCCTTGAATTCGTCTGGGAAATTTTTCTCGATAAATATACTGCTACTGACAAATGTTCGCGAGCTCTTGCGATTATCTCTATGCAATTATATTCATTTAGATTGATGTTTAGATTATCTCTATGCAATTATATTCATTTAGATTGATGTTTAGATTATCTCTGCAATTATATTCATTTAGATTGATGTTTAGATTATCTCTATGCAATTATATTCATTTAGATTGATGTTTAGATTATCTCTATGCAATTATATTCATTTAGATTGATGTTTAGATTATCTCTATGCAATTATATTCATTTAGATTGATGTTTAGATTATCTCTATGCAATTATATTCATTTAGATTGATGTTTAGATTCGCAGTATATAAATAAATTCATATTATGTATTCCCAAATATATAGCTGATTTGATCTGAACATCAATCTAAAGCCCACACCCACACTGACACAACTACACTCATAATCACGCCCACAGTTACATCAATACTCAAGCCCACACTCACAGTCTCACTCACATCCACATCCATATTCACAATCACGCCCATACTTAAATCCATACTCACGCCCACACTCACACCCATGCTCACGATCACGCCCACACTTACATCCATACTCAAGCCCACACCCACTCACATCCACACTCACATCCACACTCACACCCACAATCACGCCCACACTTACATCCATACTCAAGCCCACACCCACACCCACACTCACAGCCCCACTCACAATCACGCCAACATTTACATCCATATTCAAGCCCACATCCATTCACACTTACACCCACATTCATACTTACAATCACGCCCACGCTTCCATGCATACTAAAGCCCACACCTACACTGATACTTACACTCATACTGACAGTCACATCCACTCTCACAATCACGCCCACACCCATACTTTGTATTTTGCACTAGCATAATTATTGTATTAATTTCTTGTTTTAATGTAAATTATATTATACTCACCGATTGTAAACTGAGCTTACCATTTTCATATCTGTACATCTCATGTTCATCCACTAATTGTAAAATGTGTATTTTCAGCTCATGAGGCTGCCATTCTTTAATAAACCGTTTATTATTATTATTATTATTATTATTATTACGCCCACACCCTCACCCACACTCACACTTACACCCCCCTGCAAGCCCCCCCCCCCCCTCCCCCCATTCTTACACATACATTCAAATTGATTTGTGTAATACTTAGCTCGACAGGGCAAACTCAACCATCTGTAATAATCTGCCTTCTAGCTGTAGTCTTGTTAATTCATCTGGCTGCTGATATATCGATACTCCTGGAATATATGAAACTATTCAGTGTATTATAATTAGGGCAACGTTTTCATAATTTACGACATACTTCTATATATTTGTAATACATTAGTGAAAAAGATTGGGACATGGCAATTTACCGGCAGCTGGAACAAAAACAGACTGGATAGTTGTCGATAAGGATGACATTTTAAGATCCCCGAAACTTTGCCAGAACAGTTTATACATAGAGCCTTGCTGGATACATCGTTAATGTGACTCCAGTTTCATGTTCAGTCAAATTCAATAGGCCGCCGACAATCTTGCCCATAAACTACTGTATTATATTCAAGTAATGATCACTTTCCCTTGCCAGTCTTCATGAACTTCCAATTGCCCGTGACAAGAGGCGTTTGCTTCACGCCGTAGAAGTATCGATATCCGCCTCCCTAGATATTACACATATTAGTTAGTTTAGATAGGACTTCATAGGCTATCAACCCTTCTGGATTAATAAGCCAGCACACTGTAAGTCAAGAATAACGTCAGGATTGGAGCCCCCTTTTCGAGAACCCCAGTCCCTTGATTACACATATAATTATCGAGCCGGTTTTAGCGAACTATTGGTTTTGACTCAATACACGGTCCTGCAGTGTTTACGTGTGTAGTTACGATACTAATCACTAGATGTCAGCACCGGGCAGTTGGCAGGAAGGGGGCGGGGCTTGGGCGGAGTCTTGCAAGGGGGGCGGGACTTGAGGGTGTGTGTTGCAAGCGGAAGGCCTCTGTAGGGAGCTTTATGACGTGTTTTTTGTTGGTAGATCCTCATGTTGCATACGCTGTCAAAAATTACGGGTTTAGAGACGGTATGAAAGGGGTAAATAAAGTGCCCATAATAACTCATTTAAAGGTATATTGCTAGTATTAATCCCATTTAACCCTCTGAAGAATATGACGCATTTTGACAGTATATGCTGGCTATCTTCATACGATTTTAAACAGTTTAAGAAGGATCTGTGAGTATTAGAAGGGTAAAGACTATCTCATTTAACTCTTTGACTTCTATATACCCTTCCTAATCTGCAAACAACGTCTAATAATATCCAGAACACAGACAAAAATGCGTAATCAGATCTTGAACATAGTTAATATCAAAGTAGAGAATGAGTTTGAAGAATACTTGAGAAGGATAATTAAAGTGTCCGTAATAAAATGCCCTCTAAAGGAATTACAGTAGTATTATTTCCATTTAACCCTCTCAGGATACGAGGACTCATTTAATTTCAGGTATCTGGCTATCATAAGACTATTTGGTGCAGACTAGCAAGATTATATGGAGGTCAGAGGGTTAATTGAGACAGTCTTTACTCTTTCAATTCCCACAGATCCTTCCTAGGCTGTATCAAAGCGTCTAATGATAGCCAGCAAAAAATATCAAAATACGTCATTATCCTCAAGGGGTTATGAGAGTAGAACAAAATAATACCAAAGTACAAATCGTCATCAATATACCCAGCTTCAAGTTATCTTCCTGTCAAATTTGTGTACGCAATTTAGAAACCAATTGCAAATAAATTGTTTTGCATTCCAAGAGTATTGAATTAAATCTAGTATATAGAAAAAACGTCACTTATTTGGCATTTACGATAGAATGTTGTGATTATTCATAACAAAGGTGTTCGAAAAGTCATATTATTGTCTTCGCATTGGCATACATTATTACGGACATTCCCCCACCCCCTACCCCTTCCTCCCTATCAGCCATACGTCACAGGTCTTAAGGGGGGTGATCTGTTTTTGTTCTGTCCTTTTCTATCTTTCTCTGGCTTGTATCCATTTGGCCCCATTCAGCCTACTGTTTTAAGACGTCTATCCCCATCCAGGTGTCAATTTCTTATTGGTGAGCGATAGCGAGCCAGCATATTTTTAATTTTTGTGAGACAGCAGGCTAAATTTGTACATTTATCGATAGAAAAATGTCTCCGGCGAAGCCGGATTTCTTCATATAATGCTGGGTCGCTATCGCTCGCCAGGAAGAAATCGACACCTAGATGGGGATAAACGTCTTAAAATAGTTGGCTGAATGGGGCCGAATGGATACTAGCCAGAGAAAGAGAGAAAAGGACAGAAATAACAAAAAACAGGTCACCCCCCATAAGGGAGTGCTTTTTTCTTATAGACCACCTTCTCCCTCATGTTTAGCCCCATTAGTTTTAACAGTTTTAAACGTTCGCCCCATTCTCTTGGTGATTTTATATTAAGTCCTTCGGTGCCGTTAAAGTGTCAATTTTTATATTTTTGTTAATTTTATTATTTATTTTTATTTTATTTTATTTATTTATGTATTTTTTATGTTGTGCATGCCACACTATAGGCTAGTTGATTTAGTTTAGCTGATGGGAAATTTAATCCTCTAACAGCTGATTACTCGATACCAAAATGGAAAAATTGGGAAGTTCTATGTCTCTGCCTCGTCTTATTACCAAGTGTTAATAACTACCAACATATTTCGCTACACAATCTTTGTAATATCTAAGTATTTAAGATGTAATTAGCAACATAGCTCGATACATAATCATCGTAATAGCTAGGTATTTATAATGAAGATATGGCAATTTACCGTTAGCTGGTAAAAAAAAAAAAAAAAGTCTAGTCAACAGGCCAGATCCCAAAGTGTCACGAACTGGTACAATGCGATGGACGAATTATTTAGGGTGAAATGCAATAAATTACTTTTAAGGGGGGGGGGGGTCCTCCCTAGATCTCTATTAAACTTAAATAGAAACGCCCCCATTATCCCCCTTCTAGATAAATTTGTACATTTTTCGGTAGAATAATTTCCCGACTAAAGGCCTGTTCCTTATAAATTACAGGCGGGCTATCGCTCACCAGGAAGAAAGTGGAAACCTAAATAGCACAAAATGTCTTAATACTGACACAGAAATGGAGTGAACAGTCTTAAAATCGCCAAACTAATTAGGCGAACGTCTTAAAATCTCAAACTAATGGGACTTAAACATAAGAGAAAAAATGCAAAAACCTCCTCTTAAGCTCTATAGATTATCTAGCTTAATATGATATTATATTACAGAAATGTTCTGGGACTAAAAATAACCTTTTCATAGCGTTATTTAACATAAAAACACACAACAGGGAAGCATACTCGATGAGCTGCTGAAGCTCCTGGGGGTGGGGGGTGGGGGGGGGGTTATGGTAATATATACTTGTCTTTACTTTGCTTCTTAGACCTCCACCAACCTGTAGAGAGAAAACATCGGGATATACTGTATGTGTACCTTTTGTGATAAAAAACCCACAAACCATCTAAATTACAGGCTCGCTATCGCTGGATGGGAAACAATCAGGACCTAAATGGCCCGTAAGGCCTTAAATTTGACAAAGCAACGGACCGAAAGGTCCCTAGCTGTCGGGACGAACGTCTTAAAATGTCAAAACAGATGGGGATAAGCATGAGGGCGAATAGGGTACAGAGCCGCCCCCTCCCCTTCCATTCCCCACCCCATATTGTATAACGTAAAAGATAAAGGCTAATTAAAGACATGTGAAGTATGGTTGATTAGGATGGGGGGGGGGGGGGGTCCATAAAAATGGTAGCAGCCATAGTAACGGGATTTTTTTTGTATTTAATGTTTTTATCTGGACCCCCTTCACCCTCACGTTTATCCCCATTAGTTAAGGAGATACCGGCCTTCGGTCGGGAAATGTTTCTAAATGTACACATTCATCTTGTGGATTTTTTTTTTTTTTTTTTTTTTTTTTATTTTTTTATATGGAGGTCTTGGGAGGAAACCTAAAAAAGTAATAGATAAATGCAAAACAAAATGGACCAAATAATAAACCCTTCCCCCTTAACTTTATGCATGGGTCGGACCTCACCCTCGCCTTCCCATTCAAGGGTAGAGAGAGAGAGAGAGAGAGAGAGAGGTCTGTGGAGCACGTATCTCCGCCATGCAGGCGCACCTGAACAAGAATCATGTATATTCGCCCAAAAGCCTCTCATCTATGTAAATTAGTTAAATGGTTGAATTGGCTCTTAGTTGGTCGAGTGGTTACGGTCGAATTAGTTTGTGTAGATGACTAGGCCGAATGGTCGAATTGAAGTTAGTGATTGACTGAATTCAAGTGGTCGAATTTTGCCTAATGGTTGTCGATTGGGTCAAGCATCAAATGGGCCAAGTGATCAAATTAGACTATGTTGTTCGGTTTGGCCAGTAATTTGTTGGTAAGAGCTTGAATTGGGTGACGAACAATTGAATCCGGCTTAGTGGTCGAATCATCGGATTAGCCCAGAGAATTCTAGCAGACAAACAAACGAACACAGACACAGACAAGTAAACAAATAGACAAGCAAAACGAACAAACCGACAGACAGCTGCGCTAACATAATATCCACTAACTCTGTAGAATAACCAGTATACCTATCACACACACACACACACACACACACACACACACACACACACACACACACACACACACACACACACACACACACACATTTAACTACGTTCTTATAATCCCCACAAACTCCGCTGTCATAACTATCATACCTATCCCCTCCACACACACACAGGCTGGGACCGGGAATCCCACCTCCAGAATTGTTAGGAGGAGGCTGTAGACGCCAGCCGAACAGGGCGGTACTCCCGGGGAGTGGTAGTTGACTGATAAGGACCGCTGGAACTCCTGTTTCATCACCTAGCTGACCCTTTCTGTGTCTCATCAATATTGAGGGCAACCCCAGCCTGCCCTCCAAAACACCTTCTGCTCCTATTAATACATCATACTATAAAACACCTTACATACTACACTAACTTTTCCAAAGGAAAGAAAAACATGACGAAACCTCGCCCCACCTCTGAGTCCCCTGAGACTACTGACAGCAAACCCTTCTCTGTATCCTCCTACTATCTCTATCCTCAGTGTCAAGCCAAAGGTGGATGTTGCGCCTATGTACGCAACAATCTTGCTTTCTCGTGTTCCCAACTTAGATTCTTCTGAATTCCCAATTCACTGGCTATAGCTTTCTTGTCACTCTCAAACTAAATATTTCTGCGCTGTCTATCTCTCCCCTAATTCTACTGACTATCCAAAATTCTTTGACTATCTAACTTCTAAATTGGAACACTCTTCAACCCAAGAGTGAAACGTTATTCTCAGACTTTCTTCTATTCAACTGCTGAGCTATGGCACTCTCTCCCAGAATCAGTCTTTCCCTCTTCCTGTGACTTAAATCATTATTGCTTCAAACTCCGTGTGTCCAGGTATTTTGGATCGAACGTCCCTTGATTTTGGCCCTGTCACTCTTTCAACTCTGGGGGAGGCACTCGATACAGGCAGTTCTGCTTTTTGTGTCCCTCACTCACATAGAAAAGAAAAAAAAACACACACACACACACACACACACACACACACACACACACACACGGTCACGGTGGCCGAGTGCGCTTAGTACTCTGTATTGGGAGCGCTAGCTCTGGTGTCGGGGGTTCGATCCCACGCGCCGGCAGGGGAAGTTCTCTCAAAAACTTTCCCTGACCGTGAAGGCAAGATCTGGGCGGATCGTCTCGGGGGACCCACAAAGTCTCCTGCCCACGTCCTACTCCTTCGGAAGTATGTAGGCGCTCTCGTTAGCTGCCAGGTTCAGTCTGTTGATCTATTAGGATAAGATCTAGGGTAAGTCTGTGTATTTTCAGCCCCATTGGCTGCCGGCTTGAAATAAACCGATTATTATTATTATTATTATTACACACACACACACACACACACACACCTACACACACCTACACACACACACACCAGTAGAGAGGATAAACTACCCCATGTCATTTACCGAGAGATGATCATGCAGGGCAGGTAAAAAACCGATCCCAAATGAGGTACACGAGATTAAGCACTGCGACTGGACCACCGAAAATATTCCCCCTGATCATCAATGTAAGTCGGGGCAGGAATCTCAATGACCACGTAGAATGATGATGATGCAGACGAGAAGCTTGTGTACAGGAATGGGGGAAAGGAATTATTAAGATGTACAGTCGCGCTAATAAGTGATTTCTCGGCACCAAGTATGTTTTGATCAATAATTGGTATCAGCATATATCTTAGCTTCATTTCTTCATATCGAGTGAAATATACAAACGTGTTCCTACACTTATCCACCCTATTCAATATCTGACAGACATTAATACAGCACAGAGCAAGCCAAACGTAATGACAGCTGGGCCTTGACTCATTAGCGCGACCGTACTGGCTTGGAAAGAATAATGGACTTGCGGTTTGGTTAATGCTTGCAGGAAAAGTGTACAATTCGATGTGGTGTTTTTGATAAGTTAAAGTCTCTTGAACCATCAAACATAATGATAACAAGTTTCCTGAGTGGACAGAGTTGAATTGGATAAATCCCATAACATGTATTGGATCAAGAATGAAAATATGATTCCATTTATACTCAAAGGAATCAAAGTATAAAAGAAGTGAAGAATGTGATTGACCACGCAGAATGATGATGATGCAGCCTGGACTCTTGTGTACTGGAACTGAGGAAAGGAATGATTAAGATGTACTGGACGGCAAAAAAATAATGGACTTTCGGTTTGGTTAATGCTTAACCCCTTCTGTACCGGCGACGTCTTTTTAATTGATTGTGGCTACTACTAATCGACTTTATTCAGGTTAGAAAGGATCTCTGGCAATTTTACAGGCTTTGAAGTATCTCAACCCTTTTTACTACCATAGATCCTTCTCAAAACTGCACCAAATCATCTAAATATAGATAGAATAAAACTAAAAAGACGTAGCCGTTTCAGAAGGGGTTAAGGTAAGAGTATACGATTTGATGTGACGTGGTGTTAGTGATAACTTAAAACCCTCTGAAATATAACTCTGATTAATAACCACACCTTCATTCATGTGGTCATTGTCCCCATCGATTGAAAATATGGAAGTTTTTATTTCCTGATTCTACCAGGAAAGGGTGGTTTTGCTGAAATAAGTGAGTGTTGTCTCTTGAACCTTTAAGACCCAACTCCTTCTAAAATGCTGCCTCCAGGACATTGAACACTAGGACCAAAGTTGTCGCAGAACCAAAATGAACAAAATTAATTGGCCGTATTTCCGCTACTGACTGTGGTGACTCTTGCCCCGCCAGATTGTCTAAAACGGTATGTAGCAGAATCGAGGTGCAGCAGATTCATCCGCCATTGTTATATATTATGTCTCCTACAATGATCTGCTTCCACCGTAGTTATCGATATCAGTGCAAAAAAGTCTTGAACTGTTGTCAGAATAATGTTGCCCGTTTGTTAGTTTCGCTGGGAATTCTAGCAGTTTGCAGAGGACCAATTCTAGCAGTTTGCAGAGGACCAATTCTGCAAACTGAGTGAAATACAGCTTGAGTAATGCTGCGTAAGAGAACCTTCACCCCCTCTGACCGACTCGTTTAGTGTGAACGGATTATTGTTCACAGTGGAACAGCTGATTCCCCCCCCCCCCCCAATACTTACAGTATATGGAGGGGCAGTGTAGGGGGGGAGGAAAGACTAAAGAGAAACGAGTCAAGATCAATTAGTAAAGAAAAACTCTTAAAATTAAACGATTAAATAGAAACGAGACGCGAGTAAAGACAAATTAGAACAGAGAAGCGAGAAGAAGCAATGCGAGAAATGAGACCATACGAAAATAGAGAAGAATAGACAAGACAAAACCACGAGATGAAAAGATACGAAACTAGACGAATCGAGAAGAGAAGGGAAGAGCACAGAAAGATAAAAAAAAAGAGGACCAAAAAACGAGAGAAAATGGATAGGATAGAAACGAAGAGAGCCACCACTAAGTTTGTACAACAGGAAAGATAGAAAGGAGAACAGAAAAATGAGATAAAAGGAGAGGAAAGGGATAGGGTAGAAACGAAGAGAGCCATCACTAATTGTGTACATTGTGAACGGAGTTGTTTGCAGTGGAACAGCTAATTGGCCTCCACACATAACTACCACAATTACTGGATTCATAAGGGACATGAAAACCAAGAAGAGAAGAAACGAGAATATAGATGAACTGATGGACGAGACAAATGAAAAGAGGAGGGGAAAAAAAATAGATGCAGAAAGAAGAAAACTGAACACATAATTATAATAATAAAGAAAAGAGACAGGACGAAAAGAAAAGAAAAAAGGAGAAACAGCAGAGATATATATATATATATATAGAGAGAGAGAGAGAGAGAGCGAGCATATCACACACACACACACACACACACACACACACACACACACACACACACACACACACACACACACACACAGAGGCGGAAGAAGAGAGCCATCAGCCATCTCGTGCAGTGTGAGCGGAGTTGTTTACATTGGAACAGCTGATTGGCCTCCAGACACCCCGGGCCAATTACAGTAATATATGGAGGGGTAATGGGGGCGATATGTCACTCCACCAGACCACCCCTACTAGCCACTCCACATTATTTGGTCTTTTTAGTCAGCATTACTTCGCCATTTTGACCACACAACTCCATTATTGTACTCGACGCTTTCCTAGGGTGGGGTGGGACGGGTGTGTGTGTTTGTGTGTGAGAGAGAGAGTGGGTGGGTGTCTAAAGGTAAACTATCTTTATATCTATCTCTATCTATGTGTGTGTGTGTGTACTTACTCTAGTTGTACTTACTCTAGTTGTATTGCGGGAGTGAGCATGCTCGTTATTTCCCGCCTCTTATATGTGTAGGTGTTATATGTATCGTTGGAATGGCTGTGGATGTGTGTCTAGTCTGTATTTTTAGCCAATTGGCGACATCGGAAACGAAGGCTTAGGGTGGATCTGTATGGTACCATTCTCACTATAGACGGTACCGTCTCGCCCGAAGGCTTAGGTAGCCATCAGCTTAGGTGAACCATATGATACCCATCTCGCCTTGTACCATTTTTGCCAACCCCAGATGGGATGTCACAACGTCGTCCACTTATTCCAGGTACCTATTTACAGCTAGGTGAACTGAGGCTAACACATGAAAGGAGACAAGCCCAATTTTTCTCCGCCCGGCCGGGGATTGAACCCCCGACCCCTCGTGTGTGAGACGAGAGCTCTACCTACTAGGCTACGGGCTGTGTTTGTGTGTGTGTGTGTGTGTGCGTGCGTGCGTGTGTGTGTGCTGGGTCAACCATTCTTGTTTCACGCTACTACTCCACACTGCTACGGCTTTTTATTCAACATTAATCTAGTAATATCACACTACTCTACCCTGTTTGCTCCACACTACTCTACTCTTCTTACTATGCACTACCCTCCTCTGCTGTGACTGAAGAATGCAGAGAGCTTAAATTGGAAAACTAAACCCACTTTGAAATCAATTTTCATTTTCAAGAAGTGACCGCTTCGGTTTATCTTGAGCCCTCTTTAATTCGAAGCTGTCAAGGTTATATAATACATATTTTGTTTATTTACATACATAAAATGTTAAGACTAAGTGCTCCACATATACGTGCAGTTTCAGTCTCTTGTCCTAATGGCGGTGTTCCAGGCAACCCTGTTAAGGGCTGCTTCACTTGTCAGGTTTTTGGATTTGAGATCGGCACGTATAGTCCGATCCCAGGTCTTCCTCGGTCCACCCCTTGGTGCAGCTCCCTCCACAATCACAGACCTGCATCTTTTCACCCAATTTTGTTCATCCATTCTCTCCACATGTCCATACCATCCCAGTCTACTTGTACGCATCTCCTCGCTAATACTCTTTATACCTGAACGTCTCCTCAGCTCATCATTTGTTTTTCTATCCTGCAGCCTGGCCCCACACATCCATCTCACCATTCTCATCTCATTACGTTCCATTCTGTTGACATCCTCTACTTTAACGCCCGTGTTTC
>CM064545.1:30941480-30951358 GCA_032716605.1 Paralithodes platypus
CGGCATATTTCATTATATCAAAGCTGTTAAATAATAATATGCCGACTTATCTCTTCAGTGGAATGTACAGCTGTTGACAAAAGTTCGTCAGTTGTTAGGGTTTTCATTATGCAATTATGAACAAGCGCCAACGTGGTCAGGAATACTTGAACACCTCCTAATGATACAAATAAGACGGTGAACAGTAACTATAGACTGTTTTTTTTTTATTAAACAAAAATTCAGATGACAGTAAATTGCTATGTTCCTATCTTGATTATTCAGCTGGTGTGACGATATTGTAACTAAATATGATGTTAATTATGAAAACTTGGGCAGATACATAGTAGTTTCATTACGTATAGATAAATCAGTGTCTAAAGGATTCAATTTACCATCAGCTGAAATAAACCCGACTACAGTGAATCTCAGTTATTTGATCAGTGTGGTTCCTGCAGTTTCTCAAAATAGTTCGCTCGTTTCTCATAATTGCTGCTTTTAAAAATGTCCCCAAACTCTTGGCAATTTTTTTTTTTTTTTTTTTTTTTTACCGGAAACTGTACAAATGTATCTTGAATTGGGTCTAGGGAACAAACTAGGGGTAAAACACACACACACACACACACACACACACACACACACACACACACACACACACACACACACACTCACACACTCACACACTTACTTTTGAATCCAGGTGTATTTGGTGTTGTAACCTAACTTTTTTGGTTGACTGTACTCGACTATGCTACACGCTCCGTTACACACTTTGTTTGATAGTGTGGCAGGGCTTATTGGTTCGTGGAGCTACACCGGAGTTTTGGGGGGTATCCTCGACGTAAACTCTTTTGGCAGTGAGAGGTTTTTCTTAGCTTTGATAAATTCGTCTTATGTAAAGGCAGTTCATTAAATATGGATTGTCTGTTTTTGTCATTTTGCAGTATTTGTTATTTAGTTTGCCCCTCCACTAACAAACAATACCTCCACAGACCCCTTTAAGTTCAAATAATACATTTTCTTCACTAACAAAATGTCCAGGCCGACGGCAGACTTCTCCTAAATTGCAAGCTTCCTATCGCTCGCCACATAAAGGACACTTGAATGAGGAGAAGCGTCCTATAATTGCCAAACTAAAGAGGTGAAACGTCTTAGTAACTCCCAACTTATTTTTGTGTATGTTTTTTCCTATTCGAATGAAACTAATGGAGTGAAACAAGGGGCTCTAAAAGAGACCCCCCACCTGCTCTTCTCCGATAGGGTTAATATGGTTAACATTGGATCAAGTTAGCCCAGAAGGGAAAAAAAATATATATATATAATAAAAATAAAAACATGTCAAATTCGGACCCCCACCACCGCCACCTCTTCGAACCCCGGTGACTCAGCGGCTTCTAGACCTTATTCAAACGCTTACTTTATGGAAATATAACTCTTAGTGTAGAATGAGATTAATATCGGCTAATAAATATTTTGGGAGTATATTAAGGCAAAACTGGGGGAGGGGGGAGGGAGGAAGGCGGCCGGTGTAGGGTTAAGTTGATTCGGCCCTTGTAACATCTTGTGATTTTCTCTTGAGCCAACGACCTTATGATGATTTTATTATGTATAATATATATAATATATATATATATATATATATATATATATATATATATATATATACCTGGTATATAATGTGTGTATATAGTGTATATTTATTTATCTAATTATTCACTTAGTTTTGGATTCGATTAAGACAAAATTAAGGGAAGAGTTATGTTGATTCTGTGTTTTTTAACTTTCGTGTTTTTCTTTGTGTCCATAGCCTTAAGGGGAGGTTTTTAGTTTGGTCTCTAGATATCCATCAAGCTTAAGATTACACCCCCTTGAGCCCCTTTCAAGATAAATTTGTAAATTTTTCGGTAGAAAAATGTCCCGGCTGAAAGCCGGTTCCTCTTAAATTACAGGCTCGCTATCGCTCGCCAGGATCAAATCGACACCTAACTGGCACGAAAGGTCTTAACATTGACAGAAATGGGTCGAAAGTTCTTAAAATCGTCAAAATAATGGGGCGAACGTCTGAAAATTAGAAAAGCAATGGGGCTAGACATGAGGGAGAAAGGATTCAAGAAAAAAATCCCTCAAGTGGAAATCTGCCCTTAACCGTATTCGATTGTATACACTTACTGACGTATTTATATATAGGGTTGTATTTATTTAGCGACCGGTTCTTCATATTCGGGTCGCTTAAGGGGAGGTTTCCACTTGAGGGATTTTTTTCTTGACTCCTTTCTCCCTCATGTTTAGCCCCATTGTTTTTCTAATGTTAAGACGTTTGCCCATTATTTTGACGATTTTAAGAACTTTCAACCCATTTCTGTCAATTTTAAGACCTTTCGTGCCATTTAGGTGTCGATTTTAGCCTGGCGAGCGATAGCGAGCCTGTAATTTAAGAGGAACCGGCTTTCAGCCTGGACATTTTTCTACCGAAAAATGTACAAATGTATCTTGAAAGGGGCTCAAGGGGGTGTAATTTTAAGTTTGAAGGATATCTAGGGACCAAACTAAATATCTCGCCTTAAGATACACTTGTCAGGGAAAAGGGGGTTGCATTGGTTCGAAATGATTTTCTCTGTGGCATAATTCTTAACCCTTTTGGCATATGTGGATGCCTTCTTATCAGTATACTGACCTCTATTAACCCCTTTCACTCCCACAGATCGTTCTTCAGCTTCATAAAATCGTCTTTCAATAGCCAGAATTAAACGGAAGATATTAGTCCTAATACTGAAGGGGTTAACCTGTTTCAATGCGGATTTGTTTTTCTCTTTCTCTTTCTCTTTATTTATATATATATATATATTTCCATATATATCTACCATAGTTATCTATCTTCCTCTCTCTCTCTCTCTATACGTGTACAGTATCTATTTTCCTTTAGTTAGACAATCATTGAAAGAAAACTTGATATAAAACTAAATATTGCGTTAATTCGGCTCTTTATGACTGCGGTGCCCTTGAACTCGGATACAGATTTTTTTTTTTTTTTCCCGTGTCTATATTTATCCTCACTGTGAACTTGATTGCACCACCTTAGCCCTATTAGGTGCAGGGTGGGCCAATTACGATCCTCCCTGTTTTACTCCATTAGCTTGGAGATTTTAAGACGTTTTACCTCATTAGTTTGGCGATTATAAGATGCTTCAACCCAATAAGGTGTCGATTTTTCCTGGGCGAGCGATAGCGAGCCTGCAATTTGGGAGAAACCGGCCTTTGGCCGGGAAATTTTTCTACCGAAAAATTTACATATTTAGCTTGAAGGGGGTCTGGGGGACGTTTTTTAGTTTGAAGGGGGTCTAGAGATGTGTGTTTCTAAGCCTTGGGGGGGGGGGGGGGAACTAAAAACACATTGTTCATAAATGGCTAAACAAATTAAAACTCTCAATAATAATTAAATGAAACAAACATAATAACCCCCGAGACGTTGCACCACCTTAACAAATATACCGGTAAGTCTGTATTGGAAACCTATGAACATGACCCCTTGATTGGCAACGTTTATACCTCCCTCACAGTGTAAGTCTATATTAGAACCCCATGAAAATAGCCTCTTTGTCGGGAACGTTTTCTTAAGACTGTTCAATGTCATTTTGTCTGAATATGTTACCATGTGTGCGAATTATACCTGTTATCTGTCATTGTGTCTGAATAATATGTTACCATGTGTGCGAATTATACCTGTTATCTGTCATTGTGTCTGAATATGTTACCATGTGTGCGAATTATACCTGTTATCTGTCATTGTGTCTGAATATGTTACCATGTGTGCGAATTATACCTGTTATCTGTCATTGTGTCTGAATAATATGTTACCATGTGTGCGAATTATACCTGTTATCTGTCATTGTGTCTGAATATGTTACCATGTGTGCGAATTATACCTGTTATCTGTCAGTTTGTCTGAATATGTTACCATGTGTGCGAATTATACCTGTTATCTGTCATTGTGTCTGAATATGTTACCATGTGTGCGAATTATACCTGTTATCTGTCATTGTGTCTGAATATGTTACCATGTGTGCGAATTATACCTGTTATCTGTCATTGTGTCTGAATAATATGTTACCATGTGTGCGAATTATACCGGTTATCTGTCATTGTGTCTGAATATGTTACCATGTGTGCGAATTATACCTGTTATCTGTCATTGTGTCTGAATAATATGTTACCATGTGTGCGAATTATACCGGTTATCTGTCATTGTGTCTGAATATGATGTTACCATGTGTGCGAATTATCAACAAATTGTTCCTCCATATAATGTTGTTTTACCTAGTTATTTTCTCCATCACTTATGGGGAGATTTCCACTTGAGGGATTTTTTTCTGTACCCCTTTCTCCCTCATGTTTAGCCCCATTGCTTTTGATATTTTAAGACGTTCGCCCCATAATTAAGAACTTTCGCCCCATTTATGTCAATTTTAAGACCTTTCATGCAATTTAGGTGTCGATTTTTTCCTGGCGAGCGATAGCGAGCCTGTAATTTAAGAGGAACCGGCCTTTGGCCGGGACATTTTTCTACCGAAAAATGTACACATTTATCTTGAAAGGGGGCCTAGAGGGTGTAATTTTAAGTTTGATGGAGGTCTAGGGAACTAACTAAAAACCTACCCTTAACTAGTAGCTCATAAATAAAGTAAAAATATAAATATAAAGTCGTGTGTGTGTGTGTGTGTGTGTGTGTGTGTGTGTGTGTGTGTGTGTGTGTGTGTGTGTGTGTGTGTGTGTGTGTGTGTGTGTGTGTGTGTGTGTGTGTGTGTGTGTGTGTGTGTTTGTGTGTGTGTGTGTGTGTGTGTGTGTGTGTGTGTGTGTGTGTGTGTGTGTGTGTGTGTGTGTGTGTGTTTTACTTTGACCGTTAGAACTTATAAGACTATCTGGTATTAAACTGAATTATTATTGTTTCCCTCAGACACTGTACAATAGTGTATTTATTGTTCTATGCATTGCGACCCCGTAGCGTATTGTAACTCAAACAATGGCGAGCAACTGAGCTGATTTGTCTACCGTTTGGGGAAGAGTCAAACCGTAAATAGGTGTGGGAATGTACAGCCCGTTTGTTCCAGCCCTCCCTTAGTTATAAGTTACAAGGGGTCAACATTTCTATACTTGGTCATAATGAATACTGTAGATAAATGTTAGTTACAGCAATGCCCTCTGTATCTGTCTTTTACCACCCTTTGCAGATTGTGACGCACTTTGATAGTTTATTTCTACAGTTTTAGAAAGGATGTGTGGGAATTATATGAGTAAAGTGTATCTCAATTAACCCTCTGACTTTTAGATACCCTTCCTAATCTGAATAAGATCGTCTAATAATATCCAGGAAAAAGGAAATACATGGGTAATCGGAAGGGTTAAGACAAAATATACACCCAATCTAGAGTTAAAGTTATAACATGTATCCCTTATCTAGGTCCTTATATGTTATATTAATTACTTAAGGGGAGATATCGACTTGAGGGATTTTTTTCTGGACCCCTTTCTCCCTCATGTTTAGCTCCATTGCTTTTGAGATTTTAAGACAGTCGCCCCATCAGTTTGGCGATTTTAAGAACGTTCGCCCCCATTTCCGTCAATTTTAAGACCTTTCGTGCAATTTAGGTGTCGACTTTATCCTGGCGAGCGATAGCGAGCCTGTAATTTAAGAGGAACCGGCTTTCAGCCGGGACATTTTTCTACCGAAAAATGTACAAATTTATCTTGAAAGGGGCTCAAGGGGGTGTAATCTTAAGCTTGATGGATATCTAGAGACCAAACTGAAAACCTCCCCTTAAGCCTTACATGACATAGTTTATATTAGACTCTAGACATGACAAGTTAGCTACACGTATCTGATCTTCCAGGTGATCTAGACCCTTGCTTATCATGAGCTAGTTAGGCTATACCGCCCTTGATAGTGAAGATTAGCTTCAACTTTGTTTTTATTTAGTTGGAACGTACGTAATCCTATAGCTAATTTAGAAACGTAATGATGGTGGTGGGGGTTTGATGGTGGATGTGATGGTTGTGATGGTGGTGGTGGTTTGATGGTGGATGTGATGGTTGTGGTGGTTGTGGTTGTGAAGGTGGTGGTGGTTGTGTTGGTTGTGATGGTGGTGGTGGGGGGGGGGGTGGATGTGATGGTGGTGGTGGTGTATGTGATGGTGGTAGAAGATGGTGGTGGTGGTGATTTGTGAGTATGGTAGTGGTATTGTTGATGGTGGAATCGATTTA
Organism: Paralithodes platypus; assembly: GCA_032716605.1. Lineage (NCBI taxonomy): Eukaryota > Metazoa > Arthropoda > Malacostraca > Decapoda > Lithodidae > Paralithodes > Paralithodes platypus. The sequence continues at coordinate 30,947,715 of CM064545.1, forward strand.
CTGGGTGATTGGTGTGGTAGGTATGATGGTGGCAGTGGTGTTGGAATAGGTTCACTGGGTATAGGTAGTGTGATAGGTATGATACTTGTGTGGTGAAGATTGTGATGGTGGTGATAGTGGTGGTGGTGGTGGTAAGTGAAATAGGTTAACTAGTTTGGTGGTGTGGTGAACATGGTAGTGGTGTGGTGATGGTGACGTTTGTAGAGGTGGTGGTAATGGTGATGGTGGTGGTTGTACTCCGGGAATAGGTTAACTGGGAAGGGGGTGTGGTGAGTGTGATGATGGTGGTTGTAGTGGGCAAGGTTTACTGGTTTGGTGGTGATGTTAATGGTGGTGGTGGTGGTGGTGGCAGGGATACTGGTAGTGGTTTGGTGGTGGTGGTGGTAGTGGTAGGGATTTACTGGCATGGAGGTGATGTGGTGATGGTACAGACATAAATGGTGTGAGGATAGGCTAGGTAATTGTGTATGGTATGTGATGTTAGAAATAGTGGTCTTAATGGGTGGAATTGTGATGATATTGATCTAGGGTGTGGTTAAGTCAGTTATAAGGAGGGAAGCTATGGATGATGAGTTGGTGATTGTGATTATTAGTTAATAGTGGAATATGTGATTGTTTATGTTATTGTAATGTATTGTTGTTGGTGGTATTGGTGTTGGAGACAAATTATTGATGTTATTGTTGTTGGTGGTGGTGATGATGATGGTAATATTGGTGTTGGAGATGAAGTATTGTTGTTGGTGGAGGTGGTATTAATATTGGTGTTGGAGATGAAGGATTGATGTTGTTGATGGTGGTATTGGTGTTGGAGACGAAGTATTGTTGTTGGTGGTGGTGATGGTGATGTAAATATTGGTGTTGGAGACAAAGTATTGTTGCTGTTGGTGGTGCTGTTAATACTGGTGTTGGAGACGGTATTTATGTTGTTGGTGGTATTGGTGTTGGAGACGAATCCTTGATGTTGTTGTTAGTGTTGGTGGTGTTGAAGATAGTAGTAGTAGTAGTAGTAGCAGTAGTAGTGAGGGTATTGGTGGAGATAGTGGTGGTGGTGGTGGTGTTGGAGAGGGTTCGCTGGCTTGGTGTACCGTGTTACTCAGTAGGGGGCCTGGGAGGGAGTTAGGGTGGGGGGGTGGGGGTGAAGGAGAGGGGGGGGGGGGGAGGATGGATAGAACGGGTGTGGAGGGTGGGGGTGAGGAAGAGGAGGAGGACTGGTTATGAGAGAGAGAGAGAGAGAGAGAGAGAGAGAGAGAGAGATAATATTCATGGGAGGGAAAATTAAAAAGAAATATTAAAAGCAGGAAATCAAGTGAGAGGGATAGAGGGCGGGGGGTAATAGTTAAAGGATGGAATTTAACAGGAAATATTACTGAGAGAGAGAGAGAGAGAGAGAGAGAGAGAGAGAGAGAGAGAGGTGGAGTAAGGCAGAGCAAGGAAGCAACCCTCCACCTGATCTCTCTTATATACAGGAAGTAGGACACTTTAAACAAATGGTTCAAATGTAACAATAATGATACACCTACAAAGTGGTTAATACACCTACAAAGTGGTTAATACACCTACAAAGTGGTTAATCGTTTATGTTATCTAATTTGAACACGTAAACGATCGAAACATTTATTATGTTATATTTATTAATATTTATAAAACAAAAACAAATTAAACGTTCCATGAGTAACTTGTGGATCTTGTGTTCGAGTCATGTGGTAAATGGCTTCAATTGTGGCTCAGATTTTTGTTGACCTCATTCGAAAGTTAACATTTGCTCAGTGACGTCATCCAAGATCAACATATAGAAATAGTAAGGAATGGTATTGACATTGATGGGCCCTGGTTAGATTTGTGGAGTGTTCGCTAAGGCCCATATCAAGCCAGTAATCAAACGAATCGGACCAAAAATAAATAAATATATAAAATAAAATAAAATAAATATAATCAAAAATATAATATATATATATATACATTGGGGGATGTGCTCCGTGTGAGGTCGCCCATTTTTCAAGTGTAGGGGCCCGAAGCTAGCCTGGCCTTTGATGGAGAAGGGAAAGAATGAACAGAGAATAGGCGCAGAGGGGGAGAGAGGAGGTGAACGGGAAAAGAGAGTGTGGAGTGAAATAAAGAGTAAAAAGGGAGATAGAAGGAGAGAGGGAGATGATGGAAAGCGGAGAGAGATTAAACTGATAATAGAAGGAATAGTAATGAAAGTGAACAGGGGAAAGGAGAGGAAGTGAAAAGGGAGGGAGATAGTGGAATGAGAGAGAGAGAGAGAGATATTATAGTTTGAGAAGAGAAAGGGAGGATGGTGATGGAAAGGGGGAATAGTTGAAGGGGGGAAGAGAGGGAGAGAGTGGATTGAAAGGGATAGTAGAAAGAGAGAGAGGGAGATAATGGAAACTAGAGAGAGAGAGAGCAGTGGATAAGTGGAGAGAGTGCATAGTGGCTAGGTGAGAACGAAGAGAGGGGAGTGAGGGAGAGAGCAAAATGTGGGTGGGAATGGAAAGTATTCATATATTGTAAAAGCCATACCTCTCTTATTTGTATTGTATTTATCTTCCTTTGCCCCCACAATATGTATTCCTCGTCTAAAATTATTTGTACACCATTAATTTCAAAATACTCTCTCACAAATGCGTATAATCGTCTAATGATAGCCAGAGTAAAACAGAAAAGAAACGCATCCTAACACTAAAAGGGTTAAACTTTTAAGCATGAACTATCTTACCGATTTTCACGCTGACTCATGAACTTGTTTTCCCTCTTTCCTTCATCTTCCCCTCTCTGTTTCTTGTCCTTCCCTCTTGTCTGTTTTTCATTGTTTTGCATCCTGTTCTTCTTCTAAGTATTGTTTTTTTTTTCTATTTTCCTTCAATATATACAATATATAGCAGTGGGATGGACCTGTCAGAGTGAGGATTGGTGTCCGCTACTTCCCATAGCCAATTCTAACTTTACCTTTTCCATCATTCATATTTCTATTTGTTTTCCCTAATAGTGGTGAAGGCAGTGGGGCCATAATGGTGTGCCCCAAGGTTCCCTAGTATCTTACTCTCATAGCCCACTGGCACAAGTCGGTCATTCTCTCTGGGGTAGGGATGCGGCGACCCCACCGCCCGCCACTTTGGTGGTGCAGTCAACCTCTGTAGCAGTTACGGTAATTTCTTGTTACTGCCTTATTGTAGCACGATTAAGGCTGGTGTGGTGCGGATTCGCCAGGTGCAAGTGCTTCAGGGGGACTTTGTTGAGTCTTGCTGAGACACTGTTGCGCTATACCAATATCGGCCACTGTGATGATATGATGGGGCTGTGTTGTGGCAAGTCTTTATTGTACTGTACTACAGAGACTAAACCCACGCTGTCTGTGGATGAAGCAGTCTTTAAACTTGTGTGTATATTCCCCCTCTCTTCCCATTATCTCTACGTTTTCTACCATCAACCTTTCACTTCCGTTTCTTCTCATATTTCTTAGTACACCATTTTTCATCTCCTTCCTCTATTGTCCTGCCCATTCGCCTATTTCTTTGCCATTATTCTTATGTTTCCTATTTTTTATTTATCTTCCGCTCTCTCCTTTCTATTCTTTGATCTTCCTTTTATCAATTTTCCGCTTCCGTTTCATCTCATATTGCTTCTTCCTTTTGTTTCCTTCT
>CM064545.1:30951458-30981458 GCA_032716605.1 Paralithodes platypus
CTCCACCACCACCCAATTTCCCTCCCCCTCACCCCACTCTCCCCCCCGGCCACTTAGGGCTGCCGGTGGTGCTATTGTTATGTAAATTTGGCCTCCCGAAACTCGACAATTAATCACGACCTGATCACCTTGTTAGTGTGGGAGGTGGTTTACGGTGGGAGAGGGGGTTGGGATGTGGGAGGAGGGGGGGGATGGGAAAGATGGGGAGGGAGAGGGGGGCTGAGAAAGGTGGGAATTGTGTGGGGCGAGAAGGGAGGGGGATGGAATGATGGGTGGAAAAGAAGGGGAGAAGAGTAATAGAGGGGGTGGGAATGGGATGGATGGAGGGGGTTACAAGTGGGATGGTGGGAATAGAAAATGAGAAAGAGGGGGGGAGTACGATAATTGGCCTCCCGAAACTCGACAATTAATCACGACCTGATCACCTTGTTAGTGTGGGAGGTGGTTTACGGTGGGAGAGGGGGTTGGGATGTGGGAGGAGGGGGGGGGATGGGAAAGATGGGGAGGGAGAGGGGGGCTGAGAAAGGTGGGAATTGTGTGGGGCGAGAAGGGAGGGGGATGGAATGATGGGTGGAAAAGAAGGGGAGAAGAGTAATAGAGGGGGTGGGATTGGGATGGATGGAGGGGGTAAAGTGGGGATGGTGGGAATAGAAAATGAGACAGAGGGGGGGAGTACGGATATTGATGGAGGGGTAAAGGAGGGAGTGGGATGGAGGGGTAAAAGAGGGAGTGGGATGGAGGGGTAAAAGAGGGAGTGGGATGGAGGGGTAAAAGAGGGAGTGGGATGGAGGGGTAAAAGAGGGAGTGGGATGGAGGGGTAAAAGAGGGAGTGGGATGGAGGGGTAAAAGAGGGAGTGGGATGGAGGGGTAATATAATGGAAAGGGAAAGGGAGGAATGAAGAATAAAAGGAAGGATAAAAAAGGAAGAAAACTATAAGAACAATATATGGCATTAAAATATAAATTTACCCGTTTCGAGGCTACTATATTCAACACTAACACAATGGAAAGTTACCCAAATACAGGAGTCCAAAACGATAATTAAAATGTACTACAGAAATACAGTGTGGATAACTTTTGATTGTATATAGTGCTAAGATAATGCATACTTTGCCTTCAGTAAGTCTTATGCTATCACTAAAATTAAATCCCTGTATATTTCATTATGCACATACAGTATAATAATTGGAATATATGTACAAGTACTTTCAGGTACTTACTGTTATAGAATATATATATATATATATATGGGAGAGAGAAGGGAGGATAGGAGAGGAGATAGTGGAATAGAAAAGGGAGGAGAGGAGGGGACATAGTGGGGGGGGGGGGGGTGAAGGTGGTAACGTGAAAACAATCCAAATCACTCAGAAGTTTCAATTCTGCAGTAGAAAGTAATCCTTCCGATAATAATTGGGTCATTTAACTGTAAATAAATTGTTTCTAGCGGTATTGTTTCGTTGTGTAAATGAACTTGTAATGGCAGATATGTTTTAGTATATATTTATGTAGACGTTTCACTCCATTAGTTTGGCGATAATATGATGCTACACTCCGTTCAGCTGTCGATAGCGAGCCTGTAACTTATAAGAAATCGGCCTTCACCCGGGACATTTTTCAATCAAAATTTACAAATTTAGCTTGAAGTCGGCCTGGTGGGGTATTTTTTTTAGTTTGAAGGTAGTCTGGGAAGGCGTTTTTGTTAACTTAGGGGACAAACTAAAATACATTGATCGGAAAGGGCAAAAGCAAGCAATATCCTCAAAAATAAATACGCAAAATACAAAAGCCCACAAGACGTTTCAGACCAAATAGTATTAAACGAAATATAATAGTAATACATTATAAAAGAGTCCAACCATGACCCGATCCCTTCATGTGGAATCTAAGTTGGGTCTCTCTTCGTTGAAATATCTGAGGAGGCAACGCATTCTTCTGGCTATCATTAGACGAGTTTGTTTCAGCTTAGGAAGGATCTGTGGGAGTCCGAGGGATGATTGAGATCGTGTTTACCCCTTTGACTGCTAGAGAGCCTTCCGAAATTTAATGAAGTCGCCTAATAATAAACTGTCAACACGCGTCATAATCCACAAGGGGTTAAATATTTAAATTGCTTAAGGGGGAGTCACCGCCTTTTTTTTTAAATCTTTCTCTTTCCCTCGCTTGTATCCATACGGCCCCATTCAGCCAACTGTTTTAAGATGTTTATCCCCATCCAGGTGTCGATTTCTTCCTGGCGAGCGATAGCGAGCCAGCATTGTATGGAGAAATCCTGCTTCGCCGGAGACATTTTTCTATCGAAAAATTACAAATTTAGCTTGCTGTCAAAACAAAAATATGTATATGCTGTCTCGCTACCGCTCGCCAGGAAAATATTGAGACCTGGATGGGGGTAAACGTCTTAAAACAGTAGGCTGAATGGGGCCGAATGGATACAAGCCAAAGAGAGAGGGAGAAAAAGAGAAAAAAAGCGAGATGGGCTCCCTTAATTAATTTGACAATGGGGACTGTCACAAGATGCTTAGCCACAGCGTGAATACAATACGTTCCCATGACTAGACTTTAGACCTAAAGAGGATTAACACTAGCATTTGTGAACACCTTTTCCTTTATGAGATTTGCTATAAGAGGGGGGGGGGGGGATGTTAAGACATTCGCGGCTCGTCTCATTTGTAATGTAAGAGAAGCTGGCCGAAACGAAAATTGCATAATTTTATATCGATATGGGGTCTTCTTTTTTGTTTGTCTTTGTTTAAGCTTGATGGAAGTCTAGGGAGGGAACTAAAAAACAAAGAAAACAAATTATAAATAGACAAATAAATACACATTTCCCCTTAATTGGTAATAATGTCCATCAGAGAGTATAAATCATCAGTAGAGCAATTTAACAAAATTAAACGTAATGCAACGGGATTATACCTAAACTATACAGTAAGAGCTGTATTAAACTAACTCCTTGGGTCTCTCGCTCTCGCTCTCTCTCTCTCTCTCTCTCTCTCTCTCTCTCTCTCTCTCTCTCTCTCTCTCTCTGTTTTGCTATCCTTGCCTTCCACTTTGTAGCAAATTATATTTTAGCATTAAGTCTGGACTGCCTAGTAGGGACCGCAAGGTCTGTGCAGTATGTGTATATATGTAAATCTATGTAACTCTCTCTCTTTCTCCTCCCCACTCCCACACAGCCAATAAAGCTCCATCACCTGCCGCCTTCCTCCCCCACGCTTGATCGACCTGCCACAATGCCCCCACAAATGGCTACGGTCACCTCTCTTCTTCTGTGGGAGTGTCCAATGGGCTCTTTGTGGTGGCGGGGGAATCCAATGCGGACCCTTAATCCTACGGGGGGGAGAGAGAGAGAGAGAGAGAGAGAGAGAGAGAGAGAGAGTCTCATTTGAAGATAGCACACTGATAAGATCACCTATAGTTATTGTAAAACTCAAGTAATAATCCCACTGACCCACTTGAACACCTCTATCATATCCCCTCTAACTCTGCGTCTCTCTAACGAATGTAAGCCTAATTTCTTCAACCTTTCTTCATATTAAAGCTTTCCAATATTATGGATAATTTGTGTCATTCTCCGTTGTACTCTCTCCAATGAATCTATGTCCATTCTGTAATAAGGACACCATAATTGAACAGCATAATCCATATGGGGTCTCACTAATGACAAGTAAAGTTTTAAGATAACATCAGCAGTTTTGTTACTCACACTCCAAGAGATGAACCCGAAAATCCTGTTTGCCTTGTTACGGACGCATATACACTGTTTTCTAGGCTTCAAATCATTGCTAACAAACACACCTAGATCTTTCTCACAGTCAGAGTTTTCTAATTCCATATTAGCTAGTTTATATTTTGCGTATGTATTCTTCTTCCCTATCTTTAATACCTTGCCTTTGTCAATGTTAAAATTAATCTCCCAATTTACTGACCATTCGTGTAGGGTGTCTAGATCCCTTTGGAACTATATATATATATATATATATATATATATATATATATATATATATATATATATATATATATATATATATATATATATATATATATATATATATACTGTATATATCCGGGTGGATGGGATTCGTTAGCCTTGGTCGGTAACCCATCTACGGGAGACAACCTTATTTATATCCGGGTGGATGGGACTCGTCAGCCTTGGTCGGCAACCTGTCTAGGGGAGTAAAGCTGATACGAATCCGTACTGCTTATCTAAGTGTAAGGCACGTTAGTGGATGGACTAGCCGAACACCACTGTAGAAAATATACAGTACGGTAGTGCTAACCAGATACATAGAGGGCCTCGGAGTCGGACGGAGCATAAATTGAGTGGTCAATCCTGTAAGCCCTTCAGTAAATTGGCTCGGGTTGTCCCTCTTCCAGGGAATAGGTCTGCTTGGGGGCCTTCTGTGTATGGCCACTCGCATTGAGGGGAGTAAGGCGTTCAGCAATATAAAATAAATAATTATATATACAGTATATAATTATATAATTATATATATATATTATATATCATTCACTGTAGATTTACTTCTTGAAATTGATCGTAAAACTTTTTGCACAAATACTTTCCTTTGTAACTCGTCGTAAATTTCTTTCCCTCCCTCCCTCCCTCCCTCTCTCTCTCCCTCCCTCCCTCCCTCCCTCCCTCCCTCCCTCCCTCCCTCCCTCCCTCCCTCCCTCCCTCCCTCCCTCCCTACCTACCTACCTCCCTCCCTCTCTCTCTCTCTCCGTCCCTGTGGCTATTGAGGCGAGGAAAGGGGATATAAATATTTGTGAGTGCATCTGAGGCCGGGTGAATGGTGGGTTAAGCCCGGGGGGGGGGGGGGGGGGGGAGCAATGGGGGCGGGTGCTGTAATAGGTGTGAAGCGGGGGAGGATTGGCTTTATAGTCAGTGGGGAGGGAGGAGGGGCTTTTTCTCTCTCTCTCTCTGTCTCTCTCACTCTCCCTCGTATCAGTCTCATTCCTTATCCTCTTACAATTCATTTGAAAGGTTAAAGGATTTTTTTTTTTTTTTTGCGTTCACCCTCCGAGATAATAATTAAGGCCAGGCACAGTCGTGGGCATTAATGCTGTCATTACGTTTTAGGGAAGGCTTGTTTTGTCTGGACCTCCTTCTCCCTTATGTTTAGCCCCATTCATTTGGCTGTTTTAATACCTGTTGCACCACTCTAGGTACTATAGGTGTCGATTTTTTTTTTCTTGGCGGGCGATAGCGACCCTGTAATTGAGGAGGAACCGGCCCTTGGTTAGGATATTTTTGTACTGACAAATTTACAAATTTATCTCTTAAGGGGGTATTTTTTAAAAGCTTGATGGAGGTCTTGGAAGAAACTAGAAATAATAAATGAACGAATAGATACAAATAAATACAAATCTCCCCTTAGGTTCATCTCTGTCTGAATGGAATTTCCTTAGTTTCCCCCTGATGTGAGCTGTCGGAGGTTCGATTAATATATTCGAGGGCTTAAGGGGAGATGGGTCGTTTTTCTTGATTCCCTTTTCCCTCATGCTTAGCCCCATTAGTTTTCAGATTTTAAGATGTTTGCCCCATTAGTTTTCAGATTTTAAGATGTTTGCCCCATTTCTTTGTCAATATTAAGATCTTTCGTGCTATATAGGTGTCGATATTTTTTTCTGGCGAACGATAGTGAGCCTGTAATTTTTGAAGAACCAGCCTTCGGCCTGGAAATATGTCTAACGAAAAATATACAAATTATTCTAGAAGGGGGATCTAATGGATGTTTTCTAAAGTTTGATGGAGGTCTACGGAGGAAACTAAAAAAATAGCAAATATATGAAATAATCAACCAAAAAAAATTAACCATTCCCCCTTAATATGGGTTGGATTTTGTGACCGAAACTGTACAATTTATGTTAGTTCCAATAATAATAATAATAATAATAATAATAATAATAATTGATGAAACGCTGCTTATATCAACATGTCCCAATATTCAGAAGAACAAAGTAGTTAATTAAGAATGTTAAAGTTGTATTTTACTAAATGTTATCGATTGTTAGGTTCATTGTCAAACTGCCACCAACTATGCATTATAATCTAATAGTCCTCTATAAAATTTGTTTTTGTTTTGCAATACTAAAAACACACACACACACACACACACACACACACCCATTTACCAAAGACAATGTGTAATCACCCGTATCACAGACACAATTAATATTCTGTTCGGCAATCTTAATTTTATATATTTCGATTGGGGGAGATTTCCACTTGAGGGATTTTTTTTTCTTGACCCCTTTCTCCCTCATATTTAGCCCATTGCTTTTGAAATTTTAAGACGTTCGCCCCATTAGTTTGGCGATTTTAAGAACTTTCGCCCCATTTCTGTCAATGTTATGACCTTCCTTGCCATTTAGGTGTCGATTTTTTCCTGGCGAGCGATAGCGATCCTGTTATTTTTAGAGGAACAGGCCTCCGGCCGGAAAATTTTCTACAATAAAAATATACAAATTTATCTTGAAAGAGGGTCTAGGGGGTGTAATATTATGCTTGATGGAGGTCTGGGGAACAAACTAAAAACCTCCCCTTAAGAGACCTCGCACAGAGAAATACGCTGACAATAATTATGGGTTTGATGAGGGTAAACAGTGTCGGTAATAATATATCTTTTTAATGATATGTTTAATTATATATACAGTTATAAAACCATGTAGCATAAGGATAGAAAGGTAAATAACTATCACTATGTTGAATAATTTGGTATACCTTTTACATACTCTTTCTATTCTCTTGATTTTAAGGTAAGGCTTTGAAAAGTACCGGTATATCACTATCACTATACTCTAATATATTTGTATACCTCTTACATACTCTTTCTATATCCTTGATTTTAAGATTAGACCATAAAAGTATATTACATCAATATGCCAATTAATTTCGTATACCTCTTGCGTAACCTCTTTGTACCCTTGATTATATTTTATAATAAGGATAGAAAGGTTTATCAATATCAATATACCCAATCATTTTGTTTACTTCTTACGTACCCTCTCTATGCCCTTGAGTTGTTTACAGTGTAGGCGAGTCCATGTATAAATTGTTACAGTTTTTGTATTATTATTATTTTTTATCTAACGTTTCAACAAGTATCTTATTTCATCTTCAGTAATCAATAATAAATAATATAACAAAAGTAGAAAAAGCGTAAACCTTAATATTTACACGAATTACAAGAATAGCAAGGAGATATTTTACACATTAAAAAGGGAAGCAACAAGCAACATATTGCTAAATTTGGACTTGTTCATATTATTGAGGAGATGAACTTTTCAATATATACTGCAATATTTTTTTATATTAATTTAGCGCGGCCATTATTCAGCTGCAGAGTTAATATATTGTGACCATATATATTTATAGCCTATATAGAAGTGATTAATATTGCTTCAGTATCACCTAACGTATTTAGACATAATATCTTATTGGTTAATTAACTTGGAACATCTAGTATTAGTTTATTTGGAAGGTCTGTAGACAGATGGAGAAATTGGGTTTTGGAAGCATTGAAAGTAACGAGGTTTTCTCTGCCCCAATTAGAGATAGTAGAGATATCAGAAGATAGGTGCTTTATGGTCTCCTTACGTGGGTTTAGGACTTCATGGTGTGAATGGTGTTGTGGAAGGCTAGTTGAATAGTATAAGGATCTGCCTCAGTTTTCAGCAGTATGTACACATCCCATTGTTTTATGAATAGTCCCTTGTTTATGTTTTATGAATAGTCCCTTGTTTATGTTTTATGAATAGTCCCTTGTTTATGTTTTATGAATAGTCCCTTGTTTATGTTTTATGAATAGTCCCTTGTTTATGTTTTATGGATAGTCCCTTGTTTATGTTTTATGAATAGTCCCTTGTTTATGTTTTATGAATAGTCCCTTGTTTATGTTTTATGAATAGTCCCTTGTTTATGTTTTATGGATAGTCCCTTGTTTATGTTTTATGGATAGTCCCTTGTTTATGTTTTATGGATAGTCCCTTGTTTATGTTTTATGGATAGTCCCTTGTTTATGGTTTATGAATAGTCCCTTGTTTATGTTTTATGGATAGTCCCTTGTTTATGGTTTCTAAATAGTCCCTTGTTTATGTTTTATGAGTAGTCCCTTGTTTATGTTTTATGGATAGTCCCTTGTTTATGGTTTCTAAATAGTCCCTTGTTTATGTTTTATGAATAGTCCCTTGTTTATGGTTTCTAAATAGTCCCTTGTTTATGTTTTATGGATAGTCCCTTGTTTATGGTTTCTAAATAGTCCCTTGTTTATGTTTTATGAATAGTCCCTTGTTTATGATTTATGGATAGTCCCTTGTTTATGGTTTCTAAATAGTCCCTTGTTTATGTTTTATGAATAGTCCCTTGTTTATGTTTTATGAATAGTCCCTTGTTTATGTTTTATGGATAGTCCCTTGTTTATGTTTTATGAATAGTCCCTTGTTTATGTTTTATGAATAGTCCCTTGTTTATGTTTTATGAATAGTCCCTTGTTTATGTTTTATGGATAGTCCCTTGTTTATGGTTTCTGAATAGTCCCTTGTTTGTTTGCTGAATAGTCCCTTGTTTATGTTTTGTGGATAGTCCCTTGTTTATGGTTTCTGAATAGTCCCTTGTTTATGGTTTCTGAATAGTCCCTTGTTTATGGTTTCTGAATATTCCCTTGTTTATGTTTTCTGAATAGTCCCTTGTTTATGTTTTCTGAATAGTCCCTTGTTTATGTTTTCTGAATAGTCCCTTGTTTATATTGTATAGATAGTCCCTGGTTTATGTTTTCTGAATAGTCCCTTGTTTAAGTTTTCTAACATCACAAACAAATTACTATTCAGAAAATAATGTCATGTGTAAATACTTCAGCAGACATAGACAGATGACACGGGAAGTTAGGCTACACAGACACAAGGTAATTACAGGAGAGTTGTTACATAGAGACACTGACCACACACAGCTGGCGGTTTCTATTAGGTAATCCAGTCTGAATATTCAATCCCCTTGACAGCATTTTGACAATATATTCTAGCTGTTACTAGACGAGAGATCTGTGTGAGTCAAAAGGTTAATTCTGATCGACTTTGCTCCTTTGATGACTAGAGGTCTTTCCTAGGTTGTATACAAATTGGTTAGCAATAGCCAGAAGGAACTGCTAAAACGTGTCAAGGTCCTAAAAGGGTGAAGTGGAAGACAAGGATACTAATGCACAAGGTTTTCACCACTCGTCAAATTTTCGGTCTGCAAGAAACGTAGTTAAAAAGAAAATCTCGACAGAATGAGAAAAGTGACTGCTGGGAAATGTATAGTACTAATAAAAGTTATATAAATATTTTACTAATACTTAGAGAGAGAGTGAGAGTGAGACAGTGAGAGATAATTAGAGATTGAGTGAGAGTGAGAGTTAATGTTAGAGGATGAGTGAGAGTTAATGTTGGAGAATGAGTGAGCATTAGAGTTATATATAGAGTTAGAGTTAGATAGATAATGGGTTACAGTTGGAGAGAGAGAGAGTGTGTGTGTGTTAGAGTGAGAATGTGTGAGAGTTAGAATGAGAGTGAGAGAGTGAGTATTTGTGTGAGAGAGATAGCCCCCGCAACAATTAGTACCAAGGAGAGAGACGGCGACCCACCCATCAAAACACGAAGCACGTCTGGACCGAGTTATCCCCAACCTGCCCCTAATCCAACTCTGTGGTCCTCACTGGTATTCTCTCTCTCTATCTATCTATCTCTATCTCTATCTATATCTCTATCTATCTATCTATCTATTTATCTCTCTCAATCTATATATTTTGTTCTCTCTCTCTATCTTTCTATCTATCTATATCTCTATCTATCTATTTCTATCTTGTTCTCTCTTGTTCTCTCTTGTTCTCTCTCTCTCTCTCTCTCTCTCTCTCTCTCTCTCTCTCTCTCTCTCTCTCTCTCTCTCTCTCTCTCACAAACTGTCTCGATGGTCAGAAAATGGTACAGTTGACGACAAAAAACAGGACACGCGTTTATATAACCTGGCACGACCCGGATGCAAGTATATTTTGTGTAACCGAGTTCCCACCATTGTTACACCCACAAACCATCACAAGCAACACCCCGTTCTTAACATTAATCATCAATTATAAACCCCAATGTACAATCGCGCTAATAAGTGATGTCTCGGTGCCAATTATGTTTTGATCAATAATTAGTATCAGCAATATTTACACATGGATTTATTCTTTTTGAGTGAGATATACAACCATGTTCCTTCACTTTCCCACCCTATTCAACATCTGACAGACATTAATACAGCACAGAGCAAGCCAAACGTAATGACAGCTGAGACATGACTTATTAGCGCGACCGACTGTACTTGAATAAACTATACTACACTATACCCGGTTCCAAATAGGTAGGCCAGAAATCGTGAACCCTAACCTCTGTAACTTAAATAGGACTAGAGCAAATGGGATGTTCATTTCCACACCTATTCCCTGGCTGACCCTTCCCAAGTGGTAGAAATATTAGCTCGATAACTCTAGTCGTTCGTGAGTTATAAAGGGCAATGTTCGAGAGTTTTTGGCCTACGTGTTTGGAACAGGGTATATAGTCACTGTAATGTTTTTTGCGAAGAAATATGATTATCTTAAGGGGGGATGGTTTACTTTTTGGTCGATTTGTTTATTTATTATTTGTCTAGTTTCCTCCCTAGACCTCCATAAAAAAAAAAAAAAAAAAAATAGATCCCTCTTCTAGATAAATTTTACATATTTTGTACATTTTTCGTTCGCCAGGAAAAAAAATTTGACACCTAAATAGCACGAATGGTCTTAATATTGACAAGGAAATGGGGCGAAAGGTCTTAAAATTAGCAAACTAACGGAGCAAACATCTAAAAATCTTAAAACTAATGGGGCTAGACACGAGGGAGAAAGGGATCCAAGAAAACCCCAGCCACCATCCCCTTAATATGTGTCTATACTGTACAAAGGATATCTAGTGCCAAGGGTTCGAAAGGTTATCTGGCTCTGTGACTTCTGGTCTTACACACTTCCCTTCAAACCTACCTCCCTCCTCCTCCACCGTGTATCTTTATAATATGGCCTGTCTTTAAACCGGCTGTAATTGTAATGTTGTGTTAATATTATCTATACCCTATTAATGCTTTACCCCTCTCTCTCTGCCGAGATCAGTAAAGGACACAAATAACCTAAACACGTTTAAGCATATATTAAAAGATTATATTCTGAAACATGAAATGGATCTATAAACAAAAAATGTAATAATACTGTAACTGTAATTTTTGTTTTATAGATATTGAAGACTGTCCACAGTAACATACTAGAGATGTTTCTTATTGTAAATATGTATATATATATAATGTATGTATTTTAATATTTTTTTAATGTTTTATGTGAAGAACCATTGTAAAATGGAAAAATAAATATTCTGATTCTGATTCTCTCTCAATATGGCCTGTCTTTAAACCGGCTGTAATTGTAATGTTGTGTTAATATTATCTATACCCTATGAATGCTTTACCCCCCCTCCCCTCTCTCTCTCGCTCTCTCTTTCTTGCTCTCTCTTTCTTGCTCTCTCTTTTTCGCGCTCTCTCTCTCTCTCTCTCTCTCTCTCTCTATATATATATATATATATATATATATATATATATATATATATATATGCAATACTGTAAAATGTACTGTATATGTGTATATGTGTGTATGTCATATCTGATATTATAACCTCAGATAATATGTGGCAGCTGCAGATAAAGCTAATAGATCATTTGAAATAAGAAGAAAACATTTCGATATATAATATTGTTGAAGATATAAAATGATAATATTATTGTAGCAGTATTCAAAAGCAATATACATCATCATCTTGAGATTTTGAGTTTTGGTCTCCTTACCTCTGTAAAGGCATTTCAGTCCGTGCACCGGATATCACTGAGAAATGAACTAGTGTATGAAAGACTTAAAATAGTTGTATCACCTAAGAGATGGAGAGGTTAGCTATTAGAGTGTTTCAATATAATGTAGATTTGAGTGAGTTGACGCTATTGTACTTGTAGTTGTTATAAATGTAAACAACTCGCACATATGGTTATTATAAAAATAAGATGATATAATAATATATAGGCAACAAACATTGCAAACAAAATTGTTCACTTACCGTGTGGGGAACGGATGGAGTAACTACTATGCAGTATATCGTGTGGGGAACGGATGGAGTAACTACTATGCAGTATATCGTGTGGGGAACGGATGGAGTAACTACTATGCAGTATATAGTAAGATGGTTGAGAAAAGTAAATATGTATTGTTTTAAAGGAAACTGGACATATATTTTAAAAGAAACAGAAGATATATAATATCAAAAATCATAATTTTATATATGCAGTATATACAGAATATAATTATATATATATACCGTATATATATATATATACCGGTTAATATAATAGCCTATAGTTTTTTCCTTGGTTTTTATTCTAAATTCCCAAATATACTGTAAATTCCTTACCCATTACCCGAGGTATTTTTTGTGGGTGGGGAGAAATTCTGTAGAGTCGCAACCCTTCCTGCTACTTATTCTGTAGAGTCGCAACCCTTCCTGCTACTTATTCTGTAGAGTCGCAACCCTTCCTGCTACTTATTCTGTAGAGTCGCAACCCTTCCTGCTACTTATTCTGTAGAGTCGCAACCCTTCCTGCTACTTATTCTGTAGAGTCGCAACCCTTCCTGCTACTTATTCTGTAGAGTCGCAACCCTTCCTGCTACTTATTCTTTAGAGTCGCAACCCTTCCTGCTACTTATTCTTTAGAGTCGCAACCCTTCCTGCTACTTATTAGCAACTCAATTACGTAATAGGCCGTACTGCCTAGTTTGATATATCTTAAAATTGTTTTGTTTTATCCTAGAGTACTATACAATTATATGAATATACAGTGTACTGCAAAGTCTGCGAGATCCTGACGATCCCCCCCCCCCCCCGTCTCTCTCTCTCTCTCTCTCTCTCTCTCTCTCTCTCTCTCTCTCTCTCTCTCTCTCTCTCTCTCTCTCTCTCTCTCTCTCTCTCTCGCTCTCTCTCTCTCTCTCTCTCTCTCTCTCTCAATACGGTGGACACTTATTTTCTCTCATGTTTAGCCCCATCACTTTTGAAATTCACGAAGCTTGCTTTGTTAGCTTGGCGATGTTAAAACCTTTCGTGTCATTTAGGTTTCGATTTGTTCCTGGCGAGCGATATCGAGCCTGTAATTAAAGGGAACCGGCCGAAATTTGTCTTAACAAATAATACAACAAATTATCTGGAAGGGCAGTTTTGTGAATATTGTTTTAAAGATGGAGGTATAGAGAGAAAATAAATATAAATAATAATAATACATATATGGATGTATAGGGAGGAAAATAAAAAATATTAATAATATATATACTGTATATATATATGTATATAAATAACCCCTTAAGCCGATGCACATAGCCTATATCCTTTTATATATCCTTATATATATGAGAGAGTGAGTGAGTGAGTGTGTGGGAGGGGAGGGGGGGGGGGGAAGGTGGTTGACACATTAATAATAAGAAAGAATAACTGAAACCCTGGATAACTTGTGGTATCGTGGCCGGAATGAACCGCGGCCGTAACAGAGTGGGCCCGTCAACCCGCTGCCCTATTAGTATAATTTCTTGCTAGTTTTGCCCGCCACTGGGACTCGAACCCTCACCAAAACGTGAGAAAGTGGATAATTGCCCATACACGATAAGTCCATTAGAGTCCCAAGCGTTCTTCGTTTGGGGAGAATGCGGAAGGTTTTTTCGCGTACCAAACATTTCGTCCACATTATTTGTTTGGGGGAAAATACGGGAGGTCATTTCGCCCACTTAACATTTCGTCCACATTATTCGTTCCAGCTGTATTTAGACGATTATGTGCAGTTTAAGAAGGATCTGAGGTAGTAAAAAGGGTTAATTGAGATAGTTCGAAGCGTGTTAATTGCTGGAGAGAGAGGAGGGGGAGGAGAGGGAAATGGGTGGGGGGAGAAGTGGGGAGAGGAGAGGGAAGAGGGAGGAGGAGGGGGGGAGGGGAAGAGGCAGGAGGAGAGAGAGGAGGGGAGAGGGAAGAGGGAGGAGGAGGGGGGGAAGGCACGAGGGGGAAGAGGAATGGGAACAGGCAGGAGGAGAGAGAGGAGGGGAGAGGGAAGAGGGAGGAGGAGGGGGGAAAGGGAGTAGGATAGGGTAAAAGGGAGGAGGAGGGGGGAAAGGGAAGAGAAGGGGAAGAGGCAGGAGGAGAGAGAGGAGGGGAGAGGGAAGAGGGAGGAGGAGGGGGGAAAGGGAGTAGGATAGGGGAAAAGGGAGGAGGAGGGGGGGAAAGGGAAGAGAGAGGAGGGGAGAGGGAAGAGGGAGGACGAGAAACAGGAGAAGGAAGGGAGAGGAAAAGGAAGAAGGGAGGATGAAAGAGAGAGAGAGAGAGGGGGAGAGGGACGTGGTTGGTTATATAAACACGAACAGGGGTGAGCACAGATAGAGGCAGCTTGTTTCGACTCCGACCATCATTAGTTTGAGCTGACTGGCAAATGAGGGGCCGCGGTCACCAAACAGTCAACCCGGCCGCAACACAGTCAACTCGGCCGCAGGTTCCCCAACTTTGGAGGAGGTCATCTGTTGGTGGTACTTTGTTTTTTACCAGGATGATCGCGGTAGCTTATTCTAAACGAACCCAATCTAATCACACGTAACATAACCTAACTCGACCTAATACTATAACGTAACCTACTTATCCTAACCCAACCTAACCCAACCCAATCTAGCCTAACCTACTTATCCTAACCCGACTTAATATAACGTTATAAATGTCCATTCATTTTAACCTAGCCTTAATTAAATGTAAGGCTTTATTAAATTTGAGTGAGTTTCGTAAGGCTACCATATTCGTTATGGTAAATGAATAGTAACGCGTTTATGTATTTATTATTATTATTATTATTATTATTTATTATTTTTTTTGTTTTATGTGTGTGAAGGAAACAAAAGGCAAAGCTGCCTGCAACAAGCGTCTCCCCCAAAGTTGAAAGAGTGCATGAACCCTTTCAGACATGGGAAATAGGTAGCCCGGTCCCCCTGTTTCGGTGGTGGGGTGCTTAAGGGGGCCCACCTAGTTTTGTTCTCTCTTTCTCACTCTCTCTCTGGGTTTTATCCATTAGGCCCCATTCAGCCTGGAGTTTTAAGACGTTTAACCCCATCTAGGTGTCAATATTTTCTTGGCGATCGGTAGCAAGCCAGCATATAATTATATATATATTACTGTATATATATATATATATAATATATATATATATATATAATATATATTATAGATATATATATATAATATATATATATATATATATATATATATATATATATATTTATATATATATATAGGCTATATATATATATTTTTTTTTATTTTATTTTTTTTACAGCCAGCTAGATTTGTACATTTTTCGATAGAAAAATGTCTCCGGTGAAGCCGAATTTCTCCATACAATGCTGGGTCGCTATCGCTCGCCAGGCAGAAGTCGACACCTGGATGGGGATAAACGTTTTAAAACAGTTGGCTGAATGGGGCCGAATGGATACAAGCTAGAAAAGGAGAGAAAGATAAAACAAAAACGGCGACCCCCCTTAAAGAAGTATATACTCCAGAAGACGAATTTGGCCGCGGGTGCTGACGTTAGCGAGGAGGAACTGACGGGCTGACAGTGAGTGTGTGTGTGTGTGAGAGAGTGTATGTGTATGTGTGTGGGGGGGGGGGGGGGTGATTGGTAGAGTATAATATTATAGGATTGTATTGGGTTTAATATATTGTATAGGCCTGCTAGGGTTGGGACGAGAGAGAGAGAGAGTGTGAATTGTTGAGTATAATATATGTTTGTATTGTGTGTAGTATATTGTATAGGCGTGCTAGGGTTTGGGAGAGAGAGAGAGAGAGAGAGAGAGAGAGAGACAGAGAGAGAGAGAGAGAGAGAGAGAGATAGATTAACGAGTGTACAAATGATAATTGACAAAGAATAATTGATATCTTGTTTTCAATTCCTCAAAATTATCTTAGGAGTCTGGGTGAAAAAAGAGAGATTATAAAGTGCATTGAACACTCATTGCATAATAAGCATAATATTGTCCATTCTTTTACTAAGCTGTTACACAGATACATTATTTTAACAATTCCTGAACGAAGTTTTTGTAAATTACGATACAGCTTTCCTATATTAAGGGGCTAGGGGTTGTTTTTCGGGTCCCCCCTTCTTCCTCATGTTTAACCCCATTGTGTTTCAGATTTTATGACGTTCGGCCCATTAGTTTGGCGATTTTGTTTACCTTTCGCTACATTTACTTGTCAATGATAAGACTTTTCGTGTCATGTAGGTGTCGATTTTTTCCTGGCGAGCGATAGCGAGCCTGTAATCAAGAGGAACCGGCCGAATTTTTCTATCTATCGAAAAACGTACACATTAATCTTGTAGGAGGGCCTTTGGCGGTGTATTTTTAAGCTTGATGGAGGTCTAGGGAGGAAACTAGAAACATTATATTTAAATGAGCAAATAAATACGCCCATCCCCCCTTAATACGCCCATCCCCCCCTTAATCATCCTCATTATTTCCCAAAGTGTACACATATTAATCACTTACGTTAACCTTTTCTGTACCGACGGCGTCTCTAATTTTTATTCTAGCCATATTTAGACTTTTTTGTGCAGTTTAAGAAGGATGTGTGGTAGTAAAGAGGGTTGTTGTTGTTGTTCCCCAGGCTGCCTGGCCGAACAGCCCCAAGGTCTCAAGCAAGGCCAAGGCCATAAACGAGCGCCCCCACAAAACCCTCCCTGCTTACCGCTAAAGCCCGGGTGACCGAAGCCACTCCAAGGCAGGGAGCTAAGGAGGGTGCGAAACGCCCGGGAAACCAAAGCCCCACCCAAGGCCCTGTGCCCCTCAGCAATTATGAAGGGAAAGTTGAGGGGCAAAGTAAAGAGGGTTATGTGGCATAGTTCGAAGCCGTGTGCAGTTTAAGAAGGATGTGTGGTAGTAAAGAGGGTTATGAGGCATAGTTCGAAGCCTGTTGATCGCTGGAGGCCCTTTTGGAGCAGAATATAATCGTCTGACAGTAACCAGAATATAATTTAAAGGACTGCACCGCTACTAAAAGGGTTAAGGGGACACGGGCCGTTTTTCTGGTCCCCCTTCTTCCTCGTGTTTAGCCCCATTAGTTTTCAGATTGTATGACGTTCGGCCCATTAGTTAGGCGATTTTAAAACTTTTCGCCCCATTTCTTTGTCAATATTAAGATTTACCGTGTCATTTAGGTGTCGATTTTTTTCTGGCGAGCGTTAGCGAGCCTGTAATTTAAGAGAAACCGGCCGGGAAATTTGTCTATCGAAAAATGTACACTTTTATCTTAGAGGGTCTAGTGGTGTGTGTGTGTGTGTGTGTGTGTGAGAGTGATAGTTTTTTTAAAGCTGGATGGAGGTTTAGGGAGGACACTACATAAATTATACAAATATATATAAATGAGGAAATAAAACACCCATCCCCCCTTAACGCTAACCACAATAATCCCGCTGATCAAAGCCATCCCGGCCCCCAACAAGAACTCGGGCACTTAGCATAGACCATTAGTTTCCTGAAGGCAGTGAGAGAGAGAGAGAGATGCCGAATATGACGGTAATTATACTTAATCATGTGTGTGTTTTTCTCTTGTCTCCTTTTTCTGACTTATATTTTGTCCATATATAGTATTTTAAATTACACAATGGAACTGGTATGATAATTATTATGGAGTCGAGCAGAGTGGGTACGATGGAGAACTGTACTTACCCTCTCAGTTTTTGTTATTGACTTAGTTATGTGTATGAAGGAGACAAAAGGCAAAACGGCGAGTTTTTTTGTAGACCTCAACCATGACAATTTTACCCCCCCCCCCCCCCCCACACACACACACACACACACACACACACACACACCAGCTCGGCGTATAGCTTAGCAGAGCTGAATTTCTCTTTTGACGCCGCCTTTATTTAAGATGAGGTTTTTAGTTTGCTCCTTAGCTTGCATCAAGCTATAAATAATACCCCCTTCGAGATAAATGTGTGCATTTTTCGGTAGAAAAATTTCCCGGCCGAAGGCCGGTTCCTCCTAAATTACAAGCTCACTATTGCTCGCTAAGATAAAATTGACCCTTCAGTGACACAAAAGGTCTTATCACTGACAAATAAATGGGGGCAATATTTTCTGGGCGAGCAATAGCTAGCCTGCAATTTAGGTGAAACCAGGCTTTGGCCAGGACATCATTCTATCGCAAAATGTATAATACTGTATAATTATTAATTAACCCGTCTTATAATTTATTACTTATAGTTCATTATAGCAAGTATAGAAATTGTGATCCTTAGTCTTTTGTAATTCAGGGAGGGCTGGAGCAAACGGGATGTAACTTTCTACACCTATAGATACTGTTTAAGCGGGAGGTAGTCGCTGTTTCTTGACCCCCTTCTCCCTCATGTTTAGCGTGTTACTTTGCGAGATTGAAAGACGTTCGTTCCGTTAGTTTGTCGATTTTCAGATATTTCGCCTCATTTGTTTGTCAATATTAAGACCTTTCGTACCATTTAGGTGTCGATTATTTCCAGGCAAGCGAAAGCGAGCTTTAATTATTGAAGGAACAAGCCTTCGGCCGGGAATTTTTTCTACCGAAAATTGTACAAATAGATCTTGAAAAGGAGTCCGTGTGTGTGTGTGTGTTTTTTTTAAGCTGAATAAAATCGTATAATAGATATTTTTTAATTAAATAACCGTTGCCGGTAGGAAAGGGGTTAAGGGGAGATATTTAGTTTGCTACCTATAGATATTTAGTTTGCTGCCTATATATATTTAGTTTGCTACATCTATATATTTAGTTTGCTACCTATAGATATTTAGTTTGCTACCTATAGATATTTAGTTTGCTACCTATAGATATTTAGTTTGCTACCTATAGATATTTAGTTTGCTACCTATAGATATTTAGTTTGCTACCTATAGATATTTAGTTTGCTACCTATAGATATTTAGTTTGCTACCTATAGATATTTAGTTTGCTACCTATAGATATTTAGTTTGCTACCTATAGATATTTAGTTTGCTACCTATAAATATTTAGTTTGCTACCTATAGATATTTAGTTTGCTACCTATAGATACTTAGTTTGCTACCTATAGATATTTAGTTTGCTACCTATAGATGTTTAGTTTGCTACCTATAGATATTTAGTTTGCTACCTATAGATATTTAGTTAGCTACCTATAGATATTTAGTGCTACCTATAGATATTTAGTTTGCTACCTATAGATATTTAGTTTGCTACCTATAGATATTTAGTTTGCTACCTATAGATATTTAGTTTGCTACCTATAGATATTTAGTTTGCTACCTATAGATGTTTAGTTTGCTACCTATAGATATTTAGTTTGCTACCTATAGATATTTAGTTTGCTACCTATAGATGTTTAGTTTGCTACCTATAGATATTTAGTTTGCTACCTATAGATATTTAGTTTGCTACCTATAGATATTTAGTTTGCTACCTATAGATGTTTAGTTTGCTACCTATAGACCTTCATCAAGCTTAAAAAAAATACCTCAGACCCCCCCCCCCCCCTTCAAGACATATTTGTACATTTATCGGTAGAAAAATGTTCCGGCCGAAGGCCGGTTCTCCTTAAATTACAGGCTCGCTATCGCTCGCCAGGAAAAAGTCGACACCTAAATGGCACGAAAGGTCTTAAAATTGACAGAAACGGGGCCAAAGTTCTTAAAATCACCAAACTAATGGGGCAAACATCTTAAAATATCAAAAGCAACGGGGCTAAACATGAGGGAGATAGGGGTAAAGAAAAATATCCCTCAAGTGGATATCTCCCCTTAACAGTTCAGTTCAGTTGTGGTTCGGAAAGTACACTTCCATACTAACGGTACTTTCCTGAGAGTTTATTTATACATATTGTGTGTTCTTCTGTGACGTGCTCCTTTTTCCGTTTCTTATATTTATTTGTATTGTGTATATGCTTCTTAATTAACCCTTTCAAGCTCCAATACGCGTTTCTGTTCTGTTTTCTGGCTACTATTAGACGATTTTAGTCAGATTAGTAACTGTGTATGGAAGTCAAAGGGTTGATTGAGATAGTAAATACCCTTTCAATACCCACCGATACTTCCTAAGCTGCATAAAATCTTCTAATGATAGCCAAAATAAACTGCTAAAGCGCGTCAGAGCTTCAAAGGGTTAATTAATTTCCTTTATTTATGTGTTCTCTTATCATCCACATCTTGTAGACGATCTCCTTGGCTGGCTCCTTGTTTTCTTCTGAAAAAATTATATTTCCAATAACTTGGTTTTCTTCTTATATGTAGGGTTGATGTGGAGCTGGTAACTTCACTCTCTCTTCCACATATGCAGGACACCATAGAATACACTTGTTTTTTGTCTACCATTTTATGTCCCCTCCACTATGCCTATTCCTAGCTTTTAGATTTAAATTATTTGTCGTACTTCTATAAACATAAAAATAATAACTGATGCTTGATATTATCATAAATATCCTCTTCTCCCTTTATTTTCTTTTTGAAACTTTTATATATTTATAAACTTCTTTTCTCTCCTAACTCTTCCTTCCACTGTCTTGTATCCGAATCTATAAATCTTCTTCCAATTTCCTTAAGGGGGGTGACCTGTTTTTGTTCTGTCCTTTTCTATCTTTCTCTGGCTTGTATCGATTTGGCCCCATTCAGCCTACTGTTTTTAAGACGTTTATCCCCATCCAGGTGTCAATTTTTTACTGGTGAGCGGTAGCGAGCCAGCATATTTTTTATTTTTGTTTGACAGCAGGCCAAATTTGTAAATTTTTTGATAGAAAAATGTCTCCGGCGAAGCCGTATTTCTTCATAAAATGCTGGCTCGCTATTGCTCGCCAGGAAGGAATCGACACTTAAGTGGGAATAAACGTCTTAAAATAGTTCGCTGAATGGGGCCGAATGGATACAGGCCAGAGAAAGAGAGAAAAGGACAGAAATAACACAAAAAAGGTCACCCCCCTTAACACAGATATTGGCAAGATTTATTTTTCCTAAATCTAAAGTCCTTATATATTTTATAATTTATATTGTCATGGGTAATGTTTATGTTATATATTTTTGTTCTTCTGTAATTCTTCGAAGTAATTCATTACTATCCTCTCCTAATAAATATTTTAAGTGCCGGTACTTAATATTCCCTTCTATTATTCTAGCCTCCATTGTTGACGAACCTATCTCTCCTCTCAAGGTTACTGTTTGTGCATATCTAGGTGCCTCTAATAAATGTGTTTATACATTTTAATCTCTCTGACTTGTAATTTGTTTATTGCTGTTGTTGTAAATACTATAATTTTTGAGCCATACAGGACTGATGAGAGCACCAGTGTGTGTTGTCTATGATTATCTGATTGCAACTTTGTGATACTACTGGACTTTTGTACTTTAAGGGGAGGTTTCTAGGTTGTTCTCTAGACCTCCATCAAGCTTAAAATTACACCCCCTTGACCTCCTTTCAAGATAAATTTGTACATTTTTCGGTAGAAAAATGTCCCGGCCGAAGGCCGATTCCTCTTAAATTACAGGCTCGCTATCGCTCGCCAGGAAAAAATCGACACTTAAATGACACGAAAGGTCTTAAAAGTGACATAAATGGGGCAAAAGTTCTTAAAATTGCCAAACTAATGTGGCGAACGTCTTAAAATCTCAAAAGCAATGGGGCTAAACATGAGGGAGAAAGGGGTAAATAAAAAAATCCCTCAAGTGGAAACCTCCCCTTAAAACATTTCCTTTTGTCATTTATTTGTTATCCCAGAATACTTTATTTGTTTGACTACTTCTATTTATCTTATATCATTTGGATTATCTTTCGTGTTAAATGTTATAATATTACTTATATCTTTATTGATCTTTAAGACAAATTCCTGTCCTATATCAATTAAATCATCTATTGCTGTTTCTGCCTCCTGTATCGTCTGTGCCAGTAGTAATTCACCATGTGCGTATAACAGTGCTTGAATGTTTAAAAACTCTTCTCTGAAACCACCTCCATTTTCAAACGTTATAAAGTGTGGTAGATCATGTACGGTCGCGCTAATAAGTGATGTATCGGCACCATTTATGTTTTGATCAATAATTGGTATCAGCAATATTTACACAACATTTCTTCATTTTGAGTGAGATATACAAACATGGTCCTACACTTACCCACCTTATTCAACATCTGACAGACATTTAATACAGCACAGAGCAAGCCAAACGTAATGACAGCTGAAACATGACTTATTAGCGCGATTGTACAGCCCTGTCTGATGCCACTCGTTACTTGAATATGAGTTTAATTTTGATATCCTGTATTAAGTTAATGTGAAAAGACATATAACATTACTTCTGATATTATAGATGTTATTATAGTTATTAGGAGAAAGCACAAATATAAATTATATATTGATGCTGTCTCCTGTATGTATGTTACTAATAACATTTATAATATATCAGCAGTAATTTTAGTCTTTTAACACTTCAATCCTCTTTTCTCTTCTAAATTAATCATATGTCTTTGAATAATCAAGTGAGATGACATCGAGTGGAAGTTTTGTTCAAATTATTTATCTATAAAATATTTGCATATAAATAGATTGCTTTCAATTATGCCATTGTTTGTACATCCGCTTTGAGTCTCACGCATTTTATTGTTGCCTCTGAAATGGTTTTATATTATATATTTTACTGCATTTGTTATAAGTATTTTACAAGACATCAGTCAAAGTGAGTGGTTTTAAGTAATTTACCTTGGGTGTATTTACTTTGGGATAATTGCGGTTTTGTATATCTTCCACTTTTCCGGTATACAACTATTATATAAGATTGTATTGAAGCATTTGGTCAGTTTTTCCATACATACCCTACTTTTTGTAATAGCTTTATATGACTCGGGTTTCAATTAATCCGGGCCAGCTGCTTTTCCATTTTTTTTTTATCATTTATTTTTTTTATTTTAAAGTAATTTTTGTGTTTTCCATATTTTATGTTTATCTATTTTATAATCCATATCCATATGTTCACATATACTCCCAGCCGGACTCGAACCTCCGACAGTCCAAGCTTTAATTCACTACACCACGGTGTGATTAAGCTTTACCTATTTATATTAAGGAGAAGGGAAATCCTACTTGGAGACCCTTCTCCTCAATATATATATAGGAAAAGGTTAAGTTCCCTTCATCACGCCGTGGTGTAGTGGATTAAGGCTTGGACATTCGTCCTGACCGTCGGAGGTATCGAGTACGGCTGGGAGTATATACACATTTAGTAGCTCACGTGTATTTGTGAGAGATATATATATATACCGGTATATATGTATATATATATATATATATATATATATATATATATATATATATATATATATATATATATATATATATATATATATATATTCCATCACACACACACACACACACACACACACACACGTCATCCGGATCTGATATCGGGCGCATCTCCTTTCTTCCTTTGTTTCAATCTCGCCAGAACAACCATCTAATTCTCCGACAGCAGGGGGCGAGCGTCACTTGTCCTGCCGGTGTGTGTGTGTGTGTGTGTCTGTGTGTGGTGGGGAGGGGGGGGGGGATCTGTGTGTGTGTGTGTGTGTCGGGGGGTAGGGGCATATGTGTGTGTGTGTGTGTGGTGGGGGGGGGGAGGGGGGGGGGGGATCTGTGTGTGTGTGTGTGTCGGGGGGTAGGGGCATATGTGTGTGTGTGTGTGTGTGTGTGTGCGCGTTTGTGTGTGTGTGTGTGTGTCAGGGGAGAGAAGGGGGATCTGGGTGTGTGAAAAGGGGGTATGTGATGTGTTGGGGAGGGGGGTTAGGATGGGTGCGTGTGGGTTATTTAAATCTGTGTGGGTGGGTGAGAGAGAGAGAGAGAGAGAGGTGATAGACAAATAGAGAGGGAATAACAAAGAGATAGACGAGTGATCCTGCTACTGAGGTATTAGCCACAAGTTCCTGGGGTTGAATATCGATGTGTCTATAGATGATACTATTGGTATAACATAGCTCTAATTAGTTTCAGTACTTCACCACAAAGCCTACCGACACCCGCCTTTGCAAACACACGCGTTCTTCCCAATACATTAACATTGTATAACTATTCAAATGTTCAAAATGTGCAGTGGGAGACAGTATTAAAAACTCATTAGGTGCGTGAATGAGATCAGGATGACCAGACAGTGATGCCAATAGTTCAGGTAGTCGACGAGCTACCATCCAACCATTTAGTCTGAATATTCCAGACTTTTATCGTGTCACACGAACGAATCCACAGGCCTATATTTGAACAGAAAGTTGGGTGCTAAAAGATAATTACTGAGTATATGTTTAATGAATCTTACTGTATACCACTACCTTAAAGGCAGATATGCGAGTGTTTGTTCTGGCATCTTTTCTAGGCCTTTCAGGTATAATATCTTATGGATACATGTATTTAAAGACTTCACCCATTTATAATAACCGGCACCAGTGCAAACAACCCACAAATACGTTGTCCACAGAAAGTTTCCAATCCCAAATTGGTGGAACAATACCTCGGGTGAATCTTCCTTTAACACTATCTGGTGCAACGTCTTGGGGGTTATTATGATATTGTGTTTAATTAGTATTGAGGTTTTGTTTGCTTCTACCGTTTTCGAACAATGCATTTTTTGCTTACCCCTAGACATATAAAATGGCCTCTCCAGACCTCCTTCAAACTAAATAAATGTCCCCCAGACACCCTCAAGCTAAATATGTACATTTTTTGGTAGAAAATTGTCCCAACCAAAGGCCGGTTTCTTTCAAATTGCAGGCTCGATATCGCTTGCCCAGGAAATATCGACTCATTAGTGGGTTGAAGCGTCTTATAACCGCCAAACTAAGGAGATGAAACATCTTATAATATTCAGACTAATGGAGTAAAACAGTTAGGCCTCGCATAGCCCCGCCCAGAACCAGATAGTGTTAAAGACCTGGCCTACTCTTGACCTTACCCTGACCCTTATTGTTAGGTCAGCCACAAAGGTCAGGTGACATTTCCTGTTCCCTGTCCTTGGGGTGACCTTCCGTGTTGATTACCCCCCGTGTTCTGTGGTCGCTGTGGCTGGGATAGAGGGGTAACTTAAACCAGTTCACACCCACACTACCCCATACAATAAAAAAATGCTGGGCCAGTTTCTCTATTGTAGTCGCCATATTGTATACCTCTTCGTGTATGACGTAACATAATTACATATCACATCCAGTACGTATCAATCGAAACGACAATAAATCATGTATTTTTATTTTTACTATATGAAATTTAAATAAGTAATACATAATTAATAAATACATTAGTGAGGGGCAACAGCTACTGGTGTAAATTGTAACTTGTATTATGAAATTATAATGTAAAACTTGCAAAATAAACATACCAAAACAGGGACGAGACAATATAAAGAGTTAAAGACAACATTACTTATGATTTTAATTATATCTACTTCTTCAGTGGAGGTTTATTTGGGATATATTTTGTTATTGGGTATATGGTTTTTCATAACGCAATGAGAGCCCATCGTGGAGATTCTTTTGTGTATTATTTAGAGCACGTATCTCAACCAGGAGTGCTTTCAGGGGAGCGCGAGTATCTGTAACTAACACACACACACACACTCTCTTAAAAAAATAAAAAAACAATTATAATAAAAATATAATAACAATAGATAAAATAAAATAAGTAAATAAATATAACTAATCACTAATAATGAATAAATAATTATAATAAATAAATAAATTTAATAGAAAAATCTCTCTCGCTCTCTCGTTGACACCTGCCCTAACCCAGCCTTCTCATATACCATAGAGCTGTGTTGTTGACCTTTTGGTTGGTTTGTGGTTTTTTATATAAAAGACCTCCGTCTACTACGTATTGTGAAAAACCTGTTATCCTCCGGCAAATTGTGGGGTTGAGTGAGTGAAGGGGGGGACAGTGAATGAAGGAGGATACATGTTTTTCATAATACGTGTTGCTAGCCCCAAACGCGCGAGCAACTGTGGCTTTCAACCATCCGACACATCCCCTTTTATTTATGTGCATCACACATGTTAAATACAAATAAAGTTTATGTTTTGTTTTACCCTACTGTGGAAAGACTACGGATACACCACTCCTGCCCGGGCCTCACACAGTGGCATGACCCAGTCCAGTCGAACTGAGCTCATGATGCTGGTGGCATTGCCCCGGAGGATAGCCATCCCTAGTCTTTGCTTGAGCCAGAGGGTTTCCCGGGGTTTTCCTGAAACTTCTCCGATTTTACGGCCTATTTCATTCACCATCTTAAGGGTGGTAGGGCCGAAGACTCCTGAAGTTTCGAATGCCAGGGGCTCGAACTGATGATGGCTTGATATTTTTCTCGCTTTTTATTTTCTGCTATCCGGGCGGCTTCACCTGCTTCGTCGGCGTTTCTGGCGATATTGGTTGTGGAGAAAGTGTCAACACATGTGGCATCCCACACGAGGCACCGGCCATTCTTGTAAGGGAAAGTGGTCATCCCATCTGGCGGTTTGCCGTCTTCTCTGTGAAGTCCATGTGGTTCGAGGATTGATGCACAGTTAGCACTCTGCAGGGCCCGTTTTATGACATCATTTAGTGCAAAGTGTCTTGGCAGGCGGCCTGCGTTGTAATTACATGACAAGGCATGGTGACCTTGAGCATCCATCCCCCCACCACACTTGCAAGTGTGTGGGTGACAAACTGCCGCACCCACTCTGAGCGCGATGGCAACCCGGAGCGCTTCAGCATCCAAGTGAGTTCCAAGAGGTGGGATGGGGATGGCGTGTAACCACAAGCCACTCTCCGAACGGGCGGCTGCCTGGAGGCGTGCTTTTGCAACCTGGTCTGCATTGGTTAGGAGATTTTATTGAGTTTTCTTCGCCGAGATGGTATCCCACGCTTTCTGCTTGCTCCTGGAGGTACCCTGAGGCTCTTCCTCTGTTCCTGTAATTTCCTTCCAGGTGTTAATCGCTACTGCTACATCCCCATTACTCAACATCTCCATCCAACGGGTGATCGCCTGGGCATCTTCAGTTGGCTTTCAGTTTTCGGCTGAGAAAACTAAGGCAATAGTCTTCTATCGAGACAAACGCTGGCTCCGTGGCCAGTCAATATCGCTTCGAATGGGACCCTCTCAGATTTCTTTCTATCCCAGTGTTAAATTCTTAGGTGTAATCTTTGACCAACATCTCAACTGGAGAGACCATGTTCAGTATACTAAAGGTAAAGGCCTTCGTGCTCTCAACCTCCTCAGAAAACTATCCCATACCACTTGGGGTGCCAGACGTACCACTATGTTGATGCTCTACAAGGCGGTGGTTCTTTCCATCCTCGACTACGGCTGCCCCATTTATGGGTCTGCCTCTGCTTCCGTTTTGAAGATGTTGGACCCTGTTCATACGCAGGGTATGCGTCTCTGTACTGGAGCTTTCCGTTCCTCCCCAAATACCTCCGTCTTAGCTGAGAGTGGCGAGCCCCCGCTCTCCCTCCATCGCGATTTAGTTACTATGCGCCGTGCATTAAAAATTAAACATAGTGACTCTCCCACTAATTCCCTTTTCAGTGATATCTTCATTCCCGATCCGTGTCCATATTCCCCCTCCTTTCCGATTCGTGATACAATTCTCCTCAACTCTCTTGACTTTCACATTGCTG
The DNA here is from genome assembly GCA_032716605.1 of Paralithodes platypus. Lineage (NCBI taxonomy): Eukaryota > Metazoa > Arthropoda > Malacostraca > Decapoda > Lithodidae > Paralithodes > Paralithodes platypus. The sequence goes on from CM064545.1 coordinate 30,979,231, forward strand.
TATCGCCGCCTGTTGTCTCCCCTTCCCCCCCATGGGTTATATCTCTCCCCAATGTTTGCACTCACCTCTCCTTCCTCTCTAAGAGATATCCATTTGTCCCTAGCCATCACTGCCAACACGCACTCGAACACATACGTCGTAAAGGCGCCCATTTTGCCATCTTCACTGACGGGTCTAAGACTGACTCTGGGGTGGGCCTCGCTGCTGCGTCCTCTACTAAGCTCCTTCAGTTTTCTCTCCCGCCCCAAGCCTCTATCTTTACTGCTGAACTTTTAGCTATCCAATCTGCTATTGACATTATACGTGACACCCCTCAACAGCCCTTTATAATTTACAGTGACTCTCGTAGTGCCCTCGAAGCGCTCCGTGCTTATTCGTCCTCCCACGTAATAGTTTTAGCCATAAAACACGCTCTCCACGAGATGAGCCTACGTGGATTCCAGGTCCAGTTATGTTGGATTCCTGCTCATATCGGTGTCCGTGGCAATGAAGATGCCGATACTGCGGCTAAGAATGCTATTTTGATGATCCCTCGCCAGCCCCACCTTCCGTTAGGTGATTGGCTGTCCTTACTCAAGCCTTCTATTCTTTGCACGTGGCAATCTCATTGGGATGCTCTACCCTGCAATAATAAACTCTGTGCAATCAAACCTTCTGTCCGTCCTTGGCCCTCGTCTTCCAGGTCTCACAGGTGTGAGGAAGTTTTACTAACTAGACTTAGGATAGGCCATTCCCGGCTGACTCACGGTTATTTGATGTCCACTCCCCGCACTCCGCCCACTACCTGCTCCTCCTGTCATTCCCCTCTAACTGTTCGCCACGTCTTTGACTGCCCAGATACTGCCCGTCTGCGTACGGTTTGTTTTGGTACTAAATCATTCACTGACCTTTTATCCGATTCTCCGTCATTTTCCTTCCCCCCTATCGTCCGTTTTTTGCGTCGCCTTAAGCTCCTTTCAGTAATCTGATCCAATCCTTCGGGCCAGACCTATGAGAGTTCCGTATGGAGCTCAGTGGTCTGATTAATCTGCTCTACATAACTAACTAACTACGTCCCCATTAAGTGTCATTCCGGGTTGAGAAGAAAGGATGGACACTACAAGGTCGTTGGTCGCGATGAGGGAAGAGATAAAGGCTGGGAAGGCAATATCCGAGGCTCTCCGTATGCCCAAGCGCCCGAGGCGGACAGGAAGGGTGGCTTGTGTCCAGGTCCGTTCTTTAAATTCCACGTTGGTGATGCTGGTCACTGCTTCTCGGATTATGCTGTCTAATTCTTGGAGGCCACCATTGTTCGTGTAAGTCATCGATGTGCGCAGGAGGTATTGGAGTTTTGGGATGGAGAAACAGTTCTTGAGAAGGACCAGAGCTGAGTGGGCATCGATGTGTATCAGGCGACTCACGAGACGTTGAAGCTCCTCCTTTTTAACTTGAAGTGCTGGTGGGATTGCTGCCAGAGTTAGTGGGGAACCTAATACGGTTTGCTGGTGCTCCTGAAGGATCTTTACATCTGGCAATATGCCTCGAAACAGGGCCTGAGTCTCTTCTTCACGTGTGTGGTTGAGGAGGACAAGTTCACATTTGGTGTCATTTATCACTAGCCCAGCCTGGCCGAGGTCAGTTACGATGTTATTTAGGTCGGTTAGAACGTTCTCTACTGACCCACCCAAGTTTGCTGTATGTGTGTGTTGTGTAGGGGGTTTGTGTGTATTGGTGTGAGCGTGTGTGTAAGTGATTGAGAGCCTATGTGTGTGTTTGTGTTTTGTTGCGGCTTTCGTGTGTTTGTGTGTATTGGTTTGTTTGTCTGTGTGAGCGTGTGTGTAAGTGATATGGAGCCTGTGTGTGTGCTTGTGGTTTGTAGAGGGTTCACGTGCATGTGTGCGTATTGGTGTGTGTGTGTTTGTGTTTTGTAGGTGCTTGTTTGCGTTTGTGTGATTTGGTGAGTGTTTTTGTGATCGTGTGTGTAAGTGATTGAGAGCCTGTGTGTGTGTGTGTGTGTGTCTGTGTGTCAATACTTGTAAACATTCTTCCCTTCCCCCCACTGAAAATATTTATTGGAAAGACGAGAGTAAACGTTTATGAAACTAGGATCAAATAAAACAATAATGATCATAAACAATATCAACATTGCATAAAGGACGATGACAGTTTTATTTAATTATAACGATTATGATAGATAATAAGATATTTATTAACCGTAACAATCTAATTGCAATACTGTATATGTGAAT
>CM064545.1:30986458-31023958 GCA_032716605.1 Paralithodes platypus
CTTCTTTTCATACGCCAAACAAAAGGCTAAAACAACATCAAACATCGGCCCACTGAGCAAAGGGGACGGCTCTTTCACAGGGGACAAAAAGGAAATGAGCGAACTCTTAACACTTTACGAGCGGCCTATGCGGTTTATTTATATGTACCGCCCAGCGGGGTGTTTTTAGCCAAAATAGGGCTGTTTACGTGATCATTTTCATGCCTAAATAAGACCCAGAACGTAAAACAAGTATCTATCCCTGAAAGGGCATAAACAGAGCTTTCGAATGACACCATAACGATCCTTTTATGAGGGCTAGTTTTCTTGCAATAACCGTGCAACGCGAGTGCAAAAAGCATGTAATTAGGCACTTTCCCCATACAATTCCGTATATAGCGAGTGAGAGAGGGAGGGAGGAGGTGGGATTCGTGTCAGTAGGTTCGCCGCGGTGGTCTGGAGCAGTCATACGCTCGCTACTCTCCTGCCACCACTTGTCTCTCTCTCTCAGCAACATTACGTGCTGAAATTGCCACACGACCTATGTCGAGCGCCGCCACATAGTCCAGCTTTATTTAACTCGACTTATGTTGCTCGCCGCTAATTAAGGGTTAAGCAGGCAGTATGAAATGGCATTCAGTGAGCCTGATGAAACAAAAGTCATCAGAGACCAAAATATATTTTTCATGGAAACCTCCCCCACGGAAACCCCTCAGATGCTGGATATTGATTTCGGTCCAAAAGACATAGAAGAGGCCATTTCCAACATGCCATCCCACTCGGCACCAGGCCCGGACTCATGGAATTCGATCCTAATGAAAAAATGTAAGGAAAACCTCTCAAAACCCCTGGCTATAATGTGGAGAAGGAGTCTAGACACTGGTGACATAACAGATAGCTTGAAAAACGCAATAATTGCCCCACTGCATAAAGGAGGGAGTAAAGCACAACCAAAAAACTACCGCCCAGTAGCTCTAACCTCTCACATCATTAAAGTTTTCGAGCGAGTCCTGCGAAGCAAAATTTCAACATTCATGGAGACAAATGAACTACACAGCACCGGTCAACATGGGTTCAGAGCGGGAAGATCATGTCTCTCACAACTTTTGGAACACTATGACAAAATTCTTAAAGCGCTAGAAGAAAAGAAAAAACGTGGATGTCATTTACACCGATTTTGCTAAGGCATTTGATAAATGTGACCATGGTATAATAGCCCACAAACTGAAAGCAAAAGGTATAACTGGGAAAATCGGACGGTGGATATACAATTTCCTCGTAAACCGAAAACAATCGGTAGCAGTAAACCAAGTCACTTCTGAGCCTTCGGATGTCAAAAGCTCAGTGCCCCAAGGAACAGTGCTAGCGCCCCTTCTGTTCCTCATACTAATTTGCGACATAGATACCAACACCAGACACAGTACGGTGTCGTCTTTTGCTGATGACACAAAATTAAGCAAGATAGTAAACACACAAGAGGACACGGGCCGACTGCAGGAAGACATGAATGTAGTGTTCCAGTGGACCAGGGAAAAACAACATGAAATTCAATGAGGAAAAATTCCAATTAATACGGTACGGAGATAATAATGGTGTTAAAGAAATTACAAATTACTTAACAGAATCTAACCACATAATAGAACGGAAAGACAGTGTGAAAGACCTTGGGGTATTAATGTCTGAAAATATGGGTTTCAAAGTACATAACCAGGTTAAAGTGGCGGCTGCGAAACGTCTAACGGGTTGGATTCTGCGTACTTTTAAAACACGCGGTGAATTGCATATGATAACGCTCTTCATATCTCTAGTGCTACCGCGGCTTGAATACTGTAGCGTATTAACATCCCCATACAAAGCAGGTGAAATAAATGACGTAGAGAGTGTACAAAGAAATTTCACTTCGCATATAAGTTCGATAAAACATCTACACTATTGGGAGCGTTTAAGAGCACTGAATCTGTACTCACTGGAACGTAGAAGAGAACGTTACCTAATAATATACACGTGGAAAATCGCAGAGGGTTTAGTACCAAACCTACATACTCCGATAGTCATGAAATTCAGTGATAGGAGAGGCTGGGAATGCGAAATCCCCCGGATGAATAACAGGGGTGCTATGGGCTCTCTGCGAGAGGGCTGGTTATCACACAGAGGCCCACGTCTCTTCAACAAACTCCCACGGCGAGTAAGAGACATGAGGGACATCTCGTTAGACAACTTCAAGAGAGCCCTAGATGTCGAACTGCAAAAAGTGCCAGACGAGCCCATCCTCGCAAGGGAGCGAGCTGTCGCTTCAAACAGTCTACTGCACCAAATCACCACCCATAACGAGGGGCGTCGCGCTCCTTGGTGCCGCTAGAAGAGCGGCGAACACATCCAAAGGTAAGTACCGAGGCCATTCTTTTAGCTATATTCCGGCTACTGATGGACGTTTTTCTTGTATAAAACAGACCTCGAGTAATTAACAGGCTTCGAACCATTTCACTTAACACATTGTACTACCACAGATCCTTCTTAACCCTTATTTAGCGGGCTAGGTGGTCTATTTGACCGTAGCGCCCAGCGTTTTTTTTTTTTTTACCCTAAATAGGGTTGTTTACGTGATCATTTTCATGCCTAAATAAGATCCAGAACGTAAAACAAGTATCTATCCCTGAAAGGGCGTAAACAGAGCTTTCCAATGACACCCGAACCATCCTTGTACGACCACTGGTTCTCTTGCAACGATCGTGCAACACGAGTGCAAAAACCCTGTAATTAGGTAATTTCCCTACATAATTCCCTGTGTAGCGAGTGAGGAGAGGGGGAGGAAGTTAGAATACAGTTCAGTTGGTCCACCGCGGTGGTGGGGGACGGTCATACAGTTGCTAGGCTCCTCACACCGCTCAGCTCTCTCTCTCAGCAACATTATGTGCTGAAAATGGCGCACGACATAAGTTGTGAACCGCCACATAGTCCAAATTTATTTCACACGACATAAGTTGCGCACCGACAGTTAAGGGTTAAGCTGCACATAAAATTGTTATAAGTATAGCTAGAATAATATTAAAAAGACGTCGCCGGCACAGAAGGGGTTAATGACACCGAATTTATATACGGAGACCAAAACATTAATTTGTGTACCATAAATGTTGAATATGTATTATGAGTATGTACATATTGCAGCGCTGGACGAGGCTAATGACACCAGTGGTACCAATATGGCGGAGGTTGGACAATCTCTCTTACTATGTCTCTAGGTACCATGGGGTCAAATCTATTGCCATTTTCAGTAGAGCCCCTCCGATATAGGGTTCTGGGTTAGCTATATTATTATTTAAGGTATATGTTGGGGATGGATGTAGTTAAGGGGAGGTTTCTAGTTTGTTTCCTACTCCTCCAGCAATCTTAAAATGTCACCCCCTTGACCCCCCTTTCAAGATAAATTTGTACATTTTTCGGTAGAAAAATGTCCCGGCCAAAGGTCGGTTACTCTTAAATTACAGGCCCGCGATCGCTCGCCAGGATAAAATTGACACCTAAATTGCACGAAAGGTCTTAAAATTGACAGAATGGTGCGGAAATTCTTAAAATCACCAAACTAATGGGGCAAACGTCTTAAAATCTCAAAAACAATGGGGCTAACCATGAGGGAGAAAGGGGTCAAGAAAAAAATCCCTCAAGTGGAGACCTCCCCTTAACCTTAAGTGGAGTAGCAGTAGACATAATATTAATAAAGAACTTACATACTGTATATATATCTAAGAAGTGAAAGTTGATACCAGTCTGATCAAATCTGCCAAGCTAAATTGAACAACGTCTATATTGTATTTACTTCACTCCAACACCAAACACCTCCAATGTATGTAATGAAAATGTGTGATCCACCGGGATTCGAACCTGTGTTACCACATACAAATGTTTAAACACTCTAACCATTACACCATCAAGACATTTAAAGGTTTATGCACAAACCCACGATTTATTTTCCATTCTCGAATACTGGATATTTATCTAATCATGTACATATTCCCAACTGTGCTATGGTAGCCTAATGGTTAAGGGGGGTGACCTGCTGGCTGTTATTTCTGTCCTTTTCTCTCTTTCTCTGGCTTGTATCCATTCGGCCCATTCAGCCAACGATTTTAAGACGTTTATCCCCATCTAGGTGTCGATTTCTTCCTGGCGAGCGATAGCGAGCCAGCATTATATGAAAAAATCCGGCTTCGCCGGAGACATTTTTCTATCGAAAAATGTACAAATTTAGCCTGCTGTCAAAACAAAAATAAAAAATATGCTGGCTCGCTACCGCTCACCAGTAAAAATTTGACACCTGGATGGGGATAAACGTCTTAATACAGTAGGCTGAATGAGGCCAAATGGATACAAGCCAGAGAAAGATAGAAAAGGACAGAACAAAAACAGGTCACCCCCCCCCCCCCTTAAGTGAGAGGAAGAATATTCATGGGGGCACATACTGTATATATATAACACATATGTAGCAACACTGGTATACATTCTAGGTGTGTTCATTAGTGAGGGCTTTGAATTATTTTGGCCACTGTCGAGCAATACTTTTGGCCACTGTCGAGCAATACTTTTGGCCACTGTCGAGCAATACTTTTGGCCACTGTCGAGCAATACTTTTGGCCACTGTCGAGCAATACTTTTTTGTAGTTTGGCCACTTTGAAATGTTGTACAAAACGATCACTGCACATTGATCATTGATAACACTTTGCAATGTTGTGTGATCTATAAATGCTTGTGTGACCTATATATACTGTGCTTCTGGCTCTCCACCACTCCTTTAACTTTGGAGGGACGCTTATTACAGACAGCTTTGCCTTTTGTCTCATTCATACACATAGGAAAAAAAACAATCCAAGTATAACAGTGTAAGCAGACACCCCACACAGCGCTCCCGTTTGACATTTAAGGCCATGACTCACAGAAAAACTCTCCTCCTCCTCCTCCTCCTCCTCCTCCTCCACCTCCTCCTCCTCCTCCTGGGTGCCTCTGCCGACAATAAGGGCACACTGGGTATATTGATCAGGAAAAGAGAGAGAGAGAGAGAGAGAGAGAGAGAGAGAGAGAGAGAGAGAGGAATAGAATAACTGTGTATGTTGTTGTTGTTGTTGTACAGCACCTTTTGAATTGTAACTATGTTCAACTAGCAGTATAAGAGATGGCATCATTATATGTACAGTTTCAATTTGGTATCATGAATAGCTGTATTTCACTGCATTTAAATAGTTAAAGACGTTCACAAACAAGACATTTCAGCATGATAGGAACTACTGTATATTACTTTCAACCCTTTCGCGTGGTGCTTCATATCAACGATTTGTGAGTAAGAAAATAAAGATAATACGTCTCATAGTGTTCCTTCTTCTATTTGTGCATCCCGACCTTTAACCACTTCAGAATGAGGATGCATATTTATCATTGATTCTGGCTAAAATTAGAGGACTTTATGAAGTTAAAGAAGGTCCTATAGTATGTTATTCAGAGAGTTTCTTAAGATCGAATTTACCTCTTTGAATCCTACAGGTAGATTATAAGCTAAATATAATCGTCTAATGGTAACCAAAATAGGTTTTAAATTACGTAATCGTTTGTTTTTGCCCGTATTTTGGCAGGTGACCGTGTCACCCACCTTAGGTGTTTTTTTGTTTAATTTATTTGGTCAAACCAGGATCAAGGATCAAGTAACTGGACGATTCTTTATCTCCGAAGTTTAACAACTCCTTACTGTCTGGTGGATCGTCATTTGGTCGTTTATACGGTATAATATACAGTATATATATATATATATATATATATATATATATATATATATATATATATATATATATATATTTATTATATATATATATTTATATATATTTATATATATATATTATATATATTATATATATATATATATATATATATATATATATATATATATAATTTTATATATATACAGTAAATATATATAAACACGTGCGTACATATGTACAACAAATTTGCCCTGACAGGGAATCGAATTTAGAGCATCAGGATTGACGCCTCCTGGTCGGGGCGAAAACCATAATATCCATATAATGTCCATATGTATGTCAGACATGAGGCCCGCTAGGTTGACTATATGTAGGAACTGTATGTATATAGGAGTGCATATATGTATTTGTTTATGTATGTATGTATAGAGTTTTCTATATCTGTCTCTATATATGTATGTGGTGTGTGTGCATGTGTACTTACTCTAGTTACTCTAGTTGTATTGCGGGAGTGAGCATGCTCGTTATTTCCCGCCTCCTATATGTGTAGGTGTTATATGTATCGTTGGAATGGCTGTGGATGTGTGTGTAGTCTGTATTTTTAGCCAATTGGCGACATCGGAAACGAAGGCTTAGGGTGGATCTGTATGGTACCTTTCTCACTATAGACGGTACCGCCTCGCCCGAAGGCTTAGGTAGCCATCAGCTTAGGTGAACCATATGATACCCATCTCGCCTTGTACCATTTTTGCCAACCCCAGATGGGACGTCACAACGTCGTCCACTTATTCCAGGTACCTATTTACAGCTAGGTGAACTGAGGCTAACACATGAAAGGAGACGAGCCCAATTTGTCTCCGCCCGGCCGGGGATTGAACCCCCGACCCCTCGTGTGTGAGACGAGAGCTCTACCTACTAGGCTACGGGGTGTGTGTGTGTGTGTGTGTGTGTGTGTGTGTGTGTGTGTGTGTGTGTGTGTGTGTGTGTGTGTGTGTGTGTGTGTGTGTGTGTGCGCGCGTATCCATCTACCTGCATCTACATATGCATTTATGGATGTTGCTGTGTACGTACTGCATCTATTTAGCCACTCAAGTCCAAATATCTACCTCAGTAGCTCACTATTTATCTACTTTTCATAGGTGGGGACTGGGGTGGTATCTGAAGGCGCGTTTCCGACATCAGGACCGCTAACATTTATTGTTTGATATATGTATGTATTGAATGTTCTTCCTATCTGTCTATCTATCTCTCTATCTCTCTATCTCTCTACATATTTATTGTATATCTGTTTATCTATCTAACCATGGATATATTAACGTATTTGTCTGTCTGTCTGTCTCTGTCAGTCTGTATGCCAATCTATATACCTACATTATATCTATCTACATCTCACTCTCTCTATCTATCTATCCACTACTAAGAGGTGAGTACTGGGGTGATCTCTTGAGATCTCTAGATTTACATTTCACCAGCTTTACAAGTATATCTATTTCTCCATTACCGATACTAAGAGGGGAGGACTGGGGTGATATCTGGAGATCTCTACGGATGTCCAAGACGTGTCGGACATCAGACCCACTAGATTGACTCGTCTGGGGTGAGAGAAAGAGAAAAACGTGAGAGTGAGAGAGAGACTGTGTGTGTGTGTTACATGGAGTTACATGGACACACCAACTTTGCAGTCCCCACTAGACAGTCTTGCCTTAAATCTAAGAAAGTAGATGTTACTGGGTGTAAAATAAGGACAGTAAAGCAGAGAGAGAGAGAGAGAGAGCTCAGACTGGGTTACACAAAGACACTATCATCGGCCGCAGCAGTTCTCGGAAAAGCTGATGGACTTCTCGCCATTGTGAATGAGGAGTGCCCGCGCTCACACACACTCTTTTGTGGCCTTTATTAGCTCCGTCAGCGCCAGTACGGGAGGGATTGTTTTTGTTTGGCATCTCTCTATTAGTCTGTCTGTCTGTTGTAATTTGTCTTATAAAATAGATGTACCGGTATCGGAAATTTATGTAGCTAAACTGTACTAGTGTCTTAATTTATGTAGCTAAACTGTACTAGTATCTTAATTTATGTAGCTAAACTGTACTAGTGTCTTAATTTATGTAGCTAAACTGTACTAGTATCTTAATTTATGTAGCTAAACTGTACTAGTGTCTTAATTTGTTTTGATATGTGTATTTAAGCTCGGGTCACACATACACGTTCTAACGTCCTGTCCGTCCCCGACCAAGACAATACCTTCTGTGTGTGTCCGTGTATGTCCCGTGGGTGTCCCGGCATAACACGTTTTCTGGCAGTTGCCCCGACCCACACGGTCCATTTTATGCATGCATAAAAAGGTTGTCTGTACCGAGTGTCTCCCCAAAAACTAAAAGAGTGACGGAGCCAAATTCAAGGGTCGTTGGGATATAGAGATTTTTTTTTTTTTTTAAGTGAATAGGTGTATATAACTTTGCAATTGTAGCCTAAATATATTGCATTGGTGCAGGTGACTAGTAGTAGGTTTGTATTTTTAGTTTTATATTCATTTCATATACCGGTATGTATTGTATGTCTTTATGCATACGGTACCTTCCTATTATCAATATATCGTATCTTTAAGTATATAGTGTATCATATTTGTATTAGATTTGTTCTCCAATGGTTTCCAACTATAATGAAAAGCGAAAAGTGTTAAGTACTTTTATGTGTAGATATGCTCTTCTGGATCAACACACACACACACACACACACACACACACACACACACACACACACACACACACACACACGCACAGCTTTAGCAATATTATTGTTAGTGTTGTGGCTTGTACTGAAAGGTAGGTTAAAATAGTAATACTCTTATCCTTCTCGAGGTTTAATATTTTCACTTACACTCCTCTTACATAATACCGGTGCTGTATATTCTTTTAAGGGGCGATGTTTGGTTTTTCTGCTGGACTACCTTCTCCCTCATGTTTTGCCCCAGTAGTTGTGATATTGTATTTGTCAATTATAAGACCTTTCGTCTCATTTATTATCAATATCAACACCTTTCGTGCCATTTAGGGGTTGTTTTCTTCCTGGCGAGCGAAAGCGAGCCTATAATTTTTTAGGAAGCAGCCTTCGGCCGGAACATTTTTCTCCTGGAATATGTACACATATATCTTGAAGGGGGACCGTCCTTGAGGATAATTTATCAAGATTTATGGAGGTCTAGGGAGGAAACTAGAACAAATATTAAATGATTAATAAAGCAAGACAAAAGTACTAAATAAACCCTACCCCATTCAAATGTGGACCTTTACTAGAACTTCCAAGTAGTAAGTTTAAAACTACGATATTTGGAATTAGGAAACAAAGCAGACACCATAATTAGCATAGTTCTTATATGTATGTATTATAAATGTTCATAGTTATTAATTTCCAATAAATATGAAGGTTTAATATATTGGTAAGTGCATTGTTTATAGTTGGTGTGTGAAAACATTACTGAACATGAATGTTTACCAATACCAAAGGAAAACATGTAAATAATGACAATGAAATCCCCCCTCCTTCCCCCCCCCCCTTTATTTTGCGTATTATATGCCTTATAAGTGGTTTGTATTGCAGGAGGTAATCCATAGGTAAATATTGAATGATAACCAACGAGATTATTATAGTGTTTTCACCGCTGATCATGGTTCGTGGTTGGACTAATTTCGAGTTACGTACAAGGAACTCGGGAATCATACTATGGAATTGGTCTTATGAAGTAGTTAGTGTTAGTGATATAAGCGCCATGAAATAGGGTAACCCGTAATTTTAGACTAAACGAACGGCTGGTCTAAAATAGTATTATGCTAATACATTTATCTCAAATTTAGTTTTCCATGCCTCGTTCATTTCTTACAGGTATCACATTACTAAATAATTATAGTCCTTATTACTCACTTGGATGTTTCACTGTCGGTGGGCTTCCTGAAAATGAAAATATAAATCAGTAACAACACGAACACAATTATATATATATTTTTTTTTTTTTTTTCTATGTGATTGAGGGAGGCAAAAGGCATAACTGCCTATAGCGAGTGCCTCCCCCATAGTTGAAAGAGTGACAGGGCCAAAATCAAGGGACGTTCGAGCCAAAATGCCTGGACACACGGAGTTTGAAGCAATTTAAGTCATAGGAAGAGGGAAAGACTGATTCTGGGAGAGAGTTCCAGAGCTCAGATGTTGAGTAGAAGAAAGTTTGAGAGTAACGTTTCACTCTTGGGTTGGAGAGTTGCACAGAGTAGGGGTGGGATTGAGTTGCAAGACGGGTACCACGTGCCCTACGTAAAGGAGGTGGTATGCACTGGGATAGCTCTGAGGAACACTGATTATTATAGTAGCGATAGAATAGCGAGAGAGATGCAACATTGCGGCGGAGAGAGAGAGATTGCAGAGAGTTGGTGAGTGGACGGGAGTTAATGATACGAAAGGCCTTCCTTTCAACTTTGTCTAGGAGAGCAGTGTGAGAGGAACCTCCCCACACATGTGAACAATACTCAATACAAGGGCGCACTATGCCCCTGTACAGAGCAAGAAGCTGTGCAGGGGAAAAGAACCCCCTAAGGCGGTTGAGCACACCCAGCTTCTGGGAGGCTGCCTTACCAAGACTGGTAATATGGTCCTTCCAAATGAGAGCAGAAGAAAAAGAGACACCAAGAATATTGAGAGAAGATGAAGGGTTGATTTTTGTATTGTTGAAGAATAAGGGATAGTCCGCTGGGAGATCCTGACGGGTAGATAGATGGAGAAATTGGGTTTTGGAAGCATTACAATTAACAAGGTTTTCTCTGCCCCAATTGGAAATAGTATTTAGATCAGAATTTAAGAGTTCTATGGCTTCATTACGTTTGTCGTTGAGGGATTGCTGGCTGGGGCGTTCTGAAAAACTAATGGAGTAGTGTAAGGTTGAGTCGTCTGCGTATGAATGGATGGGAATTAAGGTACAGTTAAGGAGATCATTTATAAAATTAGAAAGAGAATAGGAGATAGGACAGAGCCCTGAGGAACACCGGAGTTTATAGGGTGAGGAAGTGAACAATGGCCGTCCACAACCGCAGCTATGGAACGGCCGGAAAGGAAATTAGAGACAAAGGCACAGATGGAGGGATAGAAACCGAAGGAGGGTAGTTTAGAAATTAAAGATTTATGCCAGACTCAAATATACATTTGTGTTACAGATTCCTACTTAAATTCTGTCCTTTCACTTGATGTTATGTATGGAATTAATAGGAGTGTACTTGAATAGTGAGTGTAATTTGTTAAGCAGTCGTTAATTCATCTGATTCATCAACTGCTTATTATCGAACGACCTTCTTGAGTCAATCACATTAATGTGTATTTCCATACGTAAGATCTTGTGGAAGAAACTGAAGTTACGGTATGCAGGAGACTTTGAATCTCCGCAGTACTCGATAGTTTAAATTATTACAAGTATTTTATGTTTCTGGGTATAGCATGAGTTTTGTAGGCAACCCGCCGATGGTAGTCAATCCGTGCAGTGGTTGTTGTTCCTCTCTCTCTGTTAAGGGGAGATATCGACTTGAGGGATTTTTTTCTGGACCCCTTTCTCCCTCATGTTTAGCCCCATTGCTTTTGAGATTTTTAAAAAGTCGCCCCATTAGTTTGGCGATTTAAGAACTTAAGCCCCATTTCCGTCAATTTTAAGACCTTTCGTGCAATTTAAGTGTATTTTATCCTGGCGAGCGATAGCGAGCCTGTAATTTAAGAGGAACCGGCTTTCAGCCGGGACATTTTTCTACCGAAAAATGTACAAATTTATCTTGAAAGGGGCTCAAGGGGGTGTAATCTTAAGCTTATTGGATATCTAGAGACCAAACTAAAAACCTCCCCTTAACCCTTTGAGTACCAGCGACGTGTGTTATATTTATAGTCTAGCTATATTTAGATGATGCCATGCAGCTTAGGAAGGATCTGTGGTAGTTAAAAGGGTTGTTTAACCCTCTCCGACATATGATGCGATTTTGAGCCTATTAGGGATACTTTAAAGCCTTTGTTACCATCAGGGGTATTTAGAAACCTTTAGTTTAGTTACTTCAACCTCTGCAGTTGTCTTTGAGTTAGCTGTGGGCAGAAAACTAATTTTAGTGAGGTAATTATAAGAGTGAGAGAACTCTATTTCTTATTGCTAATCTGGCAACCTCTGCGTCATATGAGTGTGAAGGGGTTAAGATAGTTTGAAGCCATACTATTGCTACAGGTCCATCCTAATCTGAATCAAATCGTCTAATAGTTGTCAGAATATGATGAAAAGGACGTTCCTGGTACTGGATGGGTTAAAGCGGTGTTACTTAACAAAATATACCATGTGTGTGTGTGTGTGTGTGTGTGTGTGTGTGTGTGTGTGTGTGTGTGTGTGTGTGTGTGTGTGTGTGTGTGTGTGTGTGTGTGTGTGTGTGTGTGTGTGTGTGTGTGTGTGTGTGTGTGTGTGTGTGTGTGTGTGTGTGAGAGAAAGAGAGAGAGAGGAAAAGTATGTGTGTGTGTGTGTGTGTGAGAGAGAGAGAGAGAGAGAGAGAGAGAGTATGTGTGTGTGTGTGTGTGAGCTCAGAGTGAGAGTGAGTGTATGTGTGTTGTATGTGTTTATATTTCCTTATTTTATTTTATTTTGATAAATCCATAACTATATTATTTTTTGCAGGTACTGTGGGTTTCCTGATGTTGAGTTTTGAACAGCTATAGCCTTGGATAGTCAGTCGACGAGAAGCTAAACGGTAAGAATATATATGTTGTTAGTGATTTACTTATACATCTTGAAACATAAAAAATATAATTGTAACATATATTGATACACATAAATAGTGTTCTTTGGTTTACCTATCCAAATTATAACAAGTAAACAATTGAAAAACTCGTATAGTCCTTTACACATAATTTTGTTTATAAAATTTAGTAAAGTTACAACGCTATTATATTTTCGTATAATTCAATAGCAAGTTAATGTGAAAATATCGAAAACTAATATTTGTTTGTAAACTGTTAGTATGTCTGGCTAAAGTACTGAATAGTCCAGGTTTACCATTGCGTAGTCATTTGAGCCATATATACCGCTTAGAGCCTCTAGTTAGTTGAGTAAAGACCGATAGCCCATACATTTTTTCATTAACAACACAAACATACAAAAAGATAGTTTAGGTATTATGAATCTGAAAATTACACCTGGTATTCTTATCGAGGAAAAGTATCTAATGATATTCAAGTTATTCTATGTATTTAAGGTTACAGTAATCAGAACAAGTGGGAACGTTTAGAATTGAATTGATTGATTGAAAGATACATGGAAGATAATATGTCAGAGGTATGACACAATATCTTGTGTTTTTTTAAATGTTCTGCACAAGTTGAAAAGACTAGAGTGGACCTGTGTGTCTGTGTGTGTGTGTGTGTGTGTGTGTGTGTGTGTGAATCCTTTAGAGGTTCTAGGAATTGTTAAATCATTTATATTCCTAGCAATATCTAAAATTGTTATCTTCGTTTAGTTATGATGAAAGATGAAATTTTGATTATACCTATAAAAGAAAACTAAAATTGGAACAAACACAATAATCTAATTACTTGTTCAAGTAGTTCTGCGTTAGCTCGTTTAAAGAATGCTGATATCACATAGGGTACTATTTTATATATATTTTTTAATTACATTTATGTGAATTTGTGTGCATAATAAACACAATTCGTTCGTACTACGTAAAGATACCCAGACCATCATAATGCCTGGTTTTGAATAAAGCTTTTGCAATAAAAAAATGCAAACAAATATTATATCCTCAACTGTTGATTGAACTGTTGAAATGAGCGGAACAGTCAAATTTGTTTTAGTAGTTGAATTGGTCTCAGCAGTTGAATTGGTCTTAGCAGTTGAATTGGTCTCAGCAGTTGAATTCGTTTTAGTAGTTGAATTGGTCTTAGTAGTTGAATTGGTCTCAACAGTTGAATTGGTCTTAGCAGTTGAATTGGTCTCAGCAGTTGAATTCGTTTTAGTAGTTGAATTGGTCTTAGTAGTTGAATTGGTCTCAGCAGTTGAATTGGTCTCAGCAGTCGAATTTGTCTTAGTAGTTGAATTGGTCTTAGTTGAATTGGTCTCAGCAGTTGAATTGCTCTTAGCAGTTGAATTGCTCTTAGCAGTTGAATTGTTCTTAGCAGTTGAATTGCTCTTAGCAGTTGAATTGGTCTTAGTAGTTGAATTGGTCTTTGCAGTTGAATTGGTCTTAGTAGTTGAATTGGTCTTAGAAGTTGAATTGGTCTTAGCAGTTGAATTGGTCTTAGTAGTTGAATTAGACATAACAGTTGAATTGGACATAACAGTTGAATTGGACTGACCAGTTGAATTGGACTGAACAGTTGAATTGGACTGAACAGATGAATTGGACTGAACAGATGAATTGTATAGAACAGTTGAATTGGATAGAACAATAAATATGGCCGAGCAGTTGAATCATGCCGAATGGTTGAACCCAATAAACGAAACTGTCAATAAACTGCTTCATTAAACTTCATCTTTGAATCTTGTCAAAAGATTTTGTTTTAACAAATCTTGTCACTGAATATTGTCAACGAATCTCCTACCAAAATCTTGTCATTATGTATTATTTCGGAATCTTGTCTTATCAAAAATTGTCATCAGACCTTGTCATTGAGTTTTGTCAATGTAACCTGTCAACAAAGCTTGTCAGCAGTCTTGGATTTAAATGTTGTTATTGAAAAACGTGTCAAAGATTCATTTTATCCAGTCTTATCTTCAAATTGTGGGAACGAAAAGTTGAAAACAGGATATAACAATTCTTGTCTCTTTATCTTGTCGACGAATCTGATTTACTTCCACTCCCTCCCCCTCTTCTTCCTATCCCTAATGTAACCTCAAAGACCTTTGTTGAATCATCTGTAAGGACTTTTCTGATCTGGTTCAAGAAGGAGAAGAAAGATATTATGCAGGAATGGGAATACCAGAATGATCGTCCATAAACCTTCAACTCGCTTGCTCGACGGAATTATCTGTTCATTAAAGTCATTCTCTCAGACAGCTTACAAGACGGTTATACTGTATATTATCTCTGGGTACAGTATCTCTCTCTCTCTCTCTCTCTCTCTCTCTCTCTCTCTCTCTCTCTCTCTCTCTCTCTCTCTCTCTCTCTCTCTCTCTCTCTCTCTCTCTCTCTCCTCTCTCTCTCTCTCTCTGTCTCTCTCTCTCTCTCTCTCTCTCTCTCTCTCTCTCTCTATCTCTCTCTCTCTCTCTCTCTCTCTCTCTCTCTCTACTCTCTCTTCTCTCTCTCTCTCTCTCTCTCTCTCTCTCTCTCTCTCTCTCTCTCTCTCTCTCTCTCTCTCTCTCTCTCTCTCTCTCTCTCTCTCTCTCTCTCTCTCTCTCTCTCTCTCTCTCTCTCTCCAAATGTTTCGTACAGATACTTCACGAGTGTTACAAATGAGAGAGAGAGAGAGAGAGAGAGAGAGAGAGAAAATAAAAACATTCTGAGAATTCGAAGTTATTATTTAATTTTAATTTTTCAACATCCATTTAAGAACACATGAATCCTACCAAATGTTGTGGTACACTCGGATGCTATAGATGCTATACCTTGAAGAGCGTCTTAGAGAATTAAATCTATTTCCTTTAACCCAGCGCAGATTAAGAGGCGACTTAATTCAAGTGTTCAAAATCATCAAAGGCATCGACAATATGAACTGTAGTAAGTACTTCACTATCGACCAATCTAATTACACGCGGGGAAACGGTTGCAAAATTATTGGTAAATCTTTTAACTCGCACGAATCTAAGAATTTCTTCTTCAATCGAGTTGTCAACTTGTGGAATGGGCTTCCCCGAGACGTTATAGACTGCAGCACCGTTGATTCATTTAAATTCCGCCTAGACAAATATCTCGCATCAAACCCGCGACTGACTGCGTTTGTAAATGAATAACTTTATCCTCCCCTCAGTTACTAAACCATATGTCCCCATACTAAACTTCCTAGTCCTGCCACCGTTTGTGGCAGGGCAGTAGTTCCCTTTCCAAATGTTCCCTTACCCACTCTAAACCACTGTTTGGACACTTGATCCTCAGTGTTTTGGAGGACAAGCAACCTAGAAGGGTCACTAGATCTGTTGTTGCTTGATTTCCTTTGTACTCCTTTGTACTCCTTTGTACTCCTTATAGTCTCTAGCCCACGCATCGGAATTCCTGGATCCATTATGTTTTTTCTGTATCCAAATATAACAATTTGGAGTGGATTTTACATATAACTTGTTTTTCATTAAATAGGCTTCCATATTTAGAAATATGTACAGTTCACGAATATTTTTGAGTGGGCTAGAGACTAAGGGATCCCAGGGACTGGAGTTCTCGAAAAGGGGCTCCAGTCCTGTCGCTATTCTTGACTTACAGTGTGCTGGCTTAATAATCCAGAAGGGTTGATAGCCTCTGAAGTCCTATGTTAAATAACTATAGCATCCGAGTGTACTATATAAATAAAGTTAAGTAACACCCCGCTCTTAACATTAATCATCAACTACAAACCTCAATGCACTTGAATAAAACAATGAAAGCATATGGTCCTCCCGGGATTCGAACTCGGGACAATAGTAGTTCATAATTATTTAGTCGGCATTTCAAGTGTGTTATTGTAGCAGTGAGCGAAACAATGAGAGGAAAAGGAAGCCAATAATAATGATCAAAAGGGGAAGCAGTGAACGAAACAAAGAGAGAGGTGAACGAAAACCAGTGATAATAATAATGATGGAATGATTTATAGTATGGGACCCTAAGAATGTGTGAGGAGTTGCATCTGCTGGTTGTTTCTCTCATTCTGCCCACCTGCCGAGAACCTACCTACCTACCTAACTACCTGTATTTACCTACCTGCCTTCTACTTGCCTTTTTATCTTCCTACCTACCTAACTACCTTTATCTAACCTACATACCTGCCTTCTAGCTACCTTTGTATCTTCCTACCTACCCACCTACCCAACTAGCTACTTCTCTTCATACCTACTTGCAATTCTTTCTATCTACCTACCTTACTAATTCCCTCCCTGCTTACATGCCTCGTATCTACCTACCTATTTACCTTCCTGCCTCCCTCCCTCCCTACCTTTCTGCCTACCCCCGTTTACTCTTACTTACCTAGCTACCTACCAACCTACTCATCTAGATATTTACCTGCTTAACTTTCTATCAATTTTCCTTCCTACCTACCTAGCACCTACCTATCTTCCTATCTACCTACATACCTGCCTACCTACCTACCTTCCTACTTACCTCCCTGCTTACATATCCACCTACCTACATATATATCTACTTAACTACCTATATATCTACCTAACTACCTATCTACCTTTTTTCTTGCTTACCTATTCGTCTATATACCTACCTACTTACGTTCCTATATATCTACCTACCTGCTTACTTACCTACCTACAGTACTTGCTATCTAACTGCCTACCTTTCTACTTCCTTCCCTATTTACATTCTTCTTTACCTACCTACCTAATACTACCTACCTTTCTTCCTATGCATCTTATCTACCTATCTATCTTTACTGTATATCTATCATTCCTCCTACCTACCTAATGAACTACCTACCTTGTTTACTTACTTACCTACTTACCTACACACAAACCAAACCACCTACTTACTTATAAACTAAGAAATATATACCTCTCTACATATCTATCTATATCTATGTACACCCAAGTATGTCAATGTATCAATATATCTTATCTATATCAATTCCTCTAGCTCAATCAATTTGTTTATATCAATGTATTTATCTTCGTCAATTAATCTATCTGAAATTGTCTGCCCGACTGCCTGCCTGTCCGTCTCTTTGTCATTTTATTTGTTTCCTTACTTCTCTTGTTACCTCTCCTTTGTACTTACCTTTCTGCTCTACTTACCTACCTACCTACTTACCTACGTATAGTCTTACTTACCGATACCTATTAAATACTTTGGGTTACCAGGGCAACTGCTGATAATCCTTCCTATCTATGAACATGCTTGCCTGCCTTCCTGTATTCCTTCCTTCTTACACACCTACCTACCTACCCACCTACCTACCCACCCATCTACTTTACCTACTGTATATACCTACCTACCTACCCTCCCACCTACTTCCTACCTACCCACCTACCTAGTTTTCTACCTGTCTACCTACCTATCTATCTCCATTCCCTGGCAAGCAGTAGCATCTTTTATAAGGATGATAACTATAATACAGTTTCTTTCGTCCTATACCTACTAGAAGAATAAGACGCAGCGACAGAAAAGAGAGGGGAGACGCAGAAGGCATCAAAATGGACAAGGTAAGTAGGGAGAGGGACGAGGATATAGCGAAATTTGTGACGATAAAAGAGAGAGAGCAAGAGACGAGAAGAGCAAAGAGAAATAACCGACAAGAGATGAAATTGAAGAGAAAGAAAGAAAAGACGAAAAGAGATAGAGAAAGCAAAAGAGAATGGGAGAGCTGCGAAAATGAGTACAAGAGGAAGGAGAAAAGAGAGAGCGAGAGAGAGAGAGAGAGTGCGAGCAAGAAATGAGAAAGAGGAGAGCGAGCATGCGAGATAGATGAGTCGCGCGCCAGAAGAGAGTCTATCTGTCTACCTCACTCCTCTCTCTCCTCTCTCTCTCTCGGTCTCTCTCCTATCTCCTCTCTCCACCTCTCTTTCTCTCTCTTCTCTCTCTCTCTCTCTCTCTCCATCTCTCTCCATCTCTCTCTCTCTCTCTCTCTCTCTCTCTCTCTCTCTCACAATTACCCCTGAGCCACAAACAATAATTACCTGGCAAGAAGTCCCCGTGTACCTTCGTCGTCCCCTTTGCATAACTAATGGAACCTCGGAGGAAGTATTTTGAGAAAGGAACATGTGGCCCTGTCCCCACAACCAGGCTGCCGAGAGCTGAGTTCAGTTCAATATCCCGATATATATTTACTCTACGGTACATAGTCTATTCATGTACGGTTATGATCAAATGTAGCGTCTCCCATAATACGCTAACAAAAATGGAAAATGTTTAACTGCTTCCGTACCGGCGACGTCTTTTTAACTTTATTCTGGCTACTGTTAGAAGATTGTATTATTATATTATTATATTATATTTATAAAAGGCCCTCCAGCTATTAACAGGCT
Source organism: Paralithodes platypus (assembly GCA_032716605.1). NCBI lineage: Eukaryota > Metazoa > Arthropoda > Malacostraca > Decapoda > Lithodidae > Paralithodes > Paralithodes platypus. Next base: position 31,005,327 of record CM064545.1, read on the forward strand.
TCGAACTATTTCACTTAACCATTTTTGTTACCACAGATCCTTCTTAAACTACAAAATCGTCTAAATATAGCTAGCATAAAATGTTAAGGACGTCGCTGGTACAGAACGGGTTAAATATAGTAGCTTTGTTTGTGTGTGTTAGAGATTTTGTTTTCGTTTTAATAGGGAGATACAGAACATGGATATTTGACGCGAGTTTTGTGCGTGCCCGAACAATAGCTTGCAATTAATTGTGGACCTATTATTTGTCTTATGCAAATATATTACGAGCTAAAGATCGAATCTATTTGTTTAATTATATTTATCATGCTTTAAATTATAGTTATGTTTTATTAGTCAATGCATTATAGATTGCAGTTTGTATAAGTATACGGTAGTATATAAACCTAATTATATAAACAAATCTTTTTTTAGCATAATGAAACACATAAAGAGGTCTACGATTTATATAAATTACTTTATTTCTTGTATTGCACCACTCGCTTAATTTTACGATGAAAACACACCGAGCCCAACATTAGCGAAGTAACTTCAATAATGTGTCAACTGGATTAAGCATAAGACTGATGCACTGGAAATCTAATGAACCCTTAGAAGATTATGAAACATTTGTACTGGCTATCATTAGACTATTGTTTACAGCTTAGGAAGGATCTGTGGGAATTAAGAAGGTTAATACTATCTCAATTAACCCTTTGACTTCCTTAAACCCTTCCTAATCTGAATAGAATCATCTAATAATAGCCATAAAATAGAAAAGAAAAGCGATAACATGTATAAATATGGGCGATATACTGTAGATGAGGCTTTAATGTCACCCCCTAAGCCCCCTTTCAAGATAAATTTGTACATTTTTCGGTAGAAAAATTTCCCGGCCGAAGGCCGGTACTTCTTAAATTACAGGCTCGCTATTGCTCGCCAGGAAAAAATCGACACCTAACTGGCAGAAAAAGTCTTAAAATTTACAGAAATGGGGCGAATGCTCTTAAAATCGCCAAACTAATGGGGCGAAAAGTGGATATCCCCCCTTAAAGCTAAAGAACAACGACATAACCCGTTCAAATGGTTTCAAGCTAGATAAGTTTAGATTTAGGAAAGATATAGAAAAGCACTGGTTTGGGAATAGAGTTGTTAACATGTGGAATGGACTGCCCAGAGCAGTGATTTAGCTCAGGAACAGTTGAAAGCTTTAAGCGTAAGTTGGATTCCCATATGGATGATATGGGCTGGGTGTGAATGGGGGCTGCCTCGTGTGGGCCGCATGGCTTTATGCAGTTTCCCGCGATCTTATGGTCTTATGTAATCGTATTTTGAAAGGGCTAACCAATCTATCAGTCTTGTCAACAGCAATATAAGGTACCTACTGTAACTCTGTCTATTGTTTATATTTATATATTTGTCACCCGATGCAAAATACGATCCCTTTGCCGCTCTTTCCCGATAGTTAATAGAAAAATATAATACTGTTATGTCTCTACAGCAGATTACTGGCAAGGTTTCATAATTAACAACATAATTTGCTACTTAATATTCGTAGCAGCTGAGTATTCATGATGATGGCGGCATGCCAATTTACCGTCACCTTAAAAAATATAGAATATACAATATATATATATATATATACCGTATATACAATTCATATGTATACATTATAATTATATATATATATATATATATATATATATATATATATATATATATATATATACGGTATATAGATATATATATATATATATATAATATATATATATATATATATATATATATATATATATATATATATATATATATATATATATTACAATCCATTATTATTTTATGTAATTTCTATATTTATCATGTCTGAAATTAGCAAGAGGGCCAGGAGATATAAATGTTCATTCTTAATTAGTATGTGAATTATTGCACCTTTGGTTGTGGATGTTGCAGACCTAACCATCAGAAAGATATAAACAAAATATATGATATACTGTATAATGTGATATATCTGTCTCATATATAACGATAACAGTGGTCGCTCTATCAATATCCTGAAAGGACACACCCAAATTATGTTAATTACTCAAGATTTGTTTTATTTATATCCGTTTAATGTGTATGTCACTGTAAATATATATAGCACACTTGGACTAACCTTTAAGTAATAGAATATGTATTGACAATTGTTTTCTCTTCTTGCATTTACCAACACGTTTATTATGGTACTCGGAGAAGATCCAAAGCAGAGAAAAATGTAGTAGGGTTTTTATTATCGGGAATAATACCATTAGAATGTCTAAAGGATCTGAATATCAAGCAAATAATGATATGCTATCATAACTTACAATACCGTACGTTCCAATATATTATTCTTGATAAATTGATGTACACGAACAAAATTCAGATGCAGCTTGTTTACACTTTTTGCGGAGAGGCTTGCTATATGTGTAGCTAAGGGGAAGGTTTTTAGTTTGTTTCCTACTCCTTCAGCAATCTTAAAATTTCACCCCGTTGACCCCCTTTCCAGATAAATTTGTACATTTTTCGGTAGAAAAATGTCCCGGCCCAAGGCCGGTTACTCTTAAATTACAGGCTCGCTATCGCTCGCCAGGATAAAATCGACACCTAAATGGCACGAAAGGTCTTAAATTTGACAGAATGGGGCGGACATTCTTAAAATCACCAAACTAATGGGCCAAACGTCTTAAAATCTCAAAAGCAATGGGGCTAGACATGAGGGAGAAAGGGGTCAAGAAAAAAGTCCCTTAAGTGGAAACCTCCCCTTAAGGGAAGAGTTGTATTTATTTGCTCATTTGTTTGTTTATTTATTATTTGTGTTGGTATCATCGCCAACACCGCCATCAATTATTTTGTTTTTTTTGACACAATAAACGGAGGAAGGAAAACACAGATAACACAAAAAGGTCCATGTGCCTAAAGGCATCCTCCATTCATAAAATGTTTGTAACAACTGGATTTAAACTTTTGTAGATTGTAAGTTTGTGGAAAGCAACTAGAGGGAAGTGAATTCCAAAGAGTAGTAGTTCTAGGGATAAATTAATTTTGATAAGCAGAAGTTCTGCATTGTGGAGGAGAAAGTGTAAATTCATGGGCGCTCTCAGCTGCCCTAGTTCTACGGGGAAAGATGTGGAGAGACGGCACAATTGAAGCAAGTTCCTCGGAACAATTGCTGTGAAAATATCTGTAGAATAATGCAAGAGATGCAACGTTTCTTCGTATGGATAATGTAGGAAGGTCCTGTGTGATTGCAGGGTTATTGATTAATCTAATAGCTTTATTTTGAATTTTGTCCAACTGCCTCAATGCAACCACTCCACTTCCACCCCACAGAGGTGAACAGTAATCCATCTGAGAACGCACATGACTTTTATATATTACGGCCAACTGCTCGTCAGTGAAGAATTCTCGAACTCTGTACAGGAGTCCCAGTTTTTTAGAGGCATTCTTAGCAATGCTTCTAACATAATGTGTCCAGCTCAAGTTAGTAGTTAATGTTACACCAAGAATGTCAATACTAGGGGAAGTGGGAATATTTACATAATTAAAAAATATATGGGAGTCAGTGAGATTCTGTCGGTTAGAAAATTGAATGTACTTGGTTTTCTGTATCTTAATCTTATATAATTAATTATATTATATTATATTATTAATCTTAAATAATAATACCCCCAAGACCAACTTTCGAGATAAACTTGTACATTTTTTGGTAGAAAAATATCCTGACCGAAGACCGGGTTCCCTCTAAATATCAGGCTCGCTATCGCTCGCCAGGAGATAATAGATGCCTAAATTGCACAAAAGGTCTTAAAATCGCTAAACTAATGAGGCGAACGTTTCTTAGTATTTCAAAACTAATGGGGCTAATCATAAGGGAGAAGAGCCCGGGGTCCAGGAAAACACAAACCTCCCCTTAAAACGCTATATGGTATACCTATAGCACTACGGTGTTCCTCTTTACTAAGGTCTATTATATACCTATATTAACCCTTTCTGTACCGACAAAGTCATGTAACGATATTCTGGATATTATTAGACGATTCTATTCAGCTTAAAAAGGTCCTCCAATAATTAACAGGCTTCGAACTATCTAATTTAAACCTTGTCATTATTACAGATCCTTATTTTTTTTTTTTTTTTTTTTTGTTTTTTTTTATATATAGGTAGAATAAAATATAACAAACATCGCTGGTACGGAAGGGGTTAAGTATGAGAACATCATGTACGGATAGATTTTATATTCCTTAATGGAGATCGTTAAGGGGAGATTTCCACCTGGAGGATTTTTTTCTGGACCCCTTTCTCCCTCATGTTTAGCCCCATTGCTTTTGAGATTTTAAGACGTTCGCCCCATTAGTTTGGCGATTTTAAGAACCCTCGCCCCATTTCTGTCAATTTTAAGACCATTCGTGCCATTTAGGTGTCGATTTTTTCCTGGCGAGCGATAGCGAGCCTGTAATTTAAGGGGAATCGGCCTTCGGTCGGGACATTTTTCTACCGAAAAATTTACAAATTTATCTGGTCTAGGGGGAGTAATTTTAAGTTTGATGGAAGTCTAGGGAATCGACTAAAAACCTCCCCTTAAGACTCCTATTATCAGTTTTAACTTACAGCGAGGTAAACTAGGCTGAGTATAGGCCTATCATGTATAAGTACAAATAATAATATATTAAAATAAACCAGACAGAGCTGATTTTGATCAGTTATTTGGTCTTTATATTGTGTCGTCCCTGTTTCGGTGTGTTTGTTTTGCAAGTTTTACATTATATTATATTTATTGCGCCGCCCCGAGTAATGAGAGACTCCACACAGGCGGATGTAATGTTCGAATCAAGTTATATACTGTATGTCTTAAGGGGAGGTATTTAGTTTGTTCCCTAGACCTCCATCAAGCTTAAAATTACACCCCCTTGAGTCCCTTTCAAGATAAATTTGTACATTTTTCAGTAGAAAAATGTCCCGGCCAAAGGCCGGTTCCTCTTAAATTACAGGCTCGCTATCGCTCGCCAGGATAAAATCGACACCAGAATTGCACGAAAGGTCTTAATATGGGGTGAAAGTTCTTAAAATCGCTAAACTAATGGGGCAAACGTATTATAATATCAAAAGCAATGGGGCTAAACATGCGGGAGAAAGAGGTCAAGCAAAAAATCCCTCCAGTGGAGACCTCCCCTTAAATTGTGGCACAAGATTCTTTTGACTTCATTCAATAGCTCCTTTTGCTCAACGACGTCATCCCAGACAGATTTTTAGAAATAGTAAGGGTTTTGATTGACAATAATAGGGCCTGGGAAGATATTTAGAATGTTCGCTAAGAGGCTAGTGGTGGCTGTTTGTTTGGTCTACTAATTTATATAATCATGTATATTTTTTTGTTTTTAGTTTATTCGCTATACCTCTATTAAGCTTGAAAAAAAAAAAAAAAAAAAAACTAGACAACCTTTCAAGATAAATTTGTAAATTTTTCGGTAGAAAAATGTCCCGGCCGAAGGCCGATGCCTCTTAAAATTACAGGCTCGCTACCGCTCGCCAGGAAAAAATCGACACCTGAATTGCACGAAAGGTCTTAAAATTGACAACGAAATCTGGTGAAAGGTCTTAAAATCGCCAAACTAATGGGCCGAGCGTCTTAAAATCTACAAACCAATGGGGCTAAACATGAGGAAGAAGGGGGGCCAGAAAAACCGGCCCATCCCCCCTTAAATGAATCGGACACAAGACTGGGGACATGTGCTCTGCATGAGGTCGCCCATTTACGGAGGGAACTCGTCGGCTTTGCGTCTATATATTGCCGGACGCCGTGATCCCCAAAGAGGTGACCACGAACGAAACGCCCCCATGCACCTCTGTCCCCAGTCAGTCAACGCCCCTCCTCTCGTCCAGCACCGCTTTCACTCATATACTTCTTTACTCCATCCTTCCACCTCTCATTTGGTCTACCTCTCCCTCTCTGTCCTTCCACACATACTCATACTCACGTACTCATGTACTAAGCAAGAGGAACTGGTGTGATAGTCACAAACATGGCCATAATTTGTACTGTTCATCAAATTAATTCAGTTTTGAAAGATTTTTTTCCGAATTAAGTAACACCCCGTTCTTAACATTAATCATCAATTACAAACCCCAATGCAGTTGAAGAAACTAATGAAAGCATATGGTCCTAAAGGGATTCGAACTCAGGGCACCACACCCAGAACGTAAGCACCCAAACCATTACACCACCAAAAGATAAATATGATTTTGGAGGTGTGGAGAAGGGAAGTGCATGTTGAGTGCGACTATGCTGTTATCGTAGTAAACACGAGGGGTTGTTGTGGTAGTTTATGACAAGCATGGACTTACTATAGGTAGTGCCAACGAACTTGACAACAATCTCGATATCTGACCTCTTCGTAACTCAAAAGGGCCTTGAGCAAACTGGCTGTAAATGTCCACACCTATTTCCTGATGGACTCTTCCCAAATGATAGAAATGTCAGCCGGATTGTTGTTATTCGTTTTGAGTTATAAGATAATAAGGGGTCAAGATTATTGTCAAGTTTGTTGGCGGCACCTACAGTATACTATCTGTCATGCGCATAATATCTCCCAAAACTTGTATCTTGCCTCCCATCATTTCAATTTGTGTTATCTTTACTTACAGAAAATATATTAACCCTTTGAAGATCATGACGCGTTTTGACAGTTAATTCTGGCTATCATTGGACGATTTTATACAGCTTAAGAAGGATGTGTGGACATTAAAAGGGTAAAACACTATCTCAATTATCCCTCTGACTTCATATACCCTTCCTAATCTGAAAAAAATCGTCTAGTAATAGCCAGAAAATAGTAAAGAAATTCGTAATTGTAACTTGAAAGGGTTAATAACACAAAACACACATGCACAAATTAAGCCTTTACATTCAAGCTGTGTTGAGGATTATTTTATGAATTCACATCAAGATAAGTTTAGAAGGTTGAAGATATGAAGATTGGTTGCTAATTTTGAATGTGAGTAGGATACGAGGATTTACCTACTGTATAGTGATTATCTTGAATTGGTGTAATAATTTAAGATTATTCTTTAACCCCTTCAGTACCGGTAACGCTTTTAAAAAATGTATTTGATCTGTAATTCCACGAGTTTATGAAGCTTAGGAAGGATTTGTGGTAGTTAAAAGCGTCAATGGAGATTGTGTGAAGCAAAGCCTCTTATAAACAGCATATAATCTTCTAATAGTAGCCAGAAAAGAATGAAAGGACTACATGTAATCGCTTGAACCCTCTCCTATAAGCGAAATTAAATCGTCTAATAGTAGTCAGAATATTATAGAAGGACCTCACCGGTATTGAAAGGGTTAACTATTCTACATTCCATCCTGTGTACTCGGGTCACGGGAATGGTGGGACAGTGTGATGCCCCGATCATTGGGTGCTTTGTAAATGTGATCGTAAATGCGTTGGTGGATACTTATGTTAATCAATGCGAGTGTAGGCATTTGGGGAATTCGTACTGGGGGTTGTTTTAGTGTGAGAGAGAGAGAGAGAGAGAGAGACAGAGAGAGAGAGAGAGGTAATGTGGATGTGTGTGCAGTAATTATCTTTTTATGTTGCGGAAATACCTAGCAATGTTTGAGTTCACTGATACACCAATTAATTTAATGGAGAAATGGAGTATCTAATGAGAGTCATAGAAAAACAAACAGAGCTGGATACAGGAAATGTGTGTGTGTGTGTGTGTGTGTGTGTGAGAGAGAGAGAGAGAGAGTACAAAGGAGTACAAAGGAAATCAAGCAACAACAGGTCTAGTGACCCTTCTAGGTTGCTTGTCCTCCAAAACACTGAGGATCAAGTGTCCAAACAGTGGTTTAGAGTGGGTAAGGGAACATTGGAAAGGGAACTACTGCCCTGCCACTAACGTGGCAGGACTAGGAAGTTAGTAGGGGACATATGGGTTAGTAACTGAGGGGAGGATAAAGTTATTCATTTACAAACGCAGTCAGTCGCGGGTTTGATGCGAGATATTTGTCTAGGCGGAATTTAAATGAATCAACGGTGCTGCAGTCTATAACGTCTCGGGGAAGCCCATTCCACAAGTTGACAACTCGATTGAAGAAGAAATTCTTAGATTCGTGCGAGTTTAAAAGATTTACCAATAATTTTGCAACCGTTTCCCCGCGTGTAATTAGATGGTCGATAGTGAAGTACTTACTACAGTTCATATTGTCGATGCCTTTGATGATTTTGAACACTTGAATTAAGTCGCCTCTTAATCTGCGCTGGGTTAAAGGAAATAGATTTAATTCTCTAAGACGCTCTTCGTATGGTTTGTTCTTTAGGCTAGGTATCATTTTGGTAACTCTACGTTGAACTCGTTCTAGCTTGTTTATATCTTTTTGGTAATAAGGGCACCAGGATTGAACGCAGTATTCCAGAAGAGGGCGGACTAAGGAATTGTAAAGGGTTAGGATAACTTCTTTGGATTTATGCTCAAATGACCTGCCTATAAAGCCAATTATTTTGTTGAGAGAGAGAGAGAGAGAGACAGACCGAGATTGTTTATTGATGTTTATTCCCTACCCCTACTTTAATGTCCTCTACGTTTGTTTTTGTCTTGCTCAACCCATGTTTTTGTTTACCCCTACCCCTGCTTAGCCATTCCTTACCTTTTATTTCAACTTTCATGTCCCTGTTGTTTTTGTCCCTCAACTACCCCTGTTTTTCCCTACCCTCCCTTTGTTTTGTCTGCACACCCTTGTTTGTTTCCTTTCCTACCCCTGTGTTTCCCTTTATCCTTGTTTTTATCTTTCCTATCATTGTTTATCTTTCTTCATCCCCTGTTTTGTCTCACATATCCCTGTTTTTGTTGTTCATATATTTTCGTTCCTTTTCATTCCTCCACTCATTTGTATTTATCATCTATCCCTTCCTTATCTTTCTCAATCCTCGATTATTTTCTCTCCTCGATCCTTCATTTATATCTCTTGTGTCCGTGTGTTTGTTTTTAGTTTTCCGCTCTTATTTTTCTCCATATTTTGCTTATCTTCCTCCATCCTGATTTATTGTCTCCTATCCCTATTTTTTCTAATAGTTTCGTTTCTTAATACTCCACTATTTTTTTCTTATCTATCCCTTATCTATTTTTCTCAATCAATTATTTATTTTCTTTATCCCTGCTTTTTTGTATTCATATTTCCATTTGGTTTTGCTTTGTCCACTCTTGTTTTTCATCTCTAATTCTTGTGTATATTTCAACATCCCCGTTTTCTTTCCTCCTATATTCCAGTTGTTTTAGTATAATTGATATTTATTTATTTCCTCGACATGTGTTTTTTGCTCCGATATCCTTTTTTTATTGTATTTACTTTTGTATTTATTATTTTTATATTTATGTTTCGGTTTTCTGTCCACTACCACTACCTTTTCCCTGGAAGTGTCCCATTTCTCAGGAGCCTCCATAACCTTTCGGCCTTTCCATTCTACCTATCTCTTTGCAACCATTTCCTCACATTCTCTGCATCATATTTCCATTGTCTTATTGATTTGTCGTATATATTATTTCTGCGTTTTTGGATAACTATTTCCCGTCATTATCAACATCTTAGTCTCATTAGCTTATTGACCTGTCGTATCTATAATTTATATATTTTTGAATAACGATTTCCCGTCATTATTTCCATCATTTGGCCATTATCATACTAACTTGTATATGTTATTTGGCCATTATCATACTAACTTGTATATGTTATTTGGCCATTATCATACTAACTTGTATATATTATTTGGCCATTATCATACTAACTTGTATATGTTATTTGGCCATTATCATACTAACTTGTATATGTTATTTGGCCATTATCATACTAACTTGTATATGTTATTTGGCCATTATCATACTAACTTGTATATGTTATTTGGCCATTATCATACTAACTTGTATATGTTATTTCTGTATTTGTGGATAGTTATTTCCCGTCATTGTTTACATCAGCTATCCATGATCTCATCGACTTGCCGTATCTATCATTTCTATATTTTGGGATAACTGCGTCATGTCATCGGCTGCATTTTTTTCACTCATATACTTAATTTGTCACCTTGTGTATTATTTTGTATTTGTATATCTATTGCTTGTCATTGTCATTGTTGTAACCTTTCGGTGCACGATGACGCTTTTCTGACTGACTTATTCTGACTATCATTAGGCGATATTACTCAGCTTTGGAAGGGTCTTTAGAAATTAAATAATTAAGGTTATTCCTAATAAACCCTCTTGAGTTCAAAAAGTCCTTCCTAATCTGAGTGAAATCGTTTAATGATATCCAGAAAAGCGTCATCGTATGCTTACAGGGTATATATCGCGTATGTTGTGTGTTTAATAACAAAGTATTTAAACAACTAGCTATTGTTGATCGAGGCCAAATCTGTCACTGCGTAAAATTTTATGAAGGTCGCATATTTTTTGTTTTTTTCATCATCGACATTATTAGCCTCTGGTCTAACATATTGGGTGGTATTATGATATCTTGTTTAATTATTATTGAGGATTTCAACAGCTGAGCTCTGGAACTCTCTCCCTTAATCAATCTTCCCCTCATCCTATGTCTTAATTTAGTTCAAACTCCGTGTGTCCAGGCATTATGGTTTGAACATTCCTTGATTTTGGCCCTGTCACTCTTTCAACTCTGGGGGAGGAACTTGTCACAGGCAGTTCTTCCTTTTGTCTCCCCCATTCACATAGAAAACACAAATGCCAACAATGCCATCAAGAGGTATAACAAATGGACCCGATGCGCAACTTAGTATGGTGTTCTTGTTGGGAAACACATTTATAAAATTATCTAAATAGTTATCAAATATTTAGATAATTCTAACTAAATACTTATAGGAATTAATTTTATTCGCACACATACTGTGTGTATATATATATGTATATATATATATATATATATATATATATATATATATATATATATATATATATATATATATATATATATAGAGAGAGAGAGAGAGAGTGTGTGTGTGTGTGTGCACAGTAATTATCTTTTTATGTTGCGGGAATACCTAGCAATGTTTGAGTTCACTGATACAGTAATTAATTTAATGGAGAAATGGAGGATCTAATGAGAGTCATAGAAAAACAGAGAGCTGGGTACAGAAAATGTGTGGGTGTGTCGGTGTTGTGTGTATGTGTTTGTGTGTGTGTGGATGCGTTTGTGTGTGTGTGTGTCGTTTTGTTATTTATGTACGTTTCGCTGTATTATTGTGTGCGCGTGTGTAAGAAAGAGAGAGAGAGAGAGAGAGATTGTTTGTTTATTGATATATATTTCCTACCCCAACTGCTTGTCTTTCTCTTCCCCTACCCCTGCTTTGGTTTCTACCTACCCCCTGCTTTTCCCTTCCCTACCTCATGTCTCAACTTTTATATATAGCCCCTGTTTATATTTCCCTCAACTACCCCTGTTTTTCCCCTACCCTCTCCTTGCTTTATCCACACATACCCTTGTTTTTGTTTGTTTCCTTCCCTACCCCTGTGTATCCCTTTACCTTTGTTGTTTTTCTATTTCCTATCCTTGTTTATCTTTCTCCATCCCCTGCTTTTTTGGTTTATGTTAATACCCCTGCTTCCTTTTTAGTATCTCCGTTTTCTTCTCCACTCTGATGTTTCTTCTCTACCCCTTGTTTATCCTTCTCCATCCCCTATCCCTACTTGATTTCTTATGTCCGCTTCTTTGTTTATATTTTAACCACTTTACTTTTCTTATATATGTTCCTTGTTTATCTTCCTCCGTCTTTTTTCTCTCTTATCACTGATTTATTAATTTTATTACATATCTTCGTTCTAATTTTAATTGGTCCACTCATGTTATTCTTCTATGCTTCGTTTATCTTTCTCCATCCCTTGTTTTTCCCCATTCCTGCTTTCTATTTTCATATCTCCGTTTTGTTTCGTATTTATTTCTCCACCTTTGTTAGCCGTCTCTTTTCCTTGTTCCTTAAAGCATCTGTATTTTTCTCTTGTATTCCTGATTTTCTTTATATTGTCTTCGTTTATTTATTTCCTTTACTTGTGTTTTTGTTTTCGCTATCATTTTTATTTATGTTTAATTATTATTATTATATATATATATATATATATATATATATATATATATATATATTTATCTATTTGTGTTAATCATAATATTCTGTCCACTACCACTACCACTTCCCTGGAACTGTCCCATTTCTCAGAAGCCTCCATAACCTCTCGGCCTTTCAATTCTACTCATCTCCTTGCAACTATTTCCTCACATTATCTGTATCATATTTCCTTTGTTGTATTGACTTGTCGTATATATTATTTCTGCATTTTTGGATAACTATTTCCCGTCATTATCTTCATCATATTTCCTTTATCTCATTCACTTCTCGTTTCTAGCATTGTTGTATTTTTGGATAATTATTTTCCGTATTATTTCCTTATTCTTTGCATTATCTTATTGACTTGTTTAATTTATTTTGTCTGTATTTTTGGATAATTATTTTATGTCGTTCTTTGTATAATTTTTCCATTATGTTATACACTCGTACTATCTAGGATTTCTGTATTTCAGGATCATATGCTTTCATTAGTTTATTCAAGTACATTGGGGTTTGTAATTGATGATTAATGTTAAGAACGGAGTGTTACTTATTTCAGTATAACTATTTCCGCCATTAAATCCATTATCTTGTTGAGTTGTATATATTATTTCTATAGATAGATAGATAGATAGATAGTTGAATGAATAGATAGATAGATAGATAGATAGATAAATAAATTGGTATAGATAGATAGATAGATAGACAGATAGGTTCCGTAGATGTTATATACAGCATATAGATAGATAGCATGATATTGTTTACCGCAATTAACCCTCTTGAGTTCAACAAATCCTTCTTAATCGCAGTAAAACCGTCTACTGATATTCAGAATACCAGGAAGAAAAACGTCATCGTATGTTGAAAGAGTATTATATCGTTTATTTAATGTGTTCGGTAATAAATTATGTATACAACTAGCTATCGTTCATAGAGAGTAAATGTGATTTTGAAAGTCGCTGTATAATTGTGGTTTAATCAAACACACTATCAATACTATCTGTTCCGACGTCTTTAGGTTATTATGATTCTAATATAATTAGTATTAAGGATTTTGCTTGTCTTTAAAAAAAAAAAAAAAAAAAAAAAAAAAAAATATATATATATATATATAAATATATATATATATATATATATATATATATAGATAGATATATATATATATATACGGTATATATATAAGCAAGAAAGACGACATTTGAATGGGGGCGAAGCGTCTTATTATCGAAAAACTAATGGGGTAACCCGTTTCAAGATATCCAAAGTAAATGAGTGAAACAGGCAGGGATCCAAATGGCCTCTCGTGGCCCAAAGAGGGTTAAATGCCAACTATGCCATCAAGAGGCATAAAATTCGGACCCGTTGCTTAACTTCGTATGGTGTGTTTTGGGGCAACACGTTTATCAAATTATCTAAATAATTTACTAGTATTAAGTTAATTTTATATAAGAGTTTGTAGGAGTTAATGTTATTCACAGTATACTATACAGTATATGTATATACAGTATATGTATATACAGTATATGTATATACAGTATATGTATATACAGTATATGTATATACAGTATATGTATATACAGTATATGTATATACAGTATATGTATATACAGTATATATATATATAGATATAGATATATATATATATATATATAGATAGATAGATAGATAGATAGATAGATATACACATAGACTACAGTAGATCTATTGTAGTCTATGATATACAGTATATATATATATATATATATATATATATATATATATATATATATATATATATATATATATATAGTACACATACATTATCTCTCTCTCTCTCTCCCCCCCACTACACCATTAATTGATAAGAGATAATACCCGCCATGCCCAGGAGCCCCGTATCACCTATAAGAGGATGAGGCCATAATCACACAGGAGTTGCTTTATCATTGTATTGACAGGCTATCCTACCTACCTCTCATCACAGTAATTAACGATATAGGGTCCAGCTAGCTCAGTCTTAAGGGGAGGTTTTTAGTTTGTTTCCTACTCCTCCAGCAATCTAAAATTTTCACCCCGTTGACCCCCTTTCAAGATAAATTTGTACATTTTTCGGTAGAAAAATGTCCCGGCCGAAGGCCGATTACTCTTAAATTACAGGCTCGCTAACGCTCGCCAGGATAAAATCGACACCTAAATGGCACGAAAGATCTTAAAATTGACAGAATGGGGCGTAAATTCTTAAAATCGCCAAAAAAATGGGGCGAACGTCTTAAAATCTCAAATGCAAGGGGGCTAGACATGAGGGAGAAAGGAGTCAAGAAAAAAGTCCCTCAAGTGAAGATCTCCCCTTAACCCTATGTAAGCCGCTGGTGCTCTATTGGTCATAGTAAACAATATGTGGTCCGGCTAGCTGACAGTCTTAACCCTATCTCAGCCGCTGGTGCTCTATTGGTCATAGTAAACAATATGTGGTCCGGCTAGCTGACAGTCTTAACCCTATCTCAGCCGCTGGTGCTCTATTGGTCATAGTAAACAATATGTGGTCCGGCTAGCTGACAGTCTTAACCCTATGTAAGCCGCTGGTGCTCTATTGGTCATAGTAAACAATATGTGGTCCGGCTAGCTGACAGTCTTAACCCTATCTCAGCCGCTGGTGCTCTATTGGTCATAGTAAACAATATGTGGTCCGGCTAGCTGACAGTCTTAACCCTATCTCAGCCGCTGGTGCTCTATTGGTCATAGTAAACAATATGTGGTCCGGCTAGCTGACAGTCTTAACCCTATGTAAGCCGCTGGTGCTCTATTGGTCATAGTAAACAATATGTGGTCCGGCTAGCTGACAGTCTTAACCCTATCTCAGCCGCTGGTGCTCTATTGGTCATAGTAAACAATATGTGGTCCGGCTAGCTGACAGTCTTAACCCTATCTCAGCCGCTGGTGCTCTATTGGTCATAGTAAACAATATGTGGTCCGGCTAGCTGACAGTCTTAACCCTATCTCAGCCGCTGGTGCTCTATTGGTCATAGTAAACAATATGTGGTCCGGCTAGCTGACAGTCTTAACCCTATCTCAGCCGCTGGTGCTCTATTGGTCATAGTAAACAATATGTGGTCCGGCTAGCTGACAGTCTTAACCCTATCTCAGCCGCTGGTGCTCTATTGGTCATAGTAAACAATATGTGGTCCGGCTAGCTGACAGTTTCTAACCCTATCTCAGCCGCTGGTGCTCTATTGTCATAGTAAACAATATGTGGTCCGGCTAGCTGACAGTCTTAACCCTATGTAAGCCGCTGGTGCTCTATTGGTCATAGTAAAACAATATGTGGTCCGGCTAGCTGACAGTCTTAACCCTATCTCAGCCGCTGGTGCTCTATTGGTCATAGTAAACAATATGTGGTCCGGCTAGCTGACAGTCTTAACCCTATCTCAGCCGCTGGTGCTCTATTGGTCATAGTAAACAAATATGTGGTCCGGCTAGCTGACAGTCTTAACCCTATCTCAGCCGCTGGTGCTCTATTGGTCATAGTAAACAATATGTGGTCCGGCTAGCTGACAGTCTTAACCCTATGTAAGCCGCTGGTGCTCTATTGGTCATAGTAAACAATATGTGGTCCGGCTAGCTGACAGTCTTAACCCTATCTCAGCCGCTGGTGCTCTATTGGTCATAGTAAACAACATGTGGTCCGGCTAGCTGACAGTCTTAACCCTATCTCAGCCGCTGGTGCTCTATTGGTCATAGTAAACAACATGTGGTCCGGCTAGCTGACAGTCTTAACCCTATCTCAGCCGCTGGTGCTCTATTGTCATAGTAACAATATGTGGTCCGGCTAGCTGACAGTTTAACCCTATCCTCCGCTGGTGCTCTATTGGTCATAGTAAACAATATGTGGTCCGGCTAGCTGACAGTCTTAACCCTATCTCAGCCGCTGGTGCTCTATTGGTCATAGTAAACAATATGTGGTCCGGCTAGCTGACAGTCTTAACCCTATCTCAGCCGCTGGTGCTCTATTGGTCATAGTAAACAATATGTGGTCCGGCTAGCTGACAGTCTTAACCCTATCTCAGCCGCTGGTGCTATTGGTCATAGTAAACAATATGTGGTCCGGCTAGCTGACAGTCTTAACCCTATCTCAGCCGCTGCTCTATTGGTCATAGTAAACACATGTGGTCCGCTAGCTGACAGTCTTAACCCTATCTCAGCCGCTGGTGCTCTATTGGTCATAGTAAACAATATGTGGTCCGGCTAGCTGACAGTCTTAACCCTATCTCAGCCGCTGGTGCTATATTGGTCATAGTAAACAATATGTGGTCCGGCTAGCTGACAGTCTTAACCCTATCTCAGCCGCTGGTGCTCTATTGGTCATAGTAAACAATATGTGGTCCGGCTAGCTGACAGTCTTAACCCTATCTCAGCCGCTGGTGCTCTATTGGTCATAGTAAACAATATGTGGTCCGGCTAGCTGACAGTCTTAACCCTATGTAAGCCGCTGGTGCTCTATTGGTCATAGTAAACAATATATGGTCCGGCTAGCTGACAGTCTTAACCCTATCTCAGCCGCTGGTGCTCTATTGGTCATAGTAAACAATATATGGTCCGGCTAGCTGACAGTCTTAACCCTATCTCAGCCGCTGGTGCTCTATTGGTCATAGTAAACAATATGTGGTCCGGCTAGCTGACAGTCTTAACCCTATCTCAGCCGCTGGTGCTTTATTTGGAACACCCTGTTATTTCCTACCATTTTGTTTCCCTCCTAGTAGGCCTATATGCATTTCTTTGGTTCTTGTGTGCAGTTCGAGGTTTCATAAAGGGCCTTGGCTAATTTCCCCGAGTGTACAGTTGTGGTCAGGGATACTTGAACGCCTAAGGATAAAAGCAAAACTGTTATCATTAACCAGTAAATAGCAGCCATTTGCTCTGTATAGCTCAAGCAGCTTACCAAAATAGTTCACCATTGTATATAAATGATGCGTGTATAAGTACAAAAAGTATGTAAGTATAAGTATAATTATAAGTATGAAAGTAAAATTAGTATGGATGAATTGGGATTGTGTTTTCTTTTAATTATCAGTTGATTACTCAGATGAGTCAACCACTGCACAAGAAACTACGCTCGTATTTCAACCATGCGTGTTACATTTCCAAGCATACGATCATGGAGAGGAACAGTACTTATGTGGGCAACTGTACCTTGAAAGTTTAAGTATTTATCTGGGCTCGCGAAAGTTGGAGATTGGTAAATAAGTCTACAAATGCGTGTTGGGTTGGAATAGTGTCATCATGCGAGATATGTCCAATGCGAGATATGTCCAAGTTGAGCTATGAATAATAGTTTTAAGGTTCTATGATGTCATGGCATGATTTATTTCTGGATGAGTGTAAGTGAGCCTGCATTTTAGGAGTTGTATATTCTATCTTTATTTATATTGAAAAATTTAAAGTTCAAGGATAAATAAGCTCTAGGTGTGTGCGTGTGTGTGTTTTTTTTTTTTTTTTTTTTTTTTTTTTATGTGCAAGGCGTTTGTCTTGGTCTAGTGGGCAAACTAAAAATACATTGCTCGAAAAGGTCATGCCAATCAAAACTCGTAAATACTAATTAAACCAAATATCCTAATAACCCCAAAGCGTCGCACCAGAGAGTGTTAAAAGGAATAAAGACGCGAGTGTTGGCCCGATAGTCTTGCATTCGACTTTTAAACTAAATTGGTTTATAGAGATGTATAGATAGGTAGGTAGATTTACAGGTAGATGGAGAGATGGAGAAAGAGAGAGGTAGGAGAAGAGATATATGGATAGCTAGATGTAGAGATAGACGGAAAGAGAGAGATACAGATTGATTTATAGATGTAGATAGATAGCTATAGGTAGATATAGACAGACAGAGTACAAAGGTTTATAGAGATAGAGAGAGATACAGATAGATTTATAGATGTAGATAAATAGCTAGAGGTAGAGAGAGACAGAAGAAGAGATACATAGATAGGTAGATTGGGGAGATAGTAGACACCAATCGAGCAGGGCAATGCCCAGGGGAGGCCTCATAGGCATTTGTTAAGGAGTTGCTGAAACACCTGTTTCATGTGTCTGACTTCCCTCACTGTTTCTTTTTGTGCCTCACCTACACATACAGTATAGTAATCCAGCTAGCTGTCACAAACACCTTCTCCTCCCCATTTCACTACACTAAACAAGTACACCACACTTCTTTCCAATCCACCACAAGAAAAACAACGTTTAAAATAGCGACTATCACATCGTTAACTTTGGGAGTGACACTTTTTACTGGCAGCTTTGCCTTTTGTCTCCTTCATACACTGTAGATCAAAATTTAGAGATATAGATAGATAGATAGATAGAGAGAGATGTATAGAGAGACAGAAGTAGAACAATATAGATATAGGCTATATAGACAGATCAATATACAGTATATACAGGTAGAGAGAGACAGAACAGGAGATATAGAGATAGATAAATAGATAGAGATGGAGAGAGACAAAAGGAGATATATATAGATAGATCTGGACATAAAGATGAATATATTATAGAGGT
>CM064545.1:31028958-31039788 GCA_032716605.1 Paralithodes platypus
GAGGTAGAGGGCCTGTGTGTGTGTGTGTGTCTAGGTAACCAATATGGCTACCATGTTTCGTCACAGTACCCCCTGAAGACTATGAGGTAGAGGGCCTGTGTGTGTGTGTCTAGGTAACCAATATGGCTACCATGTTTCGTCACAGTACCCCCTGAAGACTATGAGGTAGAGAGAGAGGGCTATAGTTATAATGTGTGGCCGTGGGGTGCCGTTATTGCCCCCTTGCGTAACTCAGTCTATAGTGTAGTGCTGCTAGCGTCACGAGTGGAGAGAGTGAGTGAGAGTGAGAGCCAGTTAGTTAGTTACAAGGAAGTGCGAGGAATAGTTAGTAGGACCTTGCGGTACATTCCGGGGTGATACTCGAAGTGGAAGGAGAGAGCCTGTTTTGTGCACCACACTTACTATGAAGTGTGCAAAATACTATCTACTCTCTTCTTGAACTGTTGTACTGAAGACATTGTTATAACTTTGGAAGGAAGTTTTTTTTTCCAGGTAGAACAGATCGTATATGTGAACAAGTTTCCACAATTACTAGTGCGGAACCTTTTTCAATTCTAACTTCCAGCCATGGTTGCGTGTTGTATTCATATTTAGGCTAACATTTTGTTATAATCGAAATTGTCAAACCCATTAAGTATTTTGAAAACTTCAATAAGGTGACCTCGTAGTCTGCGTGTTTCCAATGAAAAGAGATCAAGAGCTCTTAACCGGTCCTCATAGCTCAGTCTTCTAATCGATGGAATAAGTTTTGTAGCCCTAGCTTATACTCTTTAAAGTCGCTTTATATCTTTCTTGGGTACTGGAGACCAGAATTGAACAGCATACGCTAGGAGAGTCCGTATCAGAGCGTTATAAAGTGCGAGGACCATTTCCTTATTTATATACTTAAATTATCTCTCAATATAGTCCAATAATATCTGAGCTTTCTTCTCAACTTTGCTTGTAAAACTGTAGGTCGCTGCTGATCAGAACACCCAAATCCTTTTCCCAGAGAGAGAGAGAGAGAGAGAGAGAGAGAGAGAGAGAGAGAGAGAGAGAGAGAGAGAGAGAGAGAGAGAGAGAGAGAGAGAGAGAGAGAGAGAGAGAGAGAGAGAGAGAGAGAGAGATGAGAGAGAGAGAGAGAGAGAGAGAGAGAGAGAGAGAGAGAGAGAGAGAGAGAGAGAGAGAGAGAGAGAGAGAGAGAGAGAGAGAGAGAGAGAGAGAGAGAGATAGAGAGAAGAGAGAGAGAGAGAGAGAGAGAGAGAGAGAGAGAGAGAGAGAGAGAGAGAGAGAGAGAGAGAGAGAGAGAGAGAGAGTATATGTGTACATTGTCTATGCTGTATACGAATGTGTGTGTATTCTGTGTGTATATTTACATAGATTATTTATGGAATAACCGTTGTAGAACATTGTATTACATTTTCTACAAGTAAACATATAAATACAACCATAATAGCCAAAAACACTGATGAAAGGGAAAACTGGATTCTCCCCAGAGAAGCTTGCTATAATTCCTGTAATTCAGCTTTCATCATCTCTTCAGCGCAATTTCACGTAATTTGCCGGTCGACTTCATTAAACTCACAGCCGCTTTATCAAACAGGGCCACTTTTTTTGGGCTAGAACAATGACGGTAATTTTCTGCTTAAGGGGAGATGGGCCGGTTTTCTGGACCACTTTCTTAGTTTTGAAATTAAAGACGTTCGGCCCATTAGTTAGACGATTTTAACACATTTCGACCCATTTCGTTGTCAATTTAAAAACCTTTCGTGCCATTTAGGTGTCAATATTTTCCTGGCGAGCGATAGCGAGCCTGCAATTTTAAGAGGAACCGGCCTTCGGCCGGGGAAATTTTTCTACCGAAAAATGTACAAATTTATCTTGAAAGGGAGTCTAGGGGTGTTTTTTTAAGCTTGATGGAGGTCTAGCGATGAAAGTATAAAATAATTAAATATATACTGTATATAAATATATAGACAATAACATTATCACTACCCCCTTAAACTACATTATCACTACCCCCTTAAACTACATTATCACTACCCCCTTAAACTACATTATCACTTCCCCCTTAAACTACATTATCACTTCCCCCTTAAACTACATTATCACTACCCCCTTAAACTACATTATCACTACCCCCTTAAACTACATTATCACTACCCCCTTAAACTACATTATCACTACCCCCTTAAACTACATTATCACTACCCCCTTAAACTACATTACACTACCCCCTTAACTACATTATCACTACCCCCTTTAACTACATTATCACTACCCCCTTAAACATTATCACTACCCCTTAAACTACATTATCACTACCCCCTTAAAAAACTATTATCACTACCCCCTTAAACTACATTATCACTACCCCCTTAAACCAAATTATCACTACCCCTACCCCCTTAAACTACATTATCACTACCCCCTTAAACTACATTATCACAACCCCCTCAAACTACACTACCCCTTAAACTCCATTATCACTACACATTATCACTACCCCCTTAAACTCCATTATCACTACCCCCTTAAACTCCATTATCACTACCCCCTTAAACTCCATTATCACTACCCCCTTAAACTCCATTATCACTACTACCCCCTTAAACTCCATTATCACTACCCCCTTAAACTCCATTATCACTACCCCCTTAAACTCCATTATCACTACCCCCTTAAACTCCATTATCACTACCCCCTTAAACTCCATTATCACTTCCCCCCTAAACTACATTATCACTACCCCCTTAAACTACATTATCACTACCCCCTTAAACTACATTATCACTACCCCCTTAAACTACATTATCACTACCCCCCATTATCACTACCCCCTTAAACTACATTATCACTACCCCCTTAAACTACATTATCACTACCCCCTTAAACTCACAGCCCCTTTACCAAACACGGCCACTTTTTTGGGCTAGAACAATGACGGTCATTTTCTTCTTAACCCCTTCTGTACCGGAGCCGTCTTTTTAGTATATATTCTAGCTATATTCAGACCAGTTTGTGCAGCTTAACAAGGATCTGTGGTAGTAAAAAGGGTTAAGTGATATAGTTCGAAGCCTGTTAATTGCCCCTTTTTAAACTGACTATAATCGTTTAATGGTAGGCAGAGTAAAGTGTAAATACGTCTTCGGTACAGAAGGGGTTAATGGGAGATGGGCCGGTTTTCTGGACCACTTTCTCCTTCGTGTTTAGCCCCATTAGTTTTGAGAGTTTAAGACGTTCGGCCCATTAGTTTGACAATGTTAACACCCTTCTCCCCATTTCGTTGTCTATTTTAAGACTTATTGTGCCATTAAGGTGTCGATTTTTTCCTGGCGAGCGATAGCGAGCCTGTAATTTTAAGGGGAACCGGCCTTCGGCCTGGGAATTTTTTCTACCGAAAAATGTACAGATTTATCTTGAAAGGGGGTCTAGGGGGTGTTTTTTAAAGCTTGATGGAAGTCTAGCGATGAAACTAATATAGATAAATAAATATATAAATAAATAAATAGACAACAAAACGTTCACTACTCCCTTAAGGGGAGGTATTTAGTTTGTTCCCTAGACCTCCATCAAGCTTAAAATTACACCCCCTTGAGTATCTTTCAAGATAAATTTGTACATTTTTCGGTAGAAAAATGTCCCGGCCGAAGGCCGATTCCTCTTAAATTACAGGCTCGCTATCGCTCGCCAGGATAAAATCGACACCTGAATTGCACGAAAGGTCTTAATATGGGGTGAAAGTTCTTAAAATCGCTAAACTAATGGGGCCAACGTTTTATAATGTCAAAAGCAATGGGGCTAAACATGAGGGAGAAAGGGGTCAAGCAAAAAATCCCTCAAGTGGAGATCTCCCCTTAAACTCACAGCCGCTTTATCAACCAAGGCCACCTTTTGGGGGGGATAGAACAATGAGGGTAATATTGTGCTTAATCACCTCCTTGGCCCGTAGGTTGCTCACTCATAGTTGTGGGCGAGTTAATAAAGTTAAGGGGAGATTTCCACCTGGAGTACTTTTTTCTGGACCCCCCCCCTCCTCTCCCTCATGTTTAGCCCCATTGCTTTTGAGATTTTAAGACGTTCGAACGCCCATTAGTTTGGCGATTTTAAGACCCCCTTTGCCCCATTTCTGTCAATTTTTAGACCATTCGTGCCATTTAGGTGTCGATTTTTTTCGTGGCGAGCGATAGCGAGCCTGTAATTTAAGGGGAACCGGCCTTCGACCGGGACATTTTTCTACCGAAAAATGTAAAAATTTATCTTGAAAGGGGGTCTAAGGGGAGTAATTTTAAGCTTGATGGAAGTCTAGGGAATCAACTAAAATCCTCCCCTTAATAAGGTGTAAATGAGTGTAATACGTGTGTGGACGGGAAGTGTGCAGCTAGAATAGTTGGATATGTGCAATCACACACACACACACGCACGCACGCACGCACGCACGCACGCGCGCGCGCGCACACACACACACACACACACACACACACACACACACACACGCACACGCACGCACACACACACACACACATTTTCTCTCTCACTCATATATATATATGAGACAGTATGTGTGTGTGTGTGTGTGGAGAGAAAATAAATGTGTGTGTCTGTGTGTGTCTGTGTGTCAAACTCATCTTACTGGGAATAGCTTACATTAATAATTTCACAATATCAAATAATATAACGAGGTTGGATAATTTATAGGAAATGAAATGCCGAGCTCTGAAGAGAAGTTGTATTTGTTATTAAGGCCACATGAAGAATACATGAGGGCAGAACAGTAAGACTATGTATCATATTATGTAAGTCAATTAAGGGGGAGGTACTCGCTTTTTGTGCACCCCCTTCTTCCTCATGTTTAGCATATTCGTTTTAAGAATTTAAGACGTTCGTTCCGTTAGTTTGGCGATTTTGAGACCTTTCGCCTAATTTCTTTGTCAATATTAGGATCTTTCGTGCCAATTAGGTGTCGATTTTTTCCTGGCTGGCGATAGCGAGCCTGTAATTTTAGAACGAACCGGCCTTCGGCCGGGAAATGTTTCCACCGAAAAATATACAAATTTACCTTGAAAGGGGGTCTAGGGGGCGATTTTTTAAAGCGTGATAGAGGTCTAGCGAGGAAACTCAAAAATCAATAAATAAATAAATATATATACCAATAAGCAAGCACTACCCCCTTATGAGGCATTGTTCGTATTTAACCCCTTCAGTACCGGTCAAGTCATTTACGTTTATAGTCTGGCAACTGTTGGACGATTTTATTCGGCTTAGGAAGGACGCCTCCCCATGAACAGTGCTACAGACTATCTCAATGCATCCTTTTAGCGACCACATGCCCTTCCTAAGCTTCATAAAGTTGTCTAAATGTTGCAAGCAGAAAATATATAAGATGTAGCCGGTACAGAAGTGATTAGATAACACATAGTTGAGGACACAAATTTAAATGTGTACAATATATTAAGAAAAATGCTTCCACATGGTTTAATGATCATTTTGGATCATACAAAAAACATGTCTGGGTATCTCTCTCTCTCTCTCTCTCTCTCTCTCTCTCTCTCTCTCTCTCTCTCTCTCTCTCTCTCTCTCTCTCTCTCTAACTAAGTTACTAACTCTCCCTCTCCCTCAGTTACTAACCCATCTGTCCCCTACTAACTTCCTAATCTTGCCACGGACATTAGTTCCAGGGCAGTAGTTCCCTTTCCAATGTCCCCTTACCCACTCTAAACCACTGTTTGGACACTTGATCCTCAGTGTTTTGGAGGACAAGCAGCCTAGAAGGGTCACTAGACCTGTTGTTGCTTGATTTCCTTTGTACTCTCTCTCTCTCTCTCTCTCTCTCTCTCTCTCTCTCTCTCTCTCTCTCTCTCTCTCATAGAAACAATTAGAGACCGTGATGATGATATTTCTATTAAGTATTCATGACCCGATACACATTACAAAATTCTAAATTGAACTGCGAAGCATAATTATAACTGTTGATTGTAATTTAGGCCAACATTACACGTAGTAATTGTGTATGCTTGTAAGTATATATGTATGTGTTTATGTATATATTTATGAGAGAGAGAGAAAGTGTGTTTAGTGTTTTTATTTTTGCATTATTATTCGCATAATTACTTTTACTTTAACTCTTGGTGTACAACATGGCAGCTACAAAAAACCGATCGGCGTAATTCCAACCAATAACAGCCCCACCCTCCTCCGTAATTATTGTAGCGTTTGACTCCCCCCACGACGGCGCTAATGCCCTCTTTCTGAGCGAGAAATTAACCCTTTCAGCCAGGCCACTTTTTGTCCGTTTCTTTGTTTTCTACCGCTACCTACTGCCTGCCGATTTTGTTCGTTCACATGCAGTTGAATATGTATACAAGGGTTAATACATTGATGTTTTTGTACTATATTACCTTATATTATATATAATTTACCGTCAGAAGATTATATTTAGCTTAAGGGGAGTGACCTGATTTTGTTCTCTCCTTTTTTTTCTCTCTCTCTGGGTTGTATCCATTCGGCACCATTCAGCCTACTGTTTTAAGACGTTTATCCCCACCCAGGTGTCAATTTTTTCCTGGCGAGCGGTAGCGAGCCTGCATATTTAAAAAACAATTTGACAGCAGGCTAAATTTGTAAATTTTTCGATAGAAAATTTCTCCGGCGAAGCCGGACTTCTTCATATATTGCTGGCTCGCTATCGCTCACCTGGATGGGGATAAACGTCTTAAAACAGTGGGTTAAATGGGGCCAAATGGATACAAGCCAGAGTAGGCCTAAGAGAGAAAATTATAAAAAGGCAGGTCACCCCCTTAAGATAAGCCTCTTAGTGATAATTATATTAATAATATAAAGTCTACCAATTTATGTTTCAACGTAATGACATTTCACAATTTCATAAATATTACTTATTATATTATATTACTTTAACCCGTTCACTACGATGGCACTTTAATTCGTTGTATATACATTATCGTTAAACGATTTCATTCAGCTTAGGAAGGAACTCGAGGTGTCAGAGTTCAGGGAAATAGTTCGTACACCTTTGATCTCTAGAATTCTTAAGGGGAGATGGTTGATGGAGGTCTAGGGTGAACACTAAGAAAGCAATAATACGTAAATAAATAAATTAAAAATCGACCAATGAATAAACCGTACCACCTCAAGTTGCAAAATCGTATAGTGTCGGTAAGAATGAAATACAGATGTCAACAATTTACTGAAGGGGTTACGTTCTATGATGAGTCCTCTTGGTTCAACGTACCGTGAGATTATTGTATTAGCTGAAGGGGTTAGACAGGGAGGTCATTTCACTTTCACTTCATCCGGTTCTATTAACCCCTTGAAGCTCTGACGCGTTTTAGCAGTTTATGTTGGCTATCATTACACGATTTTATGCAGCTTAGGAGGGATCTGTGGTTATTAAAAGGGTAAATACTATCGCAATCGACCCTTTAACTTTCATATAATGTTACTAATCTTAATAACATCGTCTAATAGTAGCCAGAAAACAGGACAGAAACGCGTATTGGAGCTTGAAAGGGTTAAGGAGAGATTGGTATACTGTATATTTGTTTATTTATATATATTTATTTATATATATATATATACTGTATATATATATATATATATATATATATATATATATATATATATATATATATATATATATATATATACACACACCGTATATACTCATTTATATTTTTTAGTTTCCCCCATAGACCTCCATCAAGCATTTAAACAAAATACCCCCAAGATCCCCCTTAGAGGTAAATTTGTGCATTGTTCGGTAGAAAAATACCCCTAAATTGAACAAATATCGACAACTAAATGGCACGAAAAGTATTAGTATTGACAATGAAATGGTGCGAAAGGTTTTAAGATGGCGAAACTAATGGGGCGAAAGTCTTAACATTTTAAAATTAATGGTACTAAGCTTGAGAGAGAATGGGCTTCAGAAAAACAAAACAAAAATCCCCTTAACTGGTCCCGTTCCTATTAATTATCTCCACCAAAAGCAAGTTTAGGGAGATTATGTGTTATTCCTCGTACGCCTTGTTTGTTTGTTTGTTGTCTCCGTCGGGAAGCGAAAGAGGCATACTACCGGTCGTGTTACTCTTGTTGTTTGCGTGTTTGTCAGTCACCAAAATATCTCCCAAGATTTACACACGTATTTTGGTAAAGGTTCGATGATATAGTAACACCTCCCCTCCCCCCCACACACACACACTACTGCATTTACACACACACGCACATACATACACACATATACACACACACACATACATACTCTCTCTCTCCCTCTCT
Organism: Paralithodes platypus; assembly: GCA_032716605.1. Taxonomy (NCBI): domain Eukaryota; kingdom Metazoa; phylum Arthropoda; class Malacostraca; order Decapoda; family Lithodidae; genus Paralithodes; species Paralithodes platypus. The sequence continues at coordinate 31,037,233 of CM064545.1, forward strand.
CTCTCCCTCCCTCCCTCCCTCTCTCCCTCCCTCTCTACCCTCCACCTCCCTCCCTCCTCCCGACATAAACCCTTCTACAGATTATAAGAAAGCTCTCTTTTACGCGGCTCTTCACCCACACAGAGTCCATTCACACCCAGCTCTGTGGCTTAATGAAGATGTCGAGGTGTGGGGAGGGGAGGCAGGGGATTTGGGGTTTGGTGGGAGTGGGGAGGATGGCTTAAGAGGGGTGTGGGGGAGGCAGTGTTTTTTCGGTATGGGGTGAGTGGGGAGTACAAAGGAGTACAAAGGAAATCAGGCAACAACAGATCTAGTGACCCTTCTAGGCTGCTTGTCCTCCAAAACACTGAGGATCAAGTTTCCCAAACCGTGGTTTAGAGTGGGTAAGGGAACATTGGAAAGGGAACTACTGCCCTGCCACTAACGTGGCAGGACTAGGAAGTTAGTAGGGGACATATGGGTTAGTAACTAAGGGGAGGATAAAAGTTATTCATTTACAAACGCAAGTCCGTCGCTGGTTTTGATGCGAGATTTTGGTCTAGGCGGAATTTAAATGAATCAACGGTGCTGCAGTCTATACCGTCTCGGGGAAGCCCTTCCCACAAGTTGACAACTCGATTGAAGAAGAAATTCTTAGATTCGTGCGAGTTAAAAGATTTACCAATAATTTTGCAAACCTTTCCCCGCGTGTAATTAGATTGGTCCGATAGTGGAAGATACTTACTACAGTTCATATTGGTCGATGCCTTTGATGATTTTGAACACTTGAATTCAACTCGCCTCTTAAGCTGCGCTGGGTTAAAGGAAATAGATTTAATTCTCTAAGACGCCTCTTCGTATGGTTTGTTCTTTAGGCTAGGTATCATTTTGGTAACTCTACGTTGAACTCGTTCTAGCTTGTTTATATCTTTTTGGTAATAAGGGCACCAGGATTGAACGCAGTATTCCAGAAGAGGGCGGACTAAGGAATTGTAAAGGGTTAGGATAACTTCTTTGGATTTATGCTCAAAATGAACCTGCCTATAAGCCAATTATTTTTGTTTGCCTTCTTTAACAACTGCTGAACATTGTTGACTCGTTTTTAGTTTACTCCGATATTGTTACTCGGGGACCAGATGGGGGCAGTTTCTCTGTTTTACATTCTTAAGCTGAGTGCCATTCATCGAATAGTTTGCTTTCCTCATTTTGGTTATCCGACATGTAGTACGTTACATTTATCCGCATTGAAACTCATTTGCCAAATTTGGGCCCAACAGGACAATTTATCTAGATTGTGTTTGCATATCGTCAACAGTTTTCTTTTGCAGAGTACGCTATTTGCAATTTTTGTATCGTCAGCAAATTTTGAGCTTGTGCAGGTGAGACCCTCATCTATGTCGTTGCGTACATTAGAAAGATAATTGGTCCTAGTACCGATCCCCTGGTGTACCTCGATACTACATTGGTCCATTTAGATGCCTTACCGTTTATGACTACCCTTTGCTTTCTGTTGCTGAGCCAATTTTCTATCCATTTCAAAGATAGATAGGAGGGATTAAGAGGAGTGTGGGGGAGGCAGTGGATTCGGGGTGTGGAAGAGTGGGTATTTAGTAAGGGGTGTGGGGGAGGCAGTGAATTTATGGTGGAGGGGTATTTAGAGGGGTCGGAGGGCGGTATTGGATTTTGGGTGTTAGTAGAGGGGATTCAGAGGGGTGTGGGGGGAAGGAAGTGTATTTGGGGAGAATGGAAAGGAAGGAGAGGGGTGTGGAGGGAAGTGGATTTGGGGGTGGGGGTGGGGAGGGGGTTCAGAGGGGTGTAGTTTAAGGGTCGCAGTGGATTTGGGGTGTGGGGAGAGAGGGGATTTAGAGAGAGGTATGTAGGTGAGGCAGTGATGTAGGGAGGGGGATTTAGAGGTGTGGGAGGGAGGCAGTGGATTTAGGGTGTAGAAGAGTAGGGAGAGTGGATTTAGAAAGGAGCATCGGGGGAGGCAGTGGATTTGGAGTTTGGAGGAGTGGGGAGGGGGATTTATATAGGGGTGTGGGGAAAAGGAGTTTGGGTGAGGGTGAACGGAATTGGGGGGTAAGGGGAAGGGGAAATGGAAAGGCAGGGATTGGAATGAGATGAGGGAGTTGGAAGTTGAGAGAGAGTAAAGAAAGAGAGAGAGAGAGAGAGAGGGGGGTGGGGGGTAGTGAAAAGGCGCCTTCACAGGTCCCAATTGTGTGTTCGTACCATGTGATAAGTGGCTTGCATAGAGGCACAGAGATTTGTTGAGCTGATTCATAAGTTTAGCTTAACAACACCATCCAAGATAAACCTGTAGCAACAGTTAAATGACACTGCTGAGCCCTGAACAAAAATATTGGACATCAAGCCATCAACCAAACGAGTCAGACGACCAACAATGTGTGGACGTATAGACTTCGTTAAGAGTTTCTTTTTCGGGAACCCCATCTCCCTCATGTTTAGCCCCATTAGTTTAGAGATATCAAAACATTTGTCCCATTGGTTTGGCGATTTAAAACCTTACGTGCCATTTAGGTGTCGACTTTTGTTGGCAAGCGATAGCGAGCCTGCACT
>CM064545.1:31039888-31044888 GCA_032716605.1 Paralithodes platypus
ATTAAAAGTAAAACTTGCAAAACTAAACAAACCAAAATTGGACAAGGACCAATATAAAGTCAAATTAAATTATCAAAATCGCTATGTGGAAACAACGTTTACTAAAATGAAAATTATTAAATAAAAGAACACAATCCACCACATAGGGTGTACATTACTACATGAGCAAGTTAATCTGTTTCCCAAGCAAACTAATCGCACATATAACAACGCACTATCGTCACGTTAAAGGAAGTAGTCAAGTTTGGGAAGTCCGGGACGTTCTGGCAAATTTTTACTAAACTCTTGCATGAATAAAGAAACTATATGTTAAATGTCAAAATATTATTTAAAATCAAATTTGCAACATGACAAGACATTAAAATAGTACAAAATACAAATATTGATAAGATATCTATACTATTACAAAATAATATATAAAATACAGTACAGCACTCACTAACGATAGTGCTATCGGGTAGGTACCTGTAAGCATAGCATGCCTCAAGTGACCCCTATCAATAACTACCCTACAAATAACCTACATTTATAGCACAAATAAACTAAGGAAATCGCAAAAGTAAGCAATTGATACTATCGACAATGAATACATATAATATAAAGACAAATAATTACAAAATATGAAGTAACAACAGATTTAAACAAAGAGTACTCTTTTACACAGAAAAGAGTATATATCCAGTGCAAAAACAAAAAAAAAAAAAAAAAACACACACACACACCGAGACTTAAAATCATGACAATCTATCCTACTATGACATCCAGACTGTCAGACATGCCTCGTGACACCCCCTGACGCGTTCTTATAGGCCTAACTTTGACATTTAAAGGGCCCATCTCTTTAACATTCGTCAGTCCCATGACCATATTTTACCTTTTCCTTTTTAGCTAACACTATATCCCGCTCTCTCTATGTATACCATGTAAAGCTATCTTAGTATTGGTGGTGTAATGGTTTAGGTGCTTATGTTCTGGGTGTGGTGTCCCGAGTTCGAATCCCGGGAGGACCATATGCTTTCATTGATTTATTCGATAAATTGGGGTTTGTAATTGATGATTAATGTTGAGAACAGGGTGTTACTTATTTATAAGCTTATGTGTGTGTTGTTGTTGTTTTGTTTTGTTTTTTGGGGGGGCGTATGAATCTACTTTTTTATGTAATTATCTTTATTTTATCTTTTTGGAGACTGCGTGGAACAGGGTTAAGGGGGATGGTTGTTTTTTTAATACTCCCTTCTCCCTCGTGTTTAGCCCCATTAATTTTGAGATTTTGAAACGTTCGGCCCATTAGTTTGGTGATTTTAACTCTTTTCGCACCCTTTCGTTGTCAATTTTAGGACCTTTCGTGTCATTTAGGTGTCGATATTTTCCTGGCGAGTGATAGAGAGCCTGTAATTTCAAGAGGAACCGGCCTTTGGCCTGTACATTTTTCCATCGAAAATCGTACAAACATATCTTGAAAGGTGGTCTAGAGTTTTTTTGTTTTCTTTCATTTTTTGTTCTCTTAAAGCTTGGTGAAGGTCTAGCGAGGAAACTAAACAAACATGAATTCATAAATAAATAGACCCAAGAATACCCCCCCCCCCCTTAACGTGCATAACTGGCGCGCAGGAAGCCGGAAGGTCGAGGCCTGTTAGTTGAATGTCTTTGATATTCCTCCCCATGGTCAAACAACCCATCTCTGCAATGGCGGATATCAAAAGGTCACTCACAATCACAGCCACACCAACAGTACAGTAATAAGCACGAATACATTACACACACCAAAGGGAGCTGTTTAAAAAGACATGTTCTCAACATTCACTAAATCAGATCAGACCATGATGCATTGTTTTTATTCTGTTAAATATTTTAACGATTTTAAGAAGATTAGAAAGAGTCTGCGGTAGCCGACGGGATACTTAGGAATAATTTTACCATTTGATTGTTCGAGATTCTGCCCAAGCTACAACTCGGAACAAAATAATGGAAATACTATAACACACAACCATGGTTGGAAGCTAGAACTAAAAGGGTTTAACACTAGTTGGTATGTAATGGATTGTAAAAACTCATTGACATAAGATTTCATCCCTTATTTTCATAAATCGATTTGGTAGGCCATTAAAGGTTTTGAGATGGTAACTATTGGTTGTGAGTCTTAGTAACAATACAGGGCAATGTGTATGTTACAAAATTTATTTGACACATTCTAACTCCGATTGGAATTGCTGGATATCATCTGACATGGACGAGTCCATTACAGTGGTGCGAGGGAGGACACGCCATACAAACCTTCAGTATCTCTTTAATAGTCGAAATTTAGAATTGTTGAGATTAGAATCTTCCATATAATCGTATACTGATAGTTTGGCACACCTATTTTGGGACACGATATATATATATATATATATATATATATATATATATATATATATATATATATATATATATATATATATATATATATATATTCATATAAATTCATATAAACAAAAACATCATGGTTACATCAAGCAAAGCTAGTGTGCAAGTAAAAATAAACTAAAATATGAGAGAGAGAGAGAGAGAGGGAGAGGGTGGGGGGGGGGGGGGTATGAGTGATGGTACTGGTTCCAACCCCGACCATACAACCACCCGCGGTTCTGGTCCTACCACAACCACCACTACTAGTATCACCACTACTACTACTGCCACTGCTTATAACAATGATCATATCTGTTTTTACTACTACTACCACCACAACTGCAACTATTACCCCCACTGCTACCATAACTACCACACCTTTAACTACCACTATAACTTATATTACCACTACTACCAACAACACAGCTACCACAAATTTAACTACCATAACTACCACAACTGTAATTACCACTACAACTTATATTACTACTACCACAACTTTAACTACCACTGCTACCACAACTTCAACTACCACTTCAACTTATATTACCACTACTACTACTACTACTACTACCACCACCACCACCACCACCACAACTACCACAACTTTAACTACCACTGCTACCACAACTTCAACTACCACTACAACTTATACTACCACTTTAACTACCACTGCTACCACAACTTCAACTACCACTACAACTTATATTACCACTACTACTACCACTGCAACTACCAAAACTTTAAATACCACTGCTACCACAACTTCTACTACCACTACAACTTCTATTAACACTACTACTTCTACTACTACCACCACAACTACCACAACTTTAAATACCACTGCTACCACAACTTCAACTACCACTACAACTTCTATTATCACTACTACTACCACTGCTGCCACAACTTCAACTACCACCACAACTTCAGTTATGACCACAACTATTACTACTACTACTACCATTACTATCACTACGTATAACTATCATCACAACTATTTCTACTTACTACTTCCATAACTGCCCCTGCGCACCACTACCACCATAACTACCACTACCACCATAACTACCACAACTACTTCTATACTACTACATAAACTATTACAGCTTTCATTTTACTACTGCTCCCACAGCTACCACTAGCACCACTACCACTTCTTAAACTATCCTCGCAACTAGTTATACTACTACTACTACTACTACATAAAATATATCACTACCGCTGATACCTCAACTACCACTACGTATACTATTACTACATAATTATACTAACACGGCTTCCGTCACTACTACTACAGTATTACCACAACTACCACAACTTTCACTTCTACTACTATTATTATTACCTCTACTAATAGTACTAAACTACCACAGCAATTGCCATCATTACTGTTGCTACCACAAACAATACAACTTTCACTACTGCTACAACTACACTATTATTACATTATGGCCATCTCTACATCTACTACTACTAATAGTACTACCACCACCACCACCACCACCACCACCACCACCATCATTAATCACTATTACAACTGCTATAATTACTACTATCATAATTGACCACAGCATTCATTATCACTACACTATTACTACAATTACTAACACTACTATTTTAACCACAACCACCACAACTTTCACTAGTTATATAATACCAGTACACTACAGTAATATTATATCTATTTTTACTACTACTGTATTATTTGTGTACAACTGCTATGTATTCCTCTTGCTGAAATCAGATTGTAAATTGGTCCGCCGGATGCAGTGGTTAACCAGGGGGAGGGTCTGTACGCCGCCACATTCCTTACCCCCTGCGCATGCGTGAAAATTTAAGCCCCCCTTGGCCCCGCCCACTGTCCAAATTGTACAAATATTATATTAGATTAGATTAACCTAACTTAACCTAACCCAACCCAACCCTAATATAATATAATATAACATAACATAACATAACACAAATAACAAAATAAATATATAAAACTACACTAAATCCGAGTGGGATCGAACACTGGTTTTCTCAGTGTAGGGCGGGAGCTCTACTGACTGAGCTACAGAGCGACCTGGCAGTAACGGTTTGAAAGCTATATTTAAACGCGGGGCGGGACCAAGGTAGGCTTACATTTTCGCGCATGTGCAAGGGGTAAGGATTCTGGCGGCGTACATCCCCTTCCTTAACCAGGCCACAAACTTGGTAGATGGTATTTTTGTGGTGTCTCCCCCGCCGTGACTCGAACCCGCACACGTCTGTAGAGTTCCCTCGCCAATTGCCCGTCTAACCGACCTCGCCACACTGCTACTACCACATCTACTACAGCCAATACACTACTTTTATAACTTCCATCACTACTTCTACTACTACTACTACTACTACTACTACTACTGCCTTTCGTATCATTAACTCCCGTCCACTCACCAACTCTCTGCAATCTCTTTCTCTCCGCCGCAATGTTGCATCTCTCTCGCTATTCTATCGCTACTATAATAATCAGTGTTCCGAGCTTTCCCAGTGTATACAACCTCCTTTACGTAGGGCACGTGGTACCCGTCTTGCAACTCAATCCCACCCCTACTCTGTGCAACTCTCCAACCCAAGAGTGAAACGTTACT
>CM064545.1:31049888-31122433 GCA_032716605.1 Paralithodes platypus
CTAGTTGGATATGTTTTGCCCTTAAATGTGTAGAAGTGAACAAACTCTCTAACCCTTGAGTGAAGCAATTTGCTCAGTAAACGCTGGAACTCTCTCCTCGAATCTGTCTTTCCCTCATCCTACGATCTATACTCGTTTTTTTTTTTTTTTTTTTGGGGGGGGGGGGGAATCGTTACAGGCAGCTTTACCTTTTGTATCCTTCTTACACATGGACACACAAATGGTAGCCAGAACAACAGGAGATTTGTCGTCACCATGTTGAATAGGTTAATGGGGTTTTTTTCTTGAGCCCCTTCTCCCTCATGTTTAGCCCTCACTAGTTTTGACATTTTAAAAAGCTTGCCCCATTAGTTTGGCGATTTAAGATCCTCCAAAATTGCAGGCTCGCTATTGCTCGCCCGGAAAAAAATTGGCTTAACTGACACGAAAAACATGTTTTATAATTGCTAATTTTATTTAATAGCTTAATTATTAATTAATGGAGGGACAGAGAGGGAGAGGTAGACCGAATGAGAAGTGGAAGGATGGAGTGAGGAAGTACATGAACGAAGGCGGTGCTGGTTGGGGGGAGGGGCGTCGACTGACTGGTGACAGAGGTGCATGGGGACGGTTCGTTCGTGGCCACACCTTCGGGGATCACGGCGTCAGGCAATAGATAGATAGATAGATTTAATAGCTTACTTTAATCTAACATTTATCAACAATTTACCTCTCCTAACTATACCTTATTAACCCCTTCAACACGAGACCTGATATTCTGGCTACTTTAGACGATGGTATGCAGTTGAAGAAGGACCTATGTTAGTCAGTGGGTTTATCGAGATCGTATTTACCCATTTGAGTCCTAGAGGTAGATCCAGGGTAAAGGGACTTGTATTCTCTGGACCCTGGGTAGATTATTAGCTAAAGGAAATCGTCTAATGGTAACCAAAATAAGCCCCCCCCCCCCCCCCCCCCCCCCAACTGTGAGTAAAAAAGAAGACTCATAAAGTTAGGAGGACAGAAATACCTCGTCAACGAATGGACTTGAGAGCGAGCTGACTGGTTACCGACAACAATAATCCTACTTACAATTGTTACTGCATAAAGGGAGATGGTTCACTTTTTGGTCGATCTTTCATAAATAAATTACTTTTCTAGTTTCCTCCATTAAACTTTAAAAAAAAAACACCCCTCCAAGACCCTCTTTCAAGATAAATTTGTATATTTTTCGATAGAAAAATGTCCCGGCTGAAGGCCGATTCCTCTTAAATTAAAGGCTCCCTATCGCTCGCAAGGAAAATATCGACACCTAAATGACACAAAAAGTCTTAATATTGACAAAGAAATGGGGTGAAAGGTCTTAAAATCGCCAAACTAATGGGCCGTACGTCTTCTAATCTGAAACTAATGGGGCTAAACATGAGGAAGAAGGGGGACCAGAAAAGCGAGCTGACAGGGTACCGACAAAAATCCTCCTCTTTACAATAGTTACTGCTCAAGTCTTTTACACACCGGGCAGATCCATCACCGCGCGTGGCAGTCGCTAGTTTAGCCTTCTAACTGTGTTGCTATAATAGTAATTGTTCTTCAGATGTTTTGCCTTCTACTTTAAGGGGAGGTTTTTAGTGTGTTTCCTACTCCTCTATCAAACTTAAAATTACACCTCCTAGACCCCCTTTCAAGATAAATTTGTACATTTTTCGGTAGAAAAATGTCCCGGCCGAAGGCCGCTGCCTCTTAAATTACAAGCTCGCTATCACTCACCAGGGAAAAATCGACACCTAAATGGGACGAAAGGTCTTAAAAGTGACATAAATGGGGTGAAAATTGTTAAAATCACCAAATTAATGGGGCGAACGTCTTAAAATCTCAAAAGCAATGGGGATAAACATGAGGGAGATAGGGGTAAAGAACAAAATCCCTCAAGTGGGTAACTGTACTAAGGGGGGAGTGGAGTGGGGCAGGTTTCTGCCTCCTCTCCCTCAGGTTTAGCCCCAGTAGTTTTCAGATTTTAAGTCATTCGCCCTATTATTTCGTGCCATTAGGTGTAGATTTGTGGCCTAGAAATGTAATGCAATTTAAGAGGAACCGGCCTCGGGCTGGGTACATTTTTTACCGAGAAACTTAAAACATAATAATAATAATAATAATAATAATAATAATAATAATAATAATAATAATAAATACATACATGTATAACTTGAATGGGAATATGGGGGGTATTTTTAAGATTGATGAAGGATTGGGGGAGGATTTTTTTTTTTTTTTTTTTTTTTTTCCAATAAACAAATAAATATAAACCTCCCCTAAAATGTTATGCATAAATAATGTGGATTTATTTATTATTATATTATTTACCTTTTCAGCATACCATAACGTATCCTTGTATTATGCATTGGCTATCTTTAGACGATGTTATCAAGAGTAAAACAATTGATATATGGGACTCAGGGATAATTGTGATGCATTTTACCCTCTTAATTGCTAGAGGTCCTTCCTAAGTTGTAAAACATCGTCTATAATGTTAGCGTGTATATAATCAAGTATCCAGTTATTGAGAGGGTTAATACTCTTCTCGTTTGCAAGGATTGAGAGAGTTTAGAAAGTTGGGTTAGGCAATTGTTGTTGTTGTTGTTTAAGCATGAAGGGGATGGAGAGAGAGAGAGAGAGAGAGAGAGAGAGAGAGAGAGAGAGAGAGAGAGAGAGAGAGAGAGAGAGAGAGAGAGAGAGAGAGAGAGAGAGAGAGAGAGAGAGAGAGAGAGAGAGAGAGAGAGAGGGGGGGGGGGTGGAGGACTTTGGCTACTTTAATGTGTGTGTGTGTGTGTGTGTAAAGAGAGGGAGGTGGAAGTAGGTTTGCTTGAATGTTTGTGTGTGTATGTGTGGAGAGAGAGAGAGAGAGAGAGAGAGAGAGAGAGAGAGAGAGAGAGAGAGAGAGAGGGGGGGGAGCAAGGAGGTTGTAGGTAGGCTGCCAGGTATAACATCCATCTTTGTCATAAACATTTACTGAATTTTATATCACGTGTGGTGGTTCTGGTTTGGCTCTCTCCTCACCACAACATGACTTGTATATACAGTATATATTATATATATATATATATATATATATATATATATATATATATATATATATATATATATGTGTGTGTGTGTGTGATTTAGGGCTCATTTATTGTAATAAACAATAGTCTGATCATTACTGTATTGAAATCTCCCTCTTTCTAGGGTCCGTTTTAAGGACATGCTGTACATTTTTATATTAATGTTATTTACTTATACTTTTAGCCTTATAGTATTATTCTTACTGTTATATTCACTTATGTTATATTTGCACTGTTACGAATATATATTTTTTAATTTTTTGGACTAGGCTATTAAGCTGTTTCAAAATATCACATCATTGTTATAATTTCATAATGAACCCACACAATATACGGGTTGTCCTCTCACACACACACACACACACACACACACACACACACACACACTCTCTCTCTCTCTCTCTCTCTCTCTCTCTCTCTCTCTCTCTCTCTCTCTCTCTCTCTCTCTCTCTCTCTCTCTCTCTCTCTCTCTCTCTCTCTCTCTCTCTCTTTCTTGAGATACAATCTCGCCTAGAGTTCTAAAGGAAGCTAAGGATGTGCTCTCCAAACCACTGACATTACTATTCAATAAATCCTTGCAGTCTGGAACTATGCCTGATCAGTGGAAGCTAGCCAACGTAACACCGATATTAAAAAAAGGCAGCAAATCCCTACCCAGTAACTATCGTCCAATTAGCTTAACCTCAGTTGTATATAAAATGCTAGAAACAGTCATACGAGACAGACTCGTAAATCACTTAGAGGAAAATAACATACTTAAAGATACTCAACACGGCTTTCGTAAAAAAACGTTCCTGTTTAACAAACCTCTTAGACTTCTTCCACGATATCCTCAACCTCTACGGTGAGAGTAAAGCTGTAGATATTATATACCTTGATTTTCAAAAGGCCTTTGACAAAGTTCCCCACAAACGTTTACTGCTAAAACTAAAAGCGCATGGAATACAAGACGGTGTGTTGAAATGGATAGAAAATTGGCTCAGCAACAGAAAGCAAAGAGTAGTCATAAACGGTAAGGCATCTAAATGGACCAATGTAAGTAGCGGGTACCCCAGGGATCGGTACTAGGACCAATTCTCTTTCTAATTTACATCAACGACATAGATGAGGGTCTCGCCTGTACAATCTCAAAATTTGCTGACGACACAAAAATTGCAAATAGCTACTCTCAAAAGAACAAGTTGACAATATGCAACACAATCTAGATAAATTGTCATGTTGGGCCCAAATTTGGCAAATGAGTTTCAATGCGGATAAATGTAAAGTACTACATATCGGATACCTAAATGAGAAAGCAAACTATTCGATGAATGGCACTCAGCTTAAGAATGTAAACAGAGAAACCGATCTGGGAGTAACAATATCGAGTAACCTAAAACCGAGTCAACAATGTTCAGAAGTTGTTAAGAAGGCAAACAAAATAATTGGCTTTATAGGCAGGTCATTTGAGCATAAATCCAAAGAAGTTATCCTAACCCTTTACAATTCCTTAGTCCGCCCTCTTATGGAATACTGCGTTCAATCTTGGTGCCCTTATTACCAAAAAGATATAAACAAGCTAGAACGAGTTCAACGTAGAGTTACCAAAATGATACCTAGCCTAAAGAACAAACCATACGAAGAGCGTCTTAGAGAATTAAATCTATTTCCTTTAACCCAGTGCAGATTAAGAGGTGACTTAATTCAAGTGTTCAAAATCATCAAAGGCATCGACAATATGAACTGTAGTAAGTACTTCACTATCGACCAATCTAATTACACGCGAGGAAACGGTTGCAAAATTATTGGTAAATCTTTTAACTCGCACGAATCTAAGAATTTCTTCTTCAATCGAGTTGTCAACTTGTGGAATGGGCTTCCCCGAAACGTTATAGACTGCATCACCGTTGATTCATTTAAACTCCGCCTAGACAAATATCTCGCATCAAACCCGCGACTGATTGCGTTTGTAAATGAATAACTTTATTTTTTCCCCCCCTCAGTTACTAACCCATCTGTCCTCTCCTAACTTCCTAATCCAGCCACGGACATTAGTCCCAGGGCAGTAATTCCCTTTCCAATGTTCTCTTACCCACTCTAAACCACTGTTTGGACACTTGATCCTCAGTGTTTTGGAGGACAAGCAACCTAGAAGGGTCACTAGATCTGTTGTTGCTTGATTTCCTTTGTACTCCTTTGTACTCTCTCTCTCTCTCTCTCTCTCTCTCTCTCTCTCTCTCTCTCTCTCTCTCTCTCTCTCTCTCTCTCTCTCTCTCTCTCAGCAGTTGGATTCTAGTACAGAAAAGTCCTGCATTAACCCTGCCCCCCTCATATCATATCTCTCTCTCTCTCTCTCTCTCTCTCTCTCTCTCTCTCTCTCTCTCTCTCAGCAGTTGGATTCTAGTACAGAAAAGTCCTGCATTAACCCTGCCCCCCTCATATCATATCATATCACTGTGGTTGATGTTGGCCCAGTTCTAACATATTAACCCGTTCAGTACCGGTGTCATTCTTTTCATTATATTCTGGCAATGATTAGAAAAAAAAATCGGCTTAGGAAGGACCTCTAGCAATAATAAGGCTTCAAAGTATCTCCACCAAATATTTTAACTACCACCGATCCTTCTTAAGCTGCATAATATCGTTTAAATATAGCTAGAATAAAATATAACACGTCGCTGGTACTCAAAGGGTTAATAATTATACTATCAATAATAATAATAATAATAATAATAATAATAATAAAGAAAAGAAAAGTTCCTGGAGCCAAAGATGTGAATCAAAAACATAATTAACTGCTTTTTCTGGACCCAACTCACGACCTAATTACTGACCCGATTCAGGCAGGTACAGACTAGTAACACACATAACAAAGCCACTCCAACAGCTTTCTCTCTCTCCAACAACCTTTCTCCCCTCTCTACACGCTTCACAACAATAGGAAAAGTAGAATGTAGATACGAGGTGCCGTTGTAAAGGCTTATCCCTCAATATCTTCACCTGACCTGGCCTTAGCTTATTTCATGCTTCACAGTTCTGACCGATAGGCGCCTTCACATATGGGATTACTGTGTTGGGAGTCATGGGATAAAGTGGCTTGGTTTGAGGTACAGATATTTGTTAACCCATTCATAACCGGTGACTAAATTTCCATTATATTCTGGTAACTATTTGACGATTATATTTAGCTTAGGAAGGACGTCTATCAATTATATGGCTATAGACTATCTCAATTAATCCTCTTGGCAGCCAAATATTTGTCATAATCTTCATACAATAATCTAAATGTAGCTTAAATCAAGTAAAAGAGACGTCACCAGTACTGTAAGGGCTAAGCTCATGCAAAAGCTTACATTTACTATACGACGCCATCCAAGATCAACAGGTTAATACGGACTGGTAATATTTTTGTATTGTCCGCAATGGTCCATATCAATAGCCATCAATCAAACGAATCGATTGGTGTGAAGGCGCCTATTGTTCATGTGGCAGCACTTACAATATATTAGTCCATGAGCCAGATTTATGATTTGGTGCCACTGTAGGGATGCAAAGCTTCAATATAAAGTACAATAAACGAATATTAATTTGTATGGAAAATAATTACCAAACATTACCATATATAAGTAACATGTGGACAACAATACAAACAATGCTTTGTAGATTATATTGGACAATTATTAGCTCTTGCATACTGTACCAATTTATTATCTAACCCATTGATTATATTAAGCAACCTAGCTTATTATAATCTATCTTGACCTATACTAACCTGGCCTAGTCTAATTGCAATCACCTATTCCATAATAATAAATCCATAATGCATCAATACAAATATAGAACATCAGAACGGTATCGTAACTATGTCCTTCCTCATGTTTAGCCCCATTAGTTTTCAGATTTTAAGACGTTCGACCCATTAGTTTGGCGATTTTAAGACCTTTCGCCCCATTTCTTTGTCAATATTAAGACTTTCGTGACCTTTAGGTATCGATTTTTCCTGGCGAGTGACAGCGAGCCTGTATTTTAAGATGTACACATTTATCTTGAAGGATTTTTTTTTTTTTTTTTTTTTTGTAAAGCTTGATGGAGATCTAGGGAGAAGAAGAAAACAATCGATAATAATAAAAAGATACGTAGATGAGCAAATAAATACGCCCATCCCCCCTTAACTCGACATTTCTAAGGTGTAAAGCAAGATGCGAAGGGGTGACACAATTGAGGCAAGTTCATATGAATATTTACCATAAAAGTATCTCTACATAATTATAATGACTTAAAACAACACAATTTGTTTTCAATAAAGGGTTCTGTTTTGGAATAGGCCCTTGTTGGCCATGCCTCAGAATGTGGTTGCATGTAGTAAACGGTGGGCTGAAAACTGGAGCAGAATGGATCACCGTGGATCACCGTGGACTGTGACTCTTATTATTAATCAGGGGGATGCTGATCAGGGTGATAACACTTTGTCCCAGCCTAGACTGTCTTCGGTATTTTGGGTCTGGTACCTTCTGATTTAAAAGTTGTATAAGAATTCTGATACTTTGTCACAGCAGCCACTATCGTTTGATTTATTAATATTTGTATTTGTTTTTCGTACCTTCTCATTTAAGGGGAGGATTTTAGTTAGTTCGCTAGACTTCCATCAAGCTTAACATTGCAGCCCCTGGACCTCCTTTCAAGATAAATTTTTACATTTTTCGGAAGAAAAATGTCCCGGCCGAAGGCCGATTCCTCTTAAATTACAGGCTCGCTATCGCTCGCCAGGAAAAAATCGACGCCTAATTGGCACGAAAAGTCTTAAAATTGACAGAAATGGGGCGAAAGTTCTTAAAATCGCCAAACTAATGGGGCAAACGTCTTAATATATCAAAAGCAAAGGGGCTAAACATGAGGGAGAAAGGGGTCAAGTGAAAATCTCCCCTTAAAAGCGGTATAAGAGTTCTGCTACCTTAAATAATGGTGTACAGTATCTGATCGAAAGTTGCCGGGTAATAACGTTCATCTGACTTTGATCTGAATTATTATAGTCTATTCATTACAATTAGGCAGCAGATCATGACTACTAACCCCTGTAACTCAAAAAGGGCTAAAGAAAATGGGCTGTAAATGTCCATACCTAACCCCTACCTGAATCTTCACAACTGGTAGACATAGTAGCTCGATTAATAATAGCTCGATTACTCTTAATTTTGTGGGGTTTTTTCTCCATAGAAGTTAGTGGTCCAGATGTTTGCCTAATATTTTTGAATAGACTATAGTATTATTGATAAGGAAGCAGGGGTAAAGGCAGTATTATGTCCTTCTTTCTCCCCGTTACTTGGCGTATGTTATGTTGTCCCTTGTACAATAAAGTGCTTCTCTCTCTTTAACTATAGGGTGACCTGATCTACTGAATCCTAAACTATGATGACTTAATAATGGATAATTATGATCTTGCTGCATATATTTTATTACTAACCTCTCTCTCTCTCTCTCTCTCTCTCTCTATATATATATATATATATATATATATATTATATATTATATATATATATATATATATATATATATATATATACTGGTTGTGTTCCTCTAAGACCGTTCAACCAAAATATTATCAGTATTAGGAAACTTTACCCAATAACCTTTCAGCCCAAGCTTCCAAGATGTATTGAGCCCTGAAAGTGATGTGTGGGGCAGCTATACCAGTTACTGACCTGCTTTTTCTGAACCTCCTCCTCCCTCATGTTTAGCATACTAGTTTTGATATTTTAAAACGTTCTTTCAGTTAGTTTGGCGATTTTGAGACCTTTCGCCACATTTGTTTGTTAATATTAAGACTCTTCGTGCCATTTAGGTGTCAACATTTTCCTAGCGAGCGATAGTGAGCCTGTAATTTTAGAAGGAACCGGGAAATTTGTATACCGAAAATTTACATATTTATCTTGAAAGGAGGATTTTTTTTTTTTTTTTTTTTTTTTTTTTTTTTTTTTTTTTTTTTTTTTTTAAAGCTTGATGGAGGTCTAGCGAGGAAACTCAAAAATAAACTAATAGATAAATACATAGACCCAAAACCAAGCACTACCCCCTTAAGGGGAGGTTTTTAATTTGGTCCCTAGATATCCTTCAAGTTTAAGATTACACCCCCTTGAGCCCCTTTCAAGATAAATGTGTACATTTTTCGGTAGAAAAATGTCCCGGCCGAAGGCCTATTCCCCATAAATTACAGGCTCGCTATCGCTCGCCAGGAAAATAATCGACACCTAAATGGCACGAATGGTCTTAAAATTTACAGAAATGGCGCGAGGGTTCTTAAAATCACCAAACTAATGGGGCGAACGTCTTAAAATCTCAAAAGCAATGGGGCTAAACATGAGGGAGAAAGAGGTCCAGAAAAAAATCCTCCAGGTGGAGATCTCCCCTTAAGGTACCGAGAGACTTATGGTCCTCTCCCAGGCTAGTATAGATTTACCTTAACTTAGGGTGTGTATATAAGGCGTTACTGATACTTCTTATACTGATGGGCGAGGCTGCCTTAACCCTTTCCAGATCCCGATTACCCCATTGCTGGCTAATATTAGACGATTTTCACTTAACGGCTATATTTTTTTCTGGACACCCTCTTCTCCCTCATGTTTAGCCCCATTAGTTTTCAGATTGTATGACGTTCACCCCATTAGTTTGGCGATTTATTAGACGATTTGTACTCATATTAGAAAGGGTACATGGCAGTCAGAGGATTAATTGACCACTTGCGAGTTTCAGGCTATAAGAAAGTTCGGCTTGTAAACATCGATATTAAAACACAAATACAGTAATTATGTAGGTTTCTGATGGATAAATAGTATGTTGAATTTGGTTTCATGTATTTATAAATTTACTAAAACCGTATTATAGCTGGTTAGTCTGCTAAATATCCATGTCTAAAACTCCAAGTTCTTTATAGAATGAAACTCTTAAGTAGTCAATTGAGACAGTCTTTACCCTTATAATCCTCACAGATCCTTAATATACTGTCAAAATGCGTCATAATCTACAAAAGGTTAACGTACCGAGAGACTTAATGGCCCTCTCGCAGGCTATAGTCCGTTCATTCTAGGTTGGCCAGAAATCGTAACCCCTAACCTTGGGCAGAAATCGTAACCCCTAACCTTGGACAGAAATCGTAACCCCTAACCTTGGGCAGAAATCGTAACCCCTAACCTTGGACAGAAATCGTAACCCCTAACCTTGGACAGAAATCGTAACCCCTAACCTTGGACAGAAATCGTAAACCCTATACTTGGACAGAAATCGTAACCCCTAACCTTGGACAGAAATCGTAACCCCTAACCTTGGACAGAAATCGTAACCCCTAACCTTGGACAGAAATCGTAACCCTAACCTTGGACAGAAATCGTAACCCCTAACCTTGGACAGAAATCGTAACCCCTAACCTTGGACAGAAATCGTAACCCCTAACCTTGGACAGAAATCGTAACCCCTAACCTTGGACAGAAATCGTAACCCCTAACCTTGGACAGAAATCGTAACCCCTAACCTTGGGCAGAAATCGTAACCCCTAACCTTAGACAGAAATCGTAACCCCTAACCTTGGACAGAAATCGTAACCCCTAACCTTGGACAGAAATCGTAACCCCTAACCTTGGACAGAAATCGTAACCCCTAACCTTGGACAGAAATCGTAATCCCTAACCTTGGGCAGAAATCGTAACCCCTAACCTTGGACAGAAATCGTAACCCCTAACCTTGGACAGAAATCGTAACCCCTAACCTTGGACAGAAATCGTAACCCCTAACCTTGGACAGAAATCGTAACCCCTAACCTTGGGCAGAAATCGTAACCGCTAACCTTGGACAGAAATCGTAACCCCTAACCTCTCATAACTCAAGAAGGACTATAGTAATCGAGATAATATGTCTCCCAAATATGAAGACTTGGCTAGGGAATATGTGTATAAATTGACAGCTCATTTGCTCTAGCCCTTTTTGAGTGACAGAGGTTAGAGGTTACCATTTCTGCCCAACCTAGAATGAACGGACTATAGTATAGATTTACCTTAACTTAAGTGGGGTCACCGGCTTTTTTATCTTTCTCTCCGTTTCTCTCTTTCCCTGGCTTGTATCCATTCGGCCCCATTCAGCCATCTATTTTATGACGTTTATCCCCATCCAGGTGTCGATTTCTTCCTGGCGAGCGATAGCGAGCCAGCATTGTATGTAAATATCCGGCTTCGCCGGAGATATCTTTCTATCGAAAAATTTACAAATTTAGCTTGCTGTCAAAACAAAAATATATATATATATATATGGTGGCTCGCTACCGCTCGCCAGGAAAATATTGACACCTGGATGGAGGTAAACGTCTTAAAACAGTAGGCTGAATGGGGCCGAATGGATACAAGCCAAAGAGAGAGGGAGAGAAAGAGAAAACAAGAGAGGTGGGCTCCCTTAAGGCGGTACTGATACTTATACTGATGTGCGAAGCTGCCCCACCAGTTCTTGACCTGCCTTAAGATGATTTTCACTTAACGGATATATTTTTTTGTTCAGGACACCCTTCTCCCTCCTGTTTAACCCCATTAGTTTTCAGATTTGATGACGATCGGCCCATTAGTTTGGCAAATATATGACCTGTGCCATATAGGTAAATGTCAAACAACTAAATGGCACGAAAGGTCTCAATATTGACAAAGAAATGGGGCGAAAGGTCATAAAATCGCGCAAGCTAATTGGGTGAAAGATCTCAAGATAGCCAAACTAATGGGGCTGAACATGAGGGAGAAGGGGGTCCAGAAAAAAAGCAAAAGCCTCCCCTTAAAGCCCCATTCGTACCTATTAAGTCATATCCACCAAGCCTCATACGGGCGCTCTGTTTAACCCTTTCAAGATTATGCATTTCTGTTCTGTTTTCTGGCTATTATTAGACGATTCTATTCAGACTAGGAAGGGTATATGGACGGCAGAGGGTTAATTGGGATAGTCTTTACCCTAACAATTCCCATAAATCCTCCCTACATTAAATTATAACATCGTCTAATGATAGCCAGAATAAACAGTCAAAATTCGTCATCATTTTCGGAGGGTTAAATAATGACATCACCAAGATTACTCTCTTTAGTCTAGTTTCTGATACCAGTCAAAAAATCCCATTAATGTTGTAGGACAAATATTAACCATAAATTAATTGACTATAGTCCAATTAACCCTTCTGTACCGGCGACGTGTTTTTCATGTCATTCTAGCTACATTTAGACGATTGTTTGCAGTTTATAAATGATCTGTGGTAGTGAAAAGGGTTAAGTAAGATAGTACGATGCCTGTTAATTGCTGGAGGCCCTTTTTAAGCTGAATAGATTAGTCTAATAGTGGCCTGAATAAAGTTAGAAGACGGGGCCGGTATAGAAGGGGTTAATTATAGTTAGGCCAGAAGTCGTGACCCATAACTTTTGTATAAAAAAAAAAAAAAAAAAAAACGACTGGAATAATCGAGCTAATATGTTCACCATTTGGGAACAGTCGGCCTGGGAATGGATGTGGAAACTTACAACCCATTTGTTCCAGCCCATTTTGAGCTAAAGGGGTTGGGGGTTACATTTTCTGGTCTAGCTATAATGAATGGACCACAGAAATGTTCTCCTGTGATACCTCCTTTGCTTTGCACATTCTACTGTGATAAATATATTAAGTTGCATTTTATAGCTGTCTACTTACTGCATATTAATAAACTAATATATTTCTCAATATATCTCTTATATTATTCTAGAAAACACACAGTAATTGACATAACTATACGGCAGATTAGAACGAATAATACAAGCCATATATCATTAATCGTTCACAATGTTCAAACTAGTCAATGTGATCATGTAGTAAACAAGTTCACCTACAAGTTAATGTTTTTATTTTAGTTTATCATTATTCATTTGACTAAAGTTGGTTGAACCCAGTGAGGGATGGGGGCCGACCCCTAAATGTTTATATGGTTTTATCTCCAAAAATCATGCAAGAAATAACACGGTAGATGGAAAGTCTATCCGTAGGTGGAAATAGATATATACTGTACATGGTGTGAGGCGGGTTTTTTTTTTTTTTTTTTTTTTTTTTTTTTTTTTTTTTTATCATCATCATCTCCATTCCACTCCATTTGCTTGTCGAGTTTAGGATGCACACCTCATTAGTTTAGCAATTGTAAGACATTTAATCCCATTAAGGTGTCTATTTTATCTGGGCGACCGATAGGAGTATAGCCTTTGGCCGGGACTTTTTCTACCGAAAATAAATACGCATTTAGCCCAAAAGGGTCTTGGGGGTTATTTTTGGTTTGAAGAGGGCCTGGGGAGTCGTGTTTGTTGTCTAGAGGACAAACTGAAAATATATTGCTCGAAAATGGCAAAAGCAATACAAAATACTTCAACACAATATCATAACTCGCAAGACGTCGCACCGGATAATGTTACTTTTGTAATCAGTGTGTCTGTCTGTCTGTGTGTTTGTTGGTATGTCTGTTTAGTTGCAAAATATCTCAAGAATACATGAATAGATTTTTAAACAACTGTATTTGTATGTTTTATGTTATCTGATCGGTTATATATAATTGTTTGTTGTTCTCGTTTCAGGTAAATGAACTGTCGCCTGCCATTGAGGTCGGGGTTATTGTAATGTAAGTGTTTATTTTGTTCCGCTTTATTTTGTATTTTTATTTGTTTTTATCTCCGTGTCGCTGGAGGCGTGGAGTAAAAGGGTATTGTTATCACTCATATTTGTATTCGTCATGTATTTCTGTATGTTCATAAACCTCGGTAATGAACGAATGGATTTAGACGACATTGGCGAGTCCTTTAATTTTGTACCAAATAGATCACATTAACTTTGGTTAAGGGAGCTCACCTCGCTTTTTTTTTCTCTTGCTCTCCCTCTGTCTTTGGCTTGTATCCATTCGGCCCCATTCAGCCTACTGTTTTAAGACGTTAACCCGCATCCAGGTGTCAATATTTTCCTGGTGAGCGGTAGCGAGCCAGCATATATATTTTTTGTTTTGACAGCAAGCTAAATAGGTCAATTTTTTGATAGAAAAATTTCTCCGGCGAAGCCTGATTTGTCCATACAATGCTGGATCGCTATCGCTCGCCATTAAGAAATCGATACCTGGATGGGGATAAACGTCTTAAAACAGTTGACTGAATGGGGCCGAATGGATACAAGCCAGGGAAAGTGAGAAAAGGAGAGAAAACAAAAAAAACGGTGACTCCCCTAAAATAGAGTGATCCCCAACCCCCACCCCCAAATAGAGTGATCCCCAACCCCCACCCCCAAATAGAGTGATCCCCAACCCCCACCCCCAAACCCCGTCACCCCTACTTGAACTCCCCGAACAGTTTATAATCGATATTCATGATTTACAAATTACTAATTTTTAATTAATATCTGGTTTCACAAGCACAGTTTAGAAATACTGCCATGAATCTGTTAGGAATTGGTCAGTCGACGCCCCTCCCCCCAACCAGCACCGCCTTCGTTCATGTAGTTCCTCACTCCATCCTTCCACCTCATATTCGGTCTACCTCTCCCTCTCTGTCCCTCCACCTCGCTCTCGTACACCCTCTTAGTCATTCTCTCGCTTTCCATACGTTCCATATGGCCGAACCATCTCAAGTTGTTCCTTTTCACACTTTCCAGCACATCTACCTCCACACCACACCTTCTTCTTACTTCCTCATTAGTCTGTCTATCCCTCCATGTAACTCCGCACGCACTCCTTAAGTAATTCATTTCCACTGCTCTCACTCTTGGTCTGAGTCTCTCAACCAACGTCCATGCTTCGCTTCCGTAAGTCAGTGTCGGGATTACCACACTGTCATGCAAGGACTTCTTCACTTCCATACTGACCACCCTATTTCTTGTTACTGCTTTTAGCGTTCCTACATCCCTCTTCCCCTGTTGTACCCTCTCCCGCACTTCTTCATCCATAGTCCCATCTTTACTCAACACACTGCCCAGATATTAAAAGAGTTGACGATCTCCATAGCCTGACCGTTCAGCTTCACCTCACACTCTGTGACTTCACCCCTTTCGAAGACCATAACCTTGCTCTTCCCCGTATTTACCTTCAAATTCCGTTTTTCGCACACTGTTCCAAACTCATTTACCAGACCCTGCAACTCCCTTTCATTATCACTCATCAGAACTGTATTATCCGCAAACAGCAGTATAGGTAGCTTCCACTCAATTCCCTCCCTTTTCAGAGATACACCAACATCCACTGCTCTTGATAGGATTTCTTTCATGACTCCATCCATATATACAGTAAACAACCACGGGGACATCACACACCCCTGTTTCAAACCAACATTCAGGTCAAAGAACTCGCTCTGCTCACTCTCCACACGTACTGCCGCCTTTGCACCCTCATACATGCTCTTCACTGCTTTCAGCAACTTGCCCTCTACTCCGTATATTCTAAGTACTTTCCACAAACCTTCTCTATCCACTCTGTCATAGGCCTTCTCCAAGTCCATAAAGGCAACATACACCTTTTGTTTCTTCTCCAGATACTTCTCCACAACACAATTCAGGGTAAAAAATCTGATCTACACATCCTCTTCCCTTCCTAAAACCTCCCTGCTCGTCGCCTATCCATTTCTCCGTTCTCACTCTCACTCTCTCAATCACTACCCTACTGTATACCTTCCCTACTACGCTTAGAAGACATATTCCTCGGTGGTTACCACACACTCCTCTTTCCCCTTTGCCCTTATATAGGGGGACTATTATGCCTGCCTTCCAGTCATCGGGTGCACTCCCCTTCTCCCATGCTAGTTTGCACATTTTCCATACCCATTCTATCACTATCTCACCACCATACCTCAACATTTCCCCACACACTCCATCTGTTCCTGGTGCTTTCCCCAACTTCACTCTTTTCACTGGTATGTGTTTGCATTCTCTTTTTTCATGAGGGTAATTGATTGTCTTAAGGGAAGGTATTTAGTTTGTTCCATAGACCTCCAGCAAGCTTAAAATTACACCTCCTTGAGTCCCTTTCAAGATTAATTTGTACATTTTTCGGTTGAAAAATGTCCCGGCCAAAGGCCGTTTCCTCTTAAGCTACAGGCTCGCTATCGCTCGCCAGAATAAAATCGACACCTGAATGGCACGAAAGGTCTTAAAATGGGGTGAAAGTTCTTAAAATCGCCAAACTAACGGGGCAAACATCTTAAAATTTCAAAAGCAATGGGGCTAGACAGGAGAGAGAAAGGGGTCAAGAAAAAAAGTCCCTCAAGTGGATATCTGCCCTTAATGCACCTACAACAATATATACATCATTTGATAGTTTATATCAGTCGTGAAGAGATAACTCAGTTTTTTGTTCATTCATTCAGTATACCGGTGACATCCCTTTTGTTCATTCATTCAGTATACCGGTGACATCCCTTTTGTTCATTCATTTTCAGTATACCGGTGACATCCCTTTTGTTCATTCATTCAGTATACCGGTGACATCCCTTTTGTTCATTCATTCAATATACCGGTGACATCCCTTTTGTTCATTCATTCAGTATACCGGTGACATCCCTTTTGTTCATTCATTCAGTATACCGGTGACATCCCTTTTGTTCATTCATTTAGTAAGTATACCGGTGACATCCCTTGTGTTCATTCATTCAGTATACCGGTGACGTCCCTTTCATTCTATTCTGGCAACTATTAGACGATGTTGTCACTCAGCTTAGGAAGGACGTCTACTCATTAAAAGGCTACAGACTATCTCAATTAATCCTTTGAACTACCCTATATATATCCATCCTAAGCTTCATAATATCGTTTAAATGCAGCTGAAATCAAATTACAACTTACCTCACCGTTACTGAAAGGGTTAATGACTGCAGGTGTGTGATGTTACTTGATGTTTTATTATGGTTTTATAAGCTTATATGGTATGATATAAGCTTATATTATTTATAAGTTTGTTAAGGGGAGGTTTTTAGGGTGTTTCCTACTCCTCCATTAAGCTTAAAATTACACCCCCTAGACCCCCTTTCAAGATAAATTTGTACATTTTTCGGTAGAAAAATGTCCCGGCCAAAGGCCGGTGCCTCTTAAATTACAGGCTCGCTATCGCTCGCCAGGGAAAAAATCGACCTAAATGGGACGAAAGGTCTTAAAAGTGACATAAATGGGATGAAAGTTCTTAAAATCGCCAAATTAATGGGGCGAACGTCTTAAAATCTCAAAAGCAATGGGGATAAACATGAGGGAGATAGGGGTAAAGAAAAAAATCCCTCAAGTGGAAATCTCCCCTTAATGTCTTATTTTTCTGTCTGAAAAATGTCAGCTAAAAGTTAGATTTCGCTTCATGAGGATATTTAAGGGAAGGTTTTTAGTGTGTTTCTCAGACCTCCATCAAGCTTGAAATTACACCCCCTTGACTCCCTTTCAAGATAAATTTGTACATTTTTCGGTAGAAAAATGTCCCGGCTGAAAGCCGGTTCCTCTTAAATTACAGGCTCGCTATCGCTCGCCAGGATAAAATCGACACCTACATGGCACGAAAGGTCTTAAAATTGACAGAAATGGGTTGAAAGTCCTTAAAATCTGTCAAAATAATGGGGCAAACATCTTAAAATTAGAAACAAAACAATGGGGATAAGCATGAGGGCGAAAGGGGTCAAGAAAAAAATCCCTCAAGTGGATATCTCCCCTTAAGAGTTTTGTTTTCTTATGACGATAGACGATTTTCTGTCTATGTCTAGTATTTTGTTTACTAGCTTAGGTCAGGGTTTTTGTTTTTTTCTAATTACGAAATGAATGAGCAATCTTCATGATAAATGTTGATTATAATGACACAAAAAACATGATCGTGTTGAAAGAGGTTTAACAGTTCAACATTAGCCATTAAGTTAAGTTACCCGGTTATGTTAGTACAGGTAACACATTATTGAACGGAATATAAACGTACTCGGATGGATGTATTGTGATTAATTAAGGGGAGACTGACCGTTTGTTTGGTCTATTCATTTAATTATTCATATATATATTTTTTTTAGTTTCCTCCCTAGACCTCCATCAAGCTTAGGAAAACACCCCCTAGACCCCCCTTCAAGATAAATTTGTACATTTTTCGGTAGAAAAATGTCCCGGCCGAAGGCAAGTTCCTCTTAAAATTGCAGGCTCGCTATCGCTCGCCAGGAAATAATCGACACCTAAATGGCACGAAAGGTCTTAAAATTAACAACGGAATGGGGCGAAAGGTGATAAAATCGCCAAACTAATGGGCCGAACGTCTTATAATCTCAAAACTAGTGGGGCTAAACATTAGGGAGAAGGGGGTCCAGAAAAACGGTCTGCCTCCCCTAAAGTCGAAGTGATGAGTGAGGTTACTGAAGAGCAATTTCAAATATTTATCTTATAATTGAAAGGGATACATTTCCGTCGTGATTGCTGAGAGAGAGATTTACATAGATTTACATAGATACACTGGCCACACAGATCTTACGATCCCTGCGAGGTGACCAGGACTTAATCCTAATAGAGATAGCAACCCTAAGAGAAAGTGGAAGGAAAGGATAGCAAAGATGAAGAGAGAGAGAGAGAGAGAGATTTTAATTATACCAGAAGGAT
The DNA here is from genome assembly GCA_032716605.1 of Paralithodes platypus. Lineage (NCBI taxonomy): Eukaryota > Metazoa > Arthropoda > Malacostraca > Decapoda > Lithodidae > Paralithodes > Paralithodes platypus. The sequence continues at coordinate 31,068,551 of CM064545.1, forward strand.
AGTTCTGCGACTGCAGAGGCATCTGGTGATTTCAATGCTAAGGTATGAAGTAATCCATATAATCATTATTATGCTAACACACACACACACACACACACACACACACACACACACACACACACACACACACACACACACACACACCATGGGTGGACGGACAGATAACACCTCTACTACTTCAGAAAGGGATAAATCAAGTACTAATAATAATATAAAATAATAATAATAGTAATAATAATAATAATGATAACAATACTCATATAAATAATAACAATAATCGTCATCATCACATTAATAACAATACAACTGAAAAACACACACCAAAGACCAGAATTCCCCCGGACCCATCAAAACCTAATATTAAAACCTAATATTAAAACCTAATATTAAAACCTAATATTAAAACCTAATTCCCCCCAACTAGCCAAGCAAATAACTCGCCACGAAGACTAACTAGAAGGTAACTCCTCTTTATGGGGCCATCAAGAGGGATCGGGGGGTAATGGTCTTTGTGTAACACTCTTCCGCTTGTCTTATAAACCCTCAGATGCCGTGGGTTAGGAGGAGATGGTGGGGATTATAGTTTGGGACTTGGAGTGTGAGGGGGGGGGGGGGGAGAGAGAGTCAGTCAGTCAGTCAGTCACTCACTCATTCAGTCAGCCAGCCAGTTAAATATACATGCAGAGAATCGTATAAACTTAAGGGGGGATTTCCACTTGAGGGATTTTTGTCTTAACTCCTTTCTCCCTCATGTTTAGCCCCATTGTTTTTCTAATTTTAAGACGTTCGCCCCATTATGTTTACGATTTTAAGAACCTTCGACCCATTTCTGTCAATTTTAAGACCTTTCGTGCCATTTAGGTGTCGATTTTATCCTGGCGAGCGATAGCGAGCCTGTAATTTAAGAGGAACCGGCTTTCAGCCGGGAAATTTTTCTACCGAAAAATTTACAAATTTATCTTGAAAGGGGCTCAAAGGGGTGTAATCTTAAGCTTGATGGATATCTAGAGACCAAACTAAAAACCTCCCCTTAAGTTTTCCATTCTCCTGAATCAGCCAGAAATATGTGTAATGAGAAATATGTGTAATGAGAGACCCTATCATGTCGGTAAAACTTAATTCAGCATACTTCATACAGCTCTATTTAGCGGGGAATGTAAGCTCAATCTGTTGTTCTGTCTATCTATCCATGTATCTATCTATCTATCTATATATACATCTATCCATCCATCCATCCATGCCTATCTATCTATCAAGCTATTGTCCTTTCCCAACTTTATATATTTTGTATAGTAAGTGCATATTATCCTCATTTATCCTCTCTCTCTCTCTCTCTCTCTCTCTCTCTCTCTCTCTCTCTCTCTCTCTCTCTCTCTCTCTCTCTCTCTCTCTCTCTCTCTCTCTCTCTCTCTCTCTCTCTCTCTCTCTCTCTCTCTCTCCCTGATAATGATGACGGTAATACTGATATATGCTAATAACGCCCAAATGGGATCAATTCGGGCGACTGGCGGTGTTTGCAAGAGCCATCTGTAGGAAGCAACACGGCAACTACTTTTTTTGCGACCGGCCATGTTAACACTAGTTGATCCGACCTCTTGAAGTTTTTATGATATTTTGTTGAATTACAATTGAGGACTTAGCTTGTGTTTTTTGTAATTTTCGAGCATGTATTTTAGTTTGTCCCCTAGGCTAACAAAAACTCCCTCCAGACTTCCTTTAAAACAAAAAAATAATAAAAATAAAAAAAATAATATAGAAATATAAACACTCAGACCCCTTAAAGCTATATTCTGTACATTGTTCGATAGAAATATGTCGCAGCCGAAAGCCGATTTATTCTGAGTTACAGGCTCGTTATCGCTCGCCCAGAAAAAATCGACACCTGAATCAGGTGAAGCGTCATATTATCACCAAACTAAATGGGTGAAACGTCTTGAATATCCAAACTAATGGAGCGAAATAAGTGAGATCTAAAAAGATCCTACTACTACCTTCCCTACACTGCCTCTAATCAAGGGTATAAGATGGGTATGAAAAGGGTATATTTATATAAAATCATTAGGTATGCTGATGGTGATGTACGGTCGCGCTAATAAGTCATGTCCGAGCTGGCATTACGTTTGGCTCGCTCTGTGCTGTATTAATGTCTGTCAGATGTTGAATAGGGTGGGTAACTGTAGGAACATGTTTATATATTTCACTCGATATGAAGAAATTAAGCTTAGATATTGCTGATACTAATTATTGATCAAAACATAATTGGTGCCGAGACATCACTTATAGCGCGATTGTACAATCGCGCTAATAAGTGATGTCTCGGCACCAAGTATGTTTTTTTAATCTTTTATTTGTATTTATTTATATATTTTGTTTACGTTTGCTCCCAAGACCTCCATCAAGCTTAAAAAGTACCCCCAAGACCCCTTTTCCAGATAAATGTGTAAATTTGTCGATATTTAAATGTCTCGTCCAATGGTCAATTTCTCCTAAATTGTGGTACTGAGATAGCAAATCACTAATAATAGCAATGGTTGGCAATAGTGCTGCTTGTCCTCTCACCGTAAAGAAAGAAAGAAAATATATACAAATAAAAATACGGAATTGTTACAGTAGTGTGAGAGGCAGACATAAAAGGCCGTCCGAGGTATGCAGTATGGCGGCTAGCAAGCGAAGATGGCAGAATCCTAGCTATAGAAGACTGGTGGGAGGAATGTAGATGATATTAAAAACTAACGGGCGGTAAAGTTCATAATTTAGCGATGTTTATAATAAGAGAGGCTTGGGTTAAAGGCTTTTTACAGTTATTCATTATCAGATCCTGTTATCTTAACCCTCTGAAGATTATGCCGCATTTTGACAGTTTATTTTGGCTAGCATTAGACGATTTTATATTGTTTAGAAAGGATCTGTGGCAATTATAAGGATAAAGAATATCTTCACTAAGGGAGCCCACCTCGCTTTTTCTCTCTCTTTCTCTCCCTCTCTCTTTGGCTTGTATCCATTCGGCCCCATTCAGCCTACTGTTTTAAGACGTTTACCCCCATCCAGGAGTCAATATTTTCCTGGCGAGCCCGCATATATATATTTTTGTTTTGACAGCAAGCTAAATTTGTACATTTTTCGAAAGAAAAATTTCTCCGGCGAAGCCGGATTTCTCCTAACAATGCTGGCTCGCTATCGCTCGCCAGGAAGAAATCGACACCTGGATGAGGATAAACGTCTTAAAACAGTTGGCTGAATGGGGCCGAATGGATACAAGCCAGAGAAAGAGAGAAAAGGAGAGAAAGATAAAAACAAAAACTGTGACCCCCCTTAACCCTCTGACTTCCATATACCCTTCGTAAGCTACATATATTCGTCTAACAATAGCCAGATAACATAAAAGAAATGCGTAATTGGATCTTGAAAGGGTTCAAAACTAACGGGCGGTAAAGTTCATTATATACAGATGTTTATAATAAGAGAAGCTTGGGGGTTATAGACTTTGTTCACTTATTCATTTTCAAATCCTGCTCTATTAACCCTTAGAAGCTCAGATGACGCACTTCTGTATCTGTTTACTGGCTATTATTAGACGATTGCATTCAGATTGGGAAGGGTATATGGAAGTCAGAGGGTTGATTGAGCCCTTATAATTCCCACTCCCACAGATCCTTCATAAATTGTATAACATCGTCTTAATAATAGCCGGAATAAACGGTCAAAATGCGTCATAATCTTCAAAGGGTTATACGGAGACCCCGGCTGAAAGTATCGACTGTATCAGTCATTTAGAAGGAATCGGCCTTCGGTCGAGACATTTTTCTACCGAAAAATGTATGCATTTACGTCTTGGGGGTATTATTAAAAACTTGATGGAGGTGTAGGGAACGAACTAAAATCCTCCTCTTAGGAGAAGCGTCAACTGCGAATATATTTATATATTGATAACTTATGTTTTTTTTTGTTTTTTTGTTTTTTTTTCTATGACCTGATGATCCCCCCCCCCCCCACACACACACACACACGAGAGAGAGAGAGAGAGAGAGAGAGAGAGAGAGAGAGAGATTATAAAAGGCCACACGCGGATTAGAAACAGTAAGGGTTTTCGGGATTGGCTACAGAAATACTGACCTATTCCTCTACTTCCTCTTTCTTGTCCACCTCCTGTTCCGAATACTTCTCCTTAATTGTCTATTCCCTTATTTTATTTTCCTCTTCCTCTCTGCTTCTCCTTTTATTCATTTAAGCCTCTTTCATAATTAATCTCCTGTAATTCTTCCGTTAATTCCTCTCTCTCTCTTTATTTTGTTTCCTACGCTCTATTCCTCTTCTTCTTCTCCTTTTTACTTCTTCCTTTACTTATCCTCTATTTATTCTGTTCCTACGGTCTATTGCTCCTTCTTCCTCTTAATCTTCATTTACTTTCTTTACTTCTCTCTCCTCTATTCCTCCTCTTCTTCCTCCTTTACTTTCACTCTCTCCTTATTTTGTTCCTACTCTATTCCTCCTTCTTCTTCTTCCTTTACTTCCTCTCTCTCTCCTTCTTCTCTCTACTTCATCCTCCTAATCTTTCTTTTCTCTAACTCCTCCCTCCTCATCACTATCCGTTTTCTGTTCCTCCTGTTTCACCGTTTTCTGTTCCTCCTGTTTCACCGTTTTCTGTTCCTCTTTGTTTCATCGTTTTCTGTTCCTCCTGTTTCACCGTTTTCTGTTCCTCCTGTTTCGCAGTTTTCTTCTTTCGTTTGTCTTTCCTTCACCTCTTACTTCTGTTCTCTGCCCCCACCCTCCCCCTCCCTTCATCACCCAACCATCCTTCTACTCCCCTCATCACCCCACATGACTCTACCCTCCCCTTATCACCCCCATCGTCCACTCCCTATCTTCTTCCCCTCCCCTTCTATCTCACCCCTCTTTATACCTCCTCCTCCTCCGCTTACCTCTTATTATTATCCTTTAATTTGTCATCTTCCTTCTCTTCCTTTCTTCCCCATTCTCCTATTGTCTTACCCTTGCTATTCTTGCTTCGTTCTTTCCCCTCTTCCCTCCTCTGATCTCCAATTCCTCCCTTCACCCCTCTTACCCCCTTTATTTATTTGTCCTGCTCCTCCTCTACCTCTTCTTCCTCCTCCTCTTCATCCTCCCCTCCTCTTCCTCTTTTCCCTGCATAGCCCCTGTCTCTTCTCTCATTTTATTACTTCTTCCCTTCTCCTTTTACTCTCCTCTCCTTCCCTCTGTTTCCTCTTCATTCTCTTCCTCCTCCTCTTTCTTCCCTTCATTCCCTCCCTCTCATCTCACCTCCCTCTCTACCATCCCCCTCCCCTCCTCCCCCCACTACACTCCCTCCCCCTTCCCCCTTCCCACCCTTCTACACTTCCTCCCTCTTCTCCCCCTCTATACACCTCCCCACTACACTCCCCTCCCCTCCCCCCGCTACATAACACTCCCCCTCCCCCCTTTATACGCCTCCCCACTCCCCTTCCCCCCCCCCCTCCACATAACACTCCCTCCTCCCCCCCCTCCCCCCTCTTCATAGTTGTTTGAAAGGCATCATTAATCATTCGGTAAACAATTATGAGTAGAAAATCATTACATGCAGCAAGGTAGCCAGCGATCAGGGGGGGATGAGGAGGAGGGGGGGGGGGGTATGTGGGAGGGGGGGACAAGCACGAGAGAGAGAGAGAGAGAGAGAGAGAGAGAGAGAGAGAGAGAGAGAGAGCGAGAGCGAGCAGAGAGGGGGATAAGAGGGGGGGGGGGGGTGGGAGGAGGGGGGAGACAAGCACATAGCATTACAAGGACTTACTAGGAATAGTTAGTATCTCAGAGACCTTGCGGTTCATTCCTAGGAGATACTCGTGGTGGAAGGAGAGAGACTTTGGTGCACTACACTCATTACAGAGGGTGTAAGATACTATCTTAACAGAGAGAGAGAGAGAGAGAGAGAGAGAGCGAGAGCGAGCAGCTCCTCATATTCATTAGGGATCAGGAATGAAATACTCGATACTACATTAGTCCCACGCGCGATGTAAGTGAGAATAGATGAGCATTAAGTGTTTAGGTTAAGGGGACAGTGGTTGTTTTTGGGGTCTATTTATTTATACATTCAATATATTCATATATTGAAAGAGCGAACAATACCTCGTAAAAGCCGAGGTAAGGGGATAGTGCTTGGTTTTGGGGCTGTATATTTATATATTCATTTATTTTCTAGTTTCCTCGCTAGACCTCCCATCAAGCTTAAACAAACATTCCCTAGATCTCCTTCAAGATAAATTTGTTCATTTTTCGGTAGAAGAATGTCCCGGCCGAAGGCCGATTACTCTTAAAATTGCAGGCTGGCTATCGCTTGCCATATAAAAATCGACAACTAAATGGCACGAAAGGTCTTAAAATTGGCAAAAACATGGGGCGTAAAGTCTTAAAATAGCCAAAATAATGGGCCGAATGTGTTTTAAAGTCTAAAAACCAACGGGGGCTAAACATGAGGGAGAAGGGGGACCAGAAAACCGCCGGCCCCCCCCCCCCCCCCCGTTAAATATGCCTGAGAGTGTGAGTTATACCCGATAAAATATAAAGGAACACGCGTCAATATGAGCTAATAGTTAAGGGGAGTTGGGTCGTTTTTTCTGGTCCCCTTTCTCCCTCGTGTTGAGCCCCATATTTTTTTTCATATTTTAAGACGTTTGGCCCATTAGTTTGGCGATTTTAACACCTTTCGCCCCATTTCGTTGTAATTTTTTAAACATTTCGTGCCATTTAGGTGTCGATTTTTTCCTGGCGAGCGATAGCGAGCCTGAAATGTTAAGAGCAACCAGTCTTCGGCCAGGACATTTTTCTACCCAAAAATGTACACATTTATCTTGAAGGGGGGTCTGGGAGGTGTTTTTCTAAGCTTGATGGAGGTCTAGCGAGGAAATAAAAAAATAAAATAAAATAAATGAATTAATAGACCAAAACGAAAAACGGCCCATCTCCCCTTAAGTATGCCTAAGAGTGGGAGATATACCAGATATAACATACATATGAACAGGCGTCAATATGAGCTAAGTTAGGTTAAAGTATGAGCGGTTAGCTGTGAGTGGGCGTTGGATATGATGAAGTGTGCATAAGCTGGCAGCAATATGAGTAATAATTAATAAGTGTGTTGACAGGGGAGATTGTATTAATTTGTCATTGTATTTACTGTATATATTTATTGTATTTGTTATTTCCTCCTGAGACTTCCATCAAACTTAAAAAAAGCATCCCCAAGACCCCCCTTCAAAATAAATTTGTACATTTTTCGGTAGAAAAATGTCCCGGCCGAAGGCCGGTTACTCTTAAAATTGCAGGCTCGCTATCGCTCGCCAGGAAAAAAATCGACACGTAAATGGCACGAAAGGTCATAAATTGACAGACGTGGCGTAAAGTCTTAAAATCGCCGAATGTCTTAAAGTCTAATTACCAATGGGGCTAAACATGAAGGAGAAGGGGAACCAGAAAACCGGCCCATATAAATATACCAGATAAAACACAGAAATGAACATGCGTCAATATGAGCTAAGTTGGGTAAAGTATGAGCGATGACCTGTGAGTGGGCGTTGACTATGATGAAGTGTGCATAAGCTGGCATCAATATGAGCTGTCCAGTAATAGGCGAGTAATAATGGATAATTGTGTGTGTTAAGAGGGGAGATGGTCATTATTTGCCGTTTTATTTGTATATATTATTTTTGTTTTCCTCCTTAGACCTCCATCAAGCTTAACAAAACAAAAAAACATTCCTAAGATCACCGTTCTATATTTGTACATTTTTCGGTAGAAATATGTCCTGACCGAAGGCCATTCTCTCCTTATTTACAGGCTAGGTATCACTCTCCAGGAAATAGACACCTAATTGACACGAAAAGTCTTAATATTGACGGAGAAATGGGGCAAGCAATAACGCCCTCCGAAGACGAGTAAAAGCGTCTACTAACAGCCATGATACAAAGCTAACAGACGTCATCGTGCTGAAGGGGTTAAGGGGAGGTTTTTAGTTTGTTCCCTAGACCTCCATCAAGCTTAAAACTACAACCCCTTGACCCCCTTTCAAGATAAATTTGCACATGTTCGGTAAAAAAAAATCCCGACCGAAGGCCGAAGACCGAAGGCCATTTTTAGGTGTCTAAAAATCTGTGTGTGATAACCCGGGTTCGAATCCTGGTGGATCACATATATGCTTTCATTAATTTCATTGGAGGTGTTTGGTGTTGTGGTGAAATTAATAAAGAATAGATTATAGAAATACCATGGCCAAGACCCCCCTTCGAGATAAATGTGCACATTTTTCGGTAGCAAAATGTCCTGGTGAGCTCGCCTGTAATTTAGGAGGAACTGACCTTCGACCAGGACATTTGTCAACCGAAACATTTACAAATGTATCTAAAAGGGGTATTTGTTTAGCATGTCAAAACAAAATAAAGTAAGAGAAGTGATTGAGCCTTTCACCATAAGAGCACGCTTTTGTATAGCTTAATTCTGGCTATCATTAGACGATATCCTTCCGTTTAGGAAAGAATTTTGGGAATCAGAGGGTTAAGTAAGATCGATTTTACCCCTTTATTATGCTAGAGGGCCTTCCAAAGCTGAGAAAAATCGTCTAATGTTAGCCAGATAGAGAAAATAGCGTACTCGAATGCTGAAAGAGTTAAGGGGGGGGGGGGTTAGTTTGCTTCCTAGACCCCCATCAAGCTTATGAAGAATACCCCCAAGACCCCCTTTCAATATCATTTTGTACATTTTTCGGTAGAAAATTTTCCAGACCGAAGGTCAGTATCTCCTAAATTACAGGCTTGCTATCGCTCGCCAGGAAAAAATCGACACCTAAATGGCATGAAATGTCTTAAAATTTACAGAAATTCGGCGAAATGTCTTAAATCGCCAAACTAACGGGGCGAATGTCTTAAAATATCAAAACTAATGGGTCTAAACATAAGGGAGAAAGGGGTCCAGAAAAAAATCCTTAAGTGGAAATCTCCCCTTAAGCTACGTGCAGAACGGATAATTGCAAGATAAAGACAAATTACAAAAACTAGAAGTGAATGAATCAGAATTATCGCAAAATTATTCAGTTATGATTCAAACCACTTAGATAAATGCTGAAATAAGAAATATGAATGTAGATATAATTAATGGTGGTATTGTCTGTCAAGAATTATACATGCTTGATCACGAATGCATCAAGAATTATACATGCTTGATCACGAATGCATCAAGAATTATACATGCTTGATCACGAATGCATCAAGAATTAGTAATATCGATTGTAATAAAAATAAGGATAAGAATGATAAGACTAGTAATAATGATAATAATAATATTAATAATAATAATAATAATAATAAAAAACACAACCAAAACCCAGACTAAATCATCCCACACTTACTAAGAATGAATCAGAATGAATCGAAGATGAACCAAGAAGAAAGAGAATGACTCCCGAATCCCCGAACAAAAGAACCTCCCCTCCCTCCCCCCTAGTATGATGGTGTACTCATAAGCACTCCCTCGCATCCTCCCTCCCCCCACCCCCTCCCCTTCTCCTTCCTCCTCCTCCTCCTCCTCTCCCCCACCCCTTCTCCTTCCTCCCCCTCCCTCCTTTCCTCCTCCGCCCAGCTCGACCGTATAATTCAGTGTTAGTTCAGTATTTTTTCCCGTGGCTGTGTTATTCTATGCAAATTACTGTCAAACACCCGGGGCGCCTTGGTAGCTCACGCCTGTCATAATGGGGGAGAGTTACAGAGGCACACTGGCTGCACCGAGCTTGCGGACTCGGCTAGGTGATCCGGCCGTAATTTTATGGTATTAAGTAATATTAAAGGGAAGGCCAGGATAATTAAGCAGAAGGATCTCTCTCTCTCTCTCTCTCTCTCTCTCTCTCTCTCTCTCTCTCTCTCTCTCTCTCTCTCTCTCTCTCTCTCTCTCTCTCTCTCTCTCTCATCCATCATTTAATTGTTTTCCACATACAGTAGGTAAAAAAAAAAAATCCAAGGACAAATGGAAGCATTTCTTATCGAGAAAAACGTAGTTAAGATAATTTATATATTATGACACACCACATAAACTAGGTATTGTGGTGTTTTTACGACATCTCGTTTTTTATTTTTTGTTTTATTTTATTTTTTGTGGGGTTATCATATTCATTGATTTAATTGATTCCTGTAGCCCTGTAAGTTTTTTTTAGGTTAAATGGTGAGTTGATGATATTAGGAATTACTACAAATACTATCCAGTCTTCTTTTTAACATAGTTTTATTTCTCTCAATCACCTTCATCTATAAGCTACTACACATATTCATTACAAATTTAGTGAAATTAATATGATAACACCAAGGCAGGTCTACGGGCGTTAGAATGAGTTGTGATTGTATACTCTATAGTGCAAAGTCTGTTGGTAACTTCAAACATTTGATTTACTGACATCCCTACCTTCTTAACAAAATATCAACTTTTAGCAGTGTTGATATTACCTTTTATATATATTTGTTTATGATTTACCTTTTCTTACAGTGTACATTAAAGGGATTCCAGCTTTTCAGTGTCTTTTCCGAAATATTGATACCAAATTTAAGAGTTTAGATGTTCACAAATCTGTTATTTTGTCTATGTGACATTGGAAGCCTTACTCGTTCTGAGTTGTTTCCTCTATTATTATTTTTTTGGGGGGAGAGAGAGAGAGAGAGAGAGAGAGAGAGAGGTGAGAATAGGAGAGTGAGAGTGAGTGAGAGAGAATAGTTTCTCAGCCATCTTAGCCCCATTCTAAGGAGGCACTCTGAACGAAAAGAATGTAGACTATGAGATTGCATAGTGCAAAACACTCATTGTAAAGTGTACAGAGAGAGAGAGAGAGAGAGAAATTGAGAGATTGAGAGATTGAGAGATTGAGATTGCACAACAATTATACACCCTAAGAGTTCAACTTCACCCTTCGATTTCTAGAGGACCTTCCTAAGCTGAACATAATCGCAGGTAGAGTAATTCTCAAGAATAAAGGAAATTATTCACCTTACTTCAACGTTAACCTCAAGCTATATAATTATATGCTATTAGTGGGGATGGAAAACATACTTTCTGATGTTTGAGGGGAGATATCCACTTGAGGGGAGATATCCACTTGAGGGATATTTTTCTTGACTCCTTTCTCCCTCATGTTTAGCCCCATTGTTTTCCTAATGTTAAGACGTTTGCCCCATTATTTTGACGATTTTAAGAACCCTCGCCCCATTTCTGTCAATTTTAAACCATTCGTCCCATTTAGGTGTCGATTTTATCCTGGCGAGCGATAGCGAGCCTGTAATTTAAGAGGCACCGGCCTTCGGCCGGGACATTTTTCTACCGGAAAATGTACAAATTTATCTTGAAAGGGGGTCAAGGGGGAGTAATTTTAAGCTTGATGGAAGTCTAGGGAATCAACTAAAAACCTCCCCTTAAGGGCTAGCGAGATGTTTCTGACGTTTAGCCCTTTCAAGATACGATGACGCATTTCCTTTCTGTTTTCTGGCTATTGTTAGACGATTTTAGTCAGATTAGGATGAGTATATGGAAGTCAGAGGGTTAATTGAGACTGTCTTTACCCTTTTAACTAGTTGTGGTTCTTAAGCTGAAACAAATCGTCTGATAGTGACAAGAACATGTACGAAGCAAAGCGAAAACTAAGCCGATTGAAACAGTTACCCCAAGATAATCGTTAGTAGAAAACAGAATACATACATACATAGCCGATTGAAACAGTTACCCCAAGATAATCGTTAGTAGAAAACAGAATACATACATACATAGCCGATTGAAACAGTTACCCCAAGATCATTGTTAGTAGAAAACAGAATACATACATACATAGCCGATTGAAACAGTTACCCCAAGATAATCGTTAGTAGAAAACATAGAATACATACATACATAGCCGATTGAAACAGTTACCCCAAGATCATCGTTAGTAGAAAACAGAATACATACATACATAGCCGATTGAAACAGTTACCCCAAGATAATCGTTAGTAGAAAACAGAATACATACATACATAGCCGATTGAAACAGTTACCCCAAGATAATCGTTAGTAGAAAACAGAATACATACATACATAGCCGATTGAAACAGTTACCCCAAGATAATCGTTAGTAGAAAACAGAATACATACATACATAGCCGATTGAAACAGTTACCCCAAGATAATCGTTAGTAGAAAACAGAATACATACATACATAGCCGATTGAAACAGTTACCCCAAGATAATCGTTAGTAGAAAACAGAATACATACACACATAGCCGATTAAAACAGTTACCCCAAGATAATCGTTAGTAGAAAACAGAATACATACATACATAGCCGATTGAAACAGTTACCCCAAGATAATCGTTAGTAGAAAACAGAATACATACATACATAGCCGATTGAAACAGTTACCCCAAGATAATCGTTAGTAGAAAACAGAATACATACATACATAGCCGATTGAAACAGTTACCCCAAGATAATCGTTAGTAGAAAACAGAATACATACATACATAGCCGATTGAAAACAGTTACCCCAAGATAATCGTTAGTAGAAAACAGAATACATACATACATAGCCGATTGAAACAGTTACCCCAAGATAATCGTTAGTAGAAAACAGAATACATACATACATAGCCGATTGAAACAGTTACCCCAAGATAATCGTTAGTAGAAAACAGAATACATACATACATAGCCGATTGAAACAGTTACCCCAAGATAATCGTTAGTAGAAAACAGAATACATACATACATAGCCGATTGAAACAGTTACCCCAAGATAATCGTTAGTAGAAAACAGAATACATACATACATAGCCGATTGAAACAGTTACCCCAAGATAATCGTTAGTAGAAAACAGAATACATACATACATAGCCGATTTGAAACAGTTACCCCAAGATAATCGTTAGTAGAAAACAGAATACACAGAATACATACATACATAGCCGATTGAAACAGTTACCCCAAGATAATCGTTAGTAGAAAACAGAATACATACATACATAGCCGATTGAAACAGTTACCCCAAGATAATCGTTAGTAGAAAACAGAATACATACATACATAGCCGATTGAAACAGTTACCCGAAGATAATCGTTAGTAGAAAACAGAATACATACATACATAGCCGATTGAAACAGTTACCCCAAGATAATCGTTAGTAGAAAACAGAATACATACATACATAACCGATTGAAACAGTTACCCCAAGATAATCGTTAGTAGAAAACAGAATACACAGAATACATACATACATAGCCGATTGAAACAGTTACCCCAAGATAATCGTTAGTAGAAAACAGAATACATACATACATAGCCGATTGAAACAGTTACCCCAAGATAATCGTTAGTAGAAAACAGAATACATACATACATAGCCGATTGAAACAGTTACCCCAAGATAATCGTTAGTAGAAAACAGAATACATACATACATAGCCGATTGAAACAGTTAACCCAAGATCATCGTTAGTAGAAAACATAGAATACATACATACATAGCCGATTGAAATAGTTACCCCAAGATAATCGTTAGTAGAAAACAGAATACATACATACATAGCCGCTTGAAACAGTTACCCCAAGATAATCGTTAGTAGAACACATATAATACATACATATAATGGTTTAGCGTTGTATTTCCATTCATAATTATATTGTAGCGACTCAGACGGGGGCATAATCCTTTCCTTCACTAAATGTGAAAGCTCCCTTACCCTCAGGGGTGGAAAGAATAAAAGAGTTTCTGTCCGCGATTTAAATAAAATCCTTGATGTTTCCGACGTTAAGTATCTAGTGGAAATGGTAACTGGATGCAAAATTAATAAATAATTAAAAAATAATAATCATATTAATAATAATGAGAACAATTATAATAATAATAATAATAAGAAGAAGAAGAAGAAAAATAAGAATTAATGAATAAATATATAATAATTAAATTATTATTATATATATATGCTGTATAGTGTATACTGTATATACAATATCCAACTTTGTTTTTCCTAATTGAATTTCTTGAGCTGACTAAGATTGTCTGGAATTTGCTGAAAAAGTTAACCTCTGAATAAAACTGTTACCTCACGATTAATACATTTGTTAGCAGAGACGAACAAAATACTTCTATCTGCGAGATGTTATGGCCATTAAGTTTCTAACGTAAATGTTGACGAAATAATAAAACGATATATTCAATTCCCGTTCTTAATCGTCTCTCTTAAGCTGAATAAAATTGTCTGGCATTTGCTGAAACAGTCCACATCTGACTATCGATTCCATTATGATCAAAATAGTCGTTATATAGCAGAGAAGGAAAACCACGAGATCTCTTTGTCTGCCGTTCGAACAGGCCCTAAAGATGTTTCCGACGTAGTACAGTATTTACATGGGAGATTTTCACTTGTGGGAGGTTTTTTTCGGGACCTCTTTCTTCATGTTTAGCCTGATTAGTTTAGAGAATTGAAGATGTTCGCCCCTTTAGTTTGGCGATTTTTAGACCTTTCGCCCCAGTTCTGTCAATTTTAAGACCTGTCGTGCCATGAAGATGTTGAGTTTTTGTCCTGGCAAGTGATAGCGAGCCTGTAATTTAGGAGGAATATGCCTTCGGCCGGGACATTTATCTCGAAAGGGGGTTTTGGGTTTTTAGTTAATATTCTAAAGCTTGATGGAGGTGTAGGGAGTAAACTAGAAAACTCCCCTTAACCCTTTATGTACCGCCGACGTCTGTTATATATATTTTATTCTAGCTATATATTTAGACGATTTTATGCAGCTTAGGTAGGATCTGTGGTAGTTCAAAGGGTTGATTGAGATAGTTTGAAGCCTTATAATAGTTACTAGAGATCCTTCCTAAACTGAATAAAACATTTATGAGAAGTAGCCAGAATTAAGGTAAACAGGATGTCGACGGTATAGAAGGGGTTAAGGGGAGGTATTTAGTTTGTTTCCTAGACCTCCATCAAGCTTAAAATTACACCCCCTTGAGTACCTTTCAAGATAAATTTTTACATTTTTCGGTAGAAAAATGTCCCGGCCGAAGGCCGATTCCTCTTAAATTACAGGCTCGCTATCGCTCGCCAGGATAAAATCGACACCTGAATTGCACGAAAGGTCTTAATATGGGGTGAAAGTTCTTAAAATCGCTAAACTAATGGGGCCAACGTTTTATAATGTCAAAAGCAATGGGGCTAAACATGAGGGAGAAAGAGGTCAAGCAAAAAATCCCTCAAGTGGAGATCTCCCCTTAAAATGAAAGGTAACGGGATGGAACGATATTGCTTACACCTTCGATTGTTATTAAACATTTGTGGTGTTGCTAAATGTTCACTCCTGACTGAAACGGTTAGCTCGCAAAACAATCGCCAGCCAGCCGAACAGACAACAGACATCCATTTCGCGAGTCTGAAGGGCCCTCGCGATATTTCAGACCCCGAGTATCTAGTGCAAACAGATGGCGAGATATAAGGGGAGGTTTGGTTTTATTTGTTCATTTCAATATTTACGTATTATGTCCCGGCCGAAGTCCGGTAGCTCCTAACTTACAGGCTCGCTATCGCTCGCCCGGGAAATATCGACACCTAAATGGCACAAAAGGTCCTAAAATCGCCAAACTAACGAAATAAACGTCTTAAAATATCAAAATAATGGGGCTAAACATGAAGGACAAGGGAGACCAGAAAAAACAAATCTCCCCTTAAATGTCTCTCCTGAGTTAGTTGTATAACATCGTCTAACCGTAGAATAGAAAACGCTTTCTCTTCTGATTGAAACGGTTACCCACGCCATAATCATTATCAAAGAAGTAACATATAAAAATAGAACTGTCTGATCCTATAAGCCCATATACATGTTTCCGACGTTAAGGAGGGGAGGGTATATTATATTGGTACCGGTATATTAATTATTTTGATATAAATATTTTACTTTCCTCCTTAGATCTTCATCAAACTTAAAATGCATCTCCGAGATCCTCCTTCGACATAAATGTGTACGTTTTTCTGTAGAAACATTTTAGGTTCCTCCTAAATTGCAAGCTTGCTTTCGCTCGCCAGGAAAAAACGACACTTAAATGACAAAGAAATGGGGCAAAAGATCCTAAAATCGCAAAACTAATAGGGCGAACATCTCAAAATCTCTTAACTAATTAGGCTAAACATGAGGGGGAAGGGGGTCCAGAAAACCCCTCTATTGCTAATAAACAATAATATTAACTTCTGTAACTTCCATTTGTTTATCCCAGGCTAAATAAAGTTGTTTGGCTGTAGCTGTAATAAGTTAGTAGATCGAAACGGTTACCCCAAGATGTATTGTTAACTCGTTCAGTACCGGTGACGTTCTTTTCATTATATTCTGGCACAGACTGGACGATCATATTTAGTTTAAAAAATTAGTTTAGCAATTTAAAGGCTGCCGACTATAATAAATTATATCTTGTAGCTGCTATACATCCTTTCAAATCTGACTAAAATCGTTTATATGTACCAGGTAGTTGAAATATATATGAAAGGATTTCGTCGGTATTGTAAGGGTTAAGGGGGTAGGGTTTAGTTTTTGGTCTGATAATATATATATATATATATATATATATATATATATATATATATATATATATATATATATATATAAACCCCATCAACCTATAAAAAGCACCCCTAGATCCCCTTCGAAATAAAGATTTAATTTGTTCGGTAGAAAAATGTCCCGGCCGAAAGACGATTCTTCCTAAAATTACAGGCTCGCTATCGCTTTGCCAGAAAAAAATCGACACCTAAATTGCACAAAAAGTCCTAATAATGACAAAGAAATGGGAGTGACAGTGTATTCTGGCTGTTCTTAGACGATTATATACAGCTTAGGAAGCATCAGTGGGAATTAAATGGGTAAAAACTATCTCAATTAAACCTCTGACTTCTACATACCCTTCCTAATCTAAATAGAATATTCTAATAATAGCCAGAAACCCGAAAATAAATGCGTAATCGGATCGTCAAAAGGGTTAATACATATATTGCCTTGTGTGTGCCGAATAAAAGCATCTGGCCTAAGGTGGAATAAACACAAAGACAATTTACTACCCGGCAGTAACAGTTAGATAGTGGTTAGAAGAAAGGCAGGAACCCTGTCTTGTTTGCGAATGTGGAGGGCCCTCGAGATGTTTCGGACGTTGGAGGAGGTTGGGGGGGAGGGGGGGGGGGGGGGGCTTACGTTGCTACCTAGACCTCTATCAAGCTTGGACAAAAAATACTGATAATAAAATAAATTAATATATAGAAAAAATTATAAATATAAAATAAATAAACACTCGAAGACCTCCCTTCGAGATAAATGTGTACATTTTTTTGGTATAAAACTATCCCAGCCAAAGTCCTGGTTCCGCCTAACTTACAGACTCGGTATCGCTCGCCAGGAATACATCGACACTTAAATGGCACGAAAGGTCTTCATATCGGCTAAGATATGGGGCGAAAATTCTTGAAATCGCCAAACTAATGGAGCGAATGTCTTAGAATCTCAAAATGTATATTGCTAAACATTGAGGGAAAAGGAGGGGTCCGTAAAAAAGAGAAACCTCCCCTTAAGTATCTGGTTCACAAGAGGAAGGAATGCTTATATAACGCTCAATTGTAAAGTACGCTGTCTTTCTTGAACTGCATAATATGGTTTTGGAGTATCTGTAGTCAATAACAAAACGCCTTCGTCCGAGAGAAATGATGATCTCTTCGATATAATTATATTTGAGTTAGCATTGTAAAAGAGCGTTCGTTTGGCAGATACTGATGCGTTAAGGGGTGATTTTCACTTGAGAGGGCTATTTTCTGGATCCCCTTCTCCCTCGTGTTTAACCCCATTAGTTTGGTATTATAAGACGTTTGCCCTATTAGTTTGCCGATTTTAAGACCATACGCCCCATTTATGTCAATTTTAAAACCTTTCATGCAATTTAGGTGTCGATTTTTTTCCTGGCGA
The DNA here is from genome assembly GCA_032716605.1 of Paralithodes platypus. Taxonomy (NCBI): domain Eukaryota; kingdom Metazoa; phylum Arthropoda; class Malacostraca; order Decapoda; family Lithodidae; genus Paralithodes; species Paralithodes platypus. The sequence goes on from CM064545.1 coordinate 31,086,525, forward strand.
GCGGTAGCGAGCCTGTAATTTAGGGGGAACCGGCCTTCAGCCGGGAAATTTTTCTATCGAAAAATGTACAAATTTATCTTGAAAGGAGGTCTTGAGGGTATTTGTGTAAGCTTGATGGAAGTCTGAGGAGCAAACTAAATACCTCCCCTTAACATAATATTGAAACGGACACCTCAAGATCAAGATGGTCGTTAGCAGTTCAAAAGAATAACACGAATAATAAGAAATATATATAAATAATACAACATATATAATAAAAAATAATGAATAATTAGATCACCCTGTGTACAATGCTTCGTGGCTCTCCAGATGTTTCCGACATTAAGGGGAGATGGGTCGTTTTTATTCGCTTACTGTTTTATCCTTTTCATATTTTAAAATGTCCTCTCTAGACCTCCATTAACCTGTAAAAAACACCCCCTAGACCCCTCTTCAAGATAAATTTGTAAATTTTTCGGTAGAAAAATTTCCCGGCCGAAGGCCGATTACTCAGAAAATTACAGGTTCGCTATCCCTCGGCAGGAACAAATGGCACGAAAGGTCTTAATATTGACAAAGAAATTTAAGTATCTACTGAAAAAGATGATGAGATGCAAACCAAAGTATATTAAATTCTTCCATCCCTATTTATCTCCTGAGCTGATAATAACAGTGTCTCTTAGTTGCTGCAAACGTCTACACCAGGTTGAAAGGGTCACATTAAGGGGGGGATGGGCTATTTATGTTATAATTTATTTTATTTTTATTTATTTTGTTCTAGTTTCTTCCCCAGACCTCCATCTAGCTTTAAAAAAACACACATCCCCTAGACAACCCCCCCCCCCCCCCCCTTCGAATAATATCGTCCGAAGACCAATTCCTCCTACAATTACAGGCTCGCTATCGCTCGCCAGGGAAAAAATCGACACCTAAATGGCACGAAAGGTCCTAATATTGACAAAGAAATGGGGTGAAAGGTCTTAAAATCGCCAAACTAATGAGTCGAACTTCTTAAAATCTAGAAACTAATGGGAATAAACATGATAGAGAACAGAAAATCCGACCAACCCCCCTTAAAAAGAAGACAGTGGTTAGCGAGGAAAATAAAAAGAGCTCTTGTCTGGGAATCGAACAGGACCTCCAGATATTTCAGACGGTAATTATCCAGCGCAAAAGATTACGGAATGAAAACATAAATATATATAAATATAAACTAATAAATATATATATAAATATAAACTAATAAATATATATAAATATAAACTAATAAATATATATATAAATATAAACTAATAAATATATATATAAATATAAACTAATAAATATATATATAAATATAAACTAATAAATATATATATAAATATAAACTAATAAATATATATAGAATATAAACTAATAAATATATATATTAATATAAACTAATAAATATATATATAAATATAAACTAATAAATATATATATAAATATAAACTAATAAATATATATATAAATATAAACTAATAAATATATATATAAATATAAACTAATAAATATATATATAAATATAAACTAATAAATATATATATAAATATAAACTAATAAATATTCAAGCTCTCTCATTCCTAATGTCTCTCCCAAGCTGAATAAAATCGTCTGGCAGTTGCTGAAAATGGCCAAATCTGATTGAATCAGTTGCAATATCAAGATTTTCGTTATATTAGCAGAGAAGAAACAGACGAAATGAGCTTTCATCTGAAAAGATCTCGAGATATTACCAATGTTAAGTGTGTGTGTGTGTGTGTGTGTGTGTGTGTGTGTGTGTGTGTGTGTGTGTGTGTGTGTGTTTTTATAGCGTCCTAGACTTTGATCAAGCTTTAAAAAGAAAAAAATATCCAAAGGCCCCTTCGAGATTTTTTTTTAATTTTTCGTTTGAAAAATGCCACGGCCAAAGGCCGATTCCTTCTAAATTACAGGCTCGCTATTGCTAGCTAGGAAAACAAATCGACACCTAAATGGCACGAAAGCTCTTAAAATTGACAAAGAAATTAGCCGAAAGGCCTTAAAGTCGTCAAAGTAATGGAGCGAACATCTTAAGATCTCAAAATTGGTGGAGCTAAACATGAGGGGTAAGGGTTCTAGAAAAAGCACACCCTTATGAATCCAGCGCAGAAGATGACGTGATGCAGGGAGAGAGAGAGAGAGAGAGAGAGAGAGAGAGAGAGAGAGAGAGAGAGAGAGAGAGAGAGAGAGAGTACAGTACAAAGGAGTGAGTGAGTGAGTGAGTGAGTGAGTGAGTGAGTTAGTTAAAATAGGAATTAAGAGGCTATCAACCCTTTTGGATTATTGAGCAAACACACTGTAAGTCAAGAGTAGCGTCAGGACTGGAGCCCTTTTTCGAGAACGCCAGTCCCTTTAGAGTTTAGAGAGAGAGAGAGAGAGGGGGAGAGGGGGAAAAATGCCTTGTTAATCGTGATAGAGACACGCTGCGAGCTCCGTCGATGGGGCTTCACCTTTGTCTTGTGAGTCAACAATTCCGAGGCCGCGAACCTTGGCGAAACATTTGAATCAATAAACAGGAACGATGCAAGGTGGAGGAGTGAGCGAAATAATATGAAATAAGTGCGTTTTATATATATATATATATATATATATATATATATATATATATATATATATATATATATATATATGATCTCCACACATCGTTCACAATATTTCATTCTCTCCAACTTTTCGTATCTGGAACTAGTAAAGAGCAATGTTCTGTTTATTTATTCAAATGGTTCGTATGCAAGTTTATATTGTTATCATTATTACCTCCATGTTTTGCGTCCGTTTGTTTGTATGTCTGTATGTAAACAAGATATCTCAACACATTATGAACCGATTGTATGAAATATGGTGGGCAGATAGGATATGTGCCAAGGAGGGCGTGATTCAATTTAGGAGGCGACCCGGTTACTATCCTGGAATTTAGATTCGGAGAAAAATTATGTCTAATATATTAATGGTAAAGAACCAGCCACCTTAGGCAGAGGTATGCGCTCTACCTATTGCTTCTCTAGTTATCTATTCCTAAACAATAGCCTACTATAGTCTATTCGCTGTAAGTAGGCGAGAATTCATTACCTCTATCCTATGTAACTAAAAAAGGGCTAGAGAAAATTGGCTGCACATTTCCACATCTGTTCCTTGACTGACTCTTCCCAAATGGTAGAAATATTAGCTCGATTACTCTAGTCGTTTTTTTAGTTACAGAGGCTAGAGGTTATGATTGCTGGCTACTGAGAATAGACTGTAGGTGTTGGGGAGTTAGCGACGGGATAATTATGAAAGCGGGTTTATTTTATTGTTTTAATATATTTTTTAAGGGACAATTTGAAACTTTAATAATGAAAAAAAATAATAATAATACATGATAATAATGTTAGTAGTCTTTTGAAATAATAACATAGTTGGAGAGAGTGAAAGAGATACGAGTTTTATAATAGAGTGTGGCGGACAATTTGAAACTTTAATAATGATCAAAAATAATAATAATACATGATAATAATGTTAGTAATCTTTTGAATTAATAAGCACATCGTAGGAGAAAGTGAAAGAGATACGAGTTTTATATTAGAGTGTGGTAAAGAACGATATTAGTAAAAGTATTACTCTTTCAAATTTATATACAATAGATCACATTGAATATTCCCTGAACGATGCCAGGGATTGAACGAACTATAATGAAAGAGGTGTGGCGTGTTATCAAGTTATGGATGATAATAGTGATAATAATGATAATCAACTTTTGAATCAATAAACAAGAGCCCGCCCTTGACTGCACTCACTGAACGATACAAGGAAGGAAGGTGAACGAAGTATTGCGAAAGAGGTGGGCTGTTCTTTGTAGTAGAAGCGGAATACTACTACTACTAATAATAATAATAATAATAATATACAAAATATCTAATATCAGTAAACAGGAGATACTATGAAAGAGGTGTGGTGCTTTTTCTGTATGAGTGAAAGATAAGGAGAAGAAAGGATATCGTTGAAATATCAATATAATTAAAACACATATTTTAGTTATTAGTGCGGCCGAGTGTATAACCAATTTAATATTATCACCGATAACAAGTTTGAATCGTACGATTGTTCATTACTTCTTTTTGATAAAGCTAGACAAATATTTAAACTCATTATCATTGTTTTTGGATCGTGCAACAACAAATTATTGTAAGTTAGAACAAATGTTTTCTAGCTAACAGATCATTTAGGGGTAAGTTAATGTATCACTGTTATCGATAAAGAAATAGATAATTACAGTATATTGACTCTGAAATCTCTCTGGAAAGGAATATAACATGCTCTAACTAAACGTAACTAAATAATATCTTGTGACTGAATATTAATTGGAAACTGAAACCTATTAATGTAGTCATTCTAGTAAAGCTTTGAATGAATAATAATAAGCAAAGATATATGCTAAGATATATTAGAAGGGTTCTAAAAAATACATTTCTATCAAAAAATATATATACAAGTGAAAGAATCCAAATCCAAATATCTCTTAGCAAATCCTGAGCGAAATAAAAGGTATGAATCAACACGGAGTTCACGAAGATATGATATTGTGGAGCCCCTGAGAGAACTTGAGGGATTCTTTTCCTTTCTTTCCTCCACTCTGCTGAATCCCAAATAGACGAGGAACACGGAGAAGCCAAGGTTTTTTCTCACTTAAACGAGGCAGATTTTACGGTAGTGCACATTCCTTCATATTCTCAAAAAGGAAGGGGGGGGGGGGTTTATGGGCCCCCGTCTCCCTCTTATTAAGCCCCATTGTTTTTATATTTTAAGTTATTCAACCCATTACTTTGGTGATTATTAAGACCTTTGGTAGCGAACCTGCAAAATAAGAGGAATCGGCCATGGCATATTTCTTCCGAAAAATGCACAACTATATCTCAAAGGTGGCGTTGGGGGTAATTTGTTTAAGCTTGGTGGTCTTTTAGTGGAACTAATAAACACTAATATATAATTGAATATATGAACAAAAGTCTCTCCTTACTGTTTACATGCATGTGTGATAGTAGTATTGAATTTCAGGTGTTTTGTGTCATATACTGTATATATATATTGTAAGTGTAAGTGTATGTGTGTGTGTGTGTGTGTGTGTGTGTGTGTGTGTGTGTGTGTGTGATTTATACTCAATACCACACATTTTGCAGCGACAAATCAAAATGTACTTTTCCCCCGGCCACTTCTGTTCCCAATCATTCCCAACAATAATTACGAATGTATATGTATGTACATATTTAGGCACATATCCCATAGTTTAAGGGGAGATTTCCACTTGAGGGATTTTTTTCTGGACCCCTTTCTCTCTCATGTTTAGCCCCATTGCTTTTGAGTTTTTAAGATGTTCGCCCCATTATTTTTGACGATTTTAAGAACTTTCGACCCATTTCTGTCAATTTGTTTACCTTTCGTCCCATTTAGGTGTCGATTTTATCCTGGCGAGCCTGTAATATAAGAGGAACCGGCTTTCAGCTGGGAAATTTTTCTACCGAAAAATGTACTAATTTATCTTGAAAGAGGGTCATGGGGGTGAAATTTTAAGATTGCTGGAGGAATAGAAAACAAACTAAAAACCTCCCCTTAAGGTGGCCGATTTGAGACAGAGCCCGAACAGGGAAAAAAACAAAAAAACAAAAAATAGATAAAATAATCACACACATACAGTATAGGTCGCCCAGGAGAAGACCCAAAGACCTAGGCCCATTTAGGGTCTAGGTCTACGAAACCCCTATCTAGTCAGGTTAAGAAAACTGGCCACCCGGATCCCGAATTAAAACCCTCCCGGCATGACGAAGATATTAAACACCTTGTCCTTCCACCTCTAAAAAATGGCGTGGGGGTAAGTTTGTGTTGGGCGTTGAGGAGGCACGAGTAATATCACCTCACTCCTCCATTATAAGCTTGTGTTGGGCGTTGAGGAGGCACGAGTAATATCACCTCACTCCTCCATTATAAGCTTGTGTTGGGCGTTGAGGAGGCACGAGTAATATCACCTCACTCTTCCATTATAAGCTTGTGTTGATCGTTGAGGAGGCACGAGTAATATCACCTCACTCCTCCATTATAAGCTTGTGTTGGGCGTTGAGGAGGCACGAGTAATATCACCTCACTCCTCCATTATAAGCTTGTGTTGGGCGTTGAGGAGGCACGAGTAATATCACCTCACTCCTCCATTATAAGCTTGTGTTGGGCGTTGAGGAGGCACGAGTAATATCACCTCACTCCTCCATTATAAGCTTGTGTTGGGCGTTGAGGAGGCACGAGTAATATCACCTCACTCCTCCATTATAAGCTTGTGTTGGGCGTTGAGGAGGCACGAGTAATATCACCTCACTCTTCCATTATAAGCTTGTGTTGATCGTTGAGGAGGCACGAGTAATATCACCTCACTCCTCCATTATAAGCTTGTGTTGGGCGTTGAGGAGGCACGAGTAATATCACCTCACTCCTCCATTATAAGCTTGTGTTGGGCATTGAGGAGGCACGAGTAATATCACCTCACTCCTCCATTATAAGCTTGTGTTGGGCGTTGAGGAGGTACGAGTAATATCACCTCACTCCTCCATTATAAGTTTGTGTTGGGCGTTGAGGAGACACGAGTAATATCACCTCACTCCTCCATTATAAGCTTGTGTTGGGCGTTGAGGAGGCACGAGTAATATCACCTCACTCCTCCATTATAAGTTTGTGTTGGGCGTTGAGGTGGCACGAGTAATATCACCTCACTCCTCCATTATAAGCTTGTGTTGGGCGTTGAGGTGGCACGAGTAATATCACCTCACTCCTCCATTATAAGCTTGTGTTGGGCGTTGAGGTGGCACGAGTAATATCACCTCACTCCTCCATTATAAGCTTGTGTTGGGCGTTGAGGAGGCACGAGTAATATCACCTCACTCCTCCATTATAAGTTTGTGCTGGGCGTTGAGGTGGCACGAGTAATATCACCTCACTCCTCCATTATAAGCTTGTGTTGGGCGTTGAGGAGGCACGAGTAATATCACCTCACTCCTCCATTATAAGTTTGTGCTGGGCGTTGAGGTGGCACGAGTAATATCACCTCACTCCTCCATTATAAGCTTTACAAACATCATCAAGGGACGATTTAAAAGTCAAGCTAAATTTATACATTTGTTGGTACCTGCATTCTCCTAAACTGCAGGCCCACTATCGCTCGCCCGGAAATTATTCGACACCTTATATTCATTTATTTTGTTTTTGTATGAAGGATATCAAAGGGAAATCTGCCTTTAACAAGTCCCCCAAAGTTGAAAAACTGTCAGAGAGCAAAATTCAAGGTACGTTAGAGTCAAATTGTCTGGACTCGCGGGACTTGAAGCAATTTAAGTCATAGGATAAGGGAAAAACAAATCGAAGGAGAGTTTCAAAGCTTACTTGTTGAGTAAATTAAAGACTGGGAAAATCGATTCACTCGTGGGTTAGAGAGGTGGACCGAATAGGACAGATTGGACGAATCAGACGAAACAGCTTACAGTATCATCACCAAACTATTGGGGTGGAATGTCTTAAATCACTAAACCAATGGATTACCCTCCGCGGATCATATAGGGTTAAACACCTGTACAAAAATGCCCCGGGTAGCAGGCAGAAGGAGACACGAGAAATATCACGTCACTCCTCCATTATATTCTTGAGAAACATCATCAGGGGAGAATTTGCAACTCAGATGGTAAAATGGGAGACTCTAGGAAAGCACGGTGGGGAGGGGGGGTCCGGAGGGTCTCGAGCTTGTGTCAATGTTGTTTGTGCCGAAGGTGTGTGTGTTTGGGTTATAGATGATTGCTGGTTGGAGGGCATGGGGTTTGTCCTATTATTCTTTATTCGCTCTTCGGTGCAATCCCCAACACTCTGGGGATTGTTGTTGCTGGAGGGAGAGGGAGAGGGAGGGGGAATTGTGAGCGTGAGTATGTGATTTTTTTTTTTTTTTTTTTTTTTTTTTTTTTTTTTAATAGACTGACTGATGATGTGTTGGGTTTAAAAAAATTAATAATGGGCCTCTTTGTATGCACACCTTTGCAAAACCAGGACTGTACAAGTAGTTAGAGAAATTAGTATAGTCATAGGAATTATTAATAATTAATTAGGCAATGTATATTTCTTTTGGGCAACATAAACATTTAGTAAGGGTGCGTTATTTCATATGATTCCATGAAGTTTTATTGAAATTATAAGGCGTCAAGGGAATCGATAGTTAATATGCATCTATCTTGTTATTAACATTTAGGAATAGGTGATCTTGTAAGTTTGATGTTGCCTTTATCCGACTTCAATGATAAAAATTAAATGCATGAAAGACATAATAATGTCGGATATGTAGTGGCAGGAATTATAAAAAATCAGAACATTATACAATAAAATGTATCTTCATAAGTTTACTTTCGGATATTATAGAAACTTTCTGTACTATAACGGAGATTAATATGAACTCCGATAAGTTGACAAAATTAATAAAAAACACCAATAAAATGTTCCTGCTCCAACGGTGTATTTAATCACTATGACGTATCTTATATTCGACACGCGAAGCCACTTTTCATATAGAAAAGATTAAGGAAAAGAACAGATCATTTGTGTTTAACTTATGGCAATTAAATGTACTTTTAACTAACATCGCTCGATAATAGGCTAATTAGCTTTAGACATTTTAGTTTTAACCCCTTGAGCAGGATGACTATTTCAAAAAAAAATATATATTCTGGCAAATATTAGCGAATGTTATGCTGATGTTTTTTAAGATAGTTTTTACTCCAAGCTTAATGGTAACCAGAATAAGACGAACATTATATCATCATGCTAAAGGGGTTAACATAAATTATTACCATGCGCTTTGTGCCATTGTTATTGAAATATTATGATATCCCTTTATAACATTTCAAAGTTAATATCATTATTGTAGTGTATTCCAAAATGTTAAAGAGACATCGCGATTGATTAATTATGTGTGAATATTTGACACTTGGCATCTTCAGTTCATTGACCCGATGAAGCTATATGATTAACGTTGTCAATAAAGTGCTCCTCCTTATATGGTGTTTATATTCATCGTTAGTTCAGCTTGTTGGAGTTCCCGAAGAGTATACGGTTCTTGGGCAGCATGGTGTACGGGGGTGGGGGTGGAACGATTTGGTTTAGATCAGGAGTTAATTATTGGAATTTATCTTAGTGTTTTATTCAGCTTGGGAAGGATCTCTTATAGTCTACTAAGCAATCAGCTGAGTGTCGTAAGAATGGGAAACACACACACACACACACACACGGGAGAGCACAAGCACACACACACACGCGCGCGCACACACACACACACACACACACACACACACACACACACACACACACACACACACACACACACACACACACACACACACACACACGGAAGAGCACAGGTACACACTCACAAAAAAAAACACACACACAATTAGACACACTTGCATAAGGACTTACACAAATAACGTACTCCAGACAACCCATTAATAACATTATATACACGCACTTACACATACAAGAGAGAGAGAGAGAGAGAGAGAATAACACAGCCCCCACCTCCAACCCTTTACCCCCACGAAGCTATGTTAAGAGTAAAAATGTGAGCAAGCACAATGACCAAGTAGTGAGAGTGAGACAAGCGGGGAGACTGTGGGCCAACACTACACTGTAACAAGGTGCTAGGCCAAACACGTACATCCACGTACACAGTCACGGACGTACACGGACATACACACACAGATGCACACAGTCACGGGCCCTTACACACGCACAGAGACACTCAAGCGCACACATACCACCTCCACTATGAACATGATATATATATACTGTATATATATATACAATATATATATATATATATATTTATATTGTGTAGTGTACCGGTATATATATATATATATATATATATATATATATATATATATATATATATTTATATTGTGTAGTGTACCGGTATATATATATATATACTGTGTAGTATATATATATATGTATACCGTTTCATATTGCATGATCGTGATACCGTGGAAATACCTAACTATATCCTAGTGTTTTATTTATTTGAATTGCAAAATAGGGTAATATAGCCTATGTACTACACACCCACCTATAAAACACATATGAATGTATTTCGTTTTATCTATTTAATGTCCGCACACACACTTGCAGACGCATGCGCGTAACTTATTTGTGCATATAGTACATTTTTTTTTTCTATATTCCAACTACTCCCTCTCGGGCATAGGCTGAGAGCCTTTACACTACACCGCTGAACACGGTGAGGTCCGTGAGGTCTTGTTCCAGTCCAGGGAGTGAGACATGCCTAGCACCCCGGCTCGAAGCAATTCCATCTCTGAAGCCGCTTCACCTCTGTGCTTCACAGTCTCACCCCCCACACTCGGACCCTCACTCTCAGAACGCCACCTATTGAGCAACTCACTAGGCATTGCCCTCCTGTAACATATTTTGAATATGGGAATATTCATACAATCCTATTTAATCAGGGACCAATGAGGGTATTTTTTTGGCATTTCGGTGTGCTGTGGTAATGCACTGAAACTAGGTACAGCACAAATTCCACCCCAATAATATCTTCCCATTGACATATTGGGATTCGAACCCGGGTCCATTGGATTACCAGTCCAGTGGCAAGACCACTCTGCCACACCTCCCCACATACTGTACACATTCCTACAAATTATTACACGTTAATCACAAAAATATTAAATTATGGCTACACAATTTGAAAAGCTGATTGCACACACACACACACACACACACACACACACACACACACACACACACACACACACACACACACATACACACACACACACACACACACACACACACACACACACACACACACACACAGACCCCGAGCGCTAAACCAACAAGAAGCTTTAACTTAATCTTGAGAGAACCCGTAAAACTGCTCTCTTTTGAAATCCAGACAATTTTTATCCCCTGTTTCTCAGTTCGGGGTGTTTATGGAAACCAAGGGTGTTTTATCGTTTCATTCGTCATGTTTTATGAATAGTTATGTATAAAAATGTGTGTGGTTTGTGTGTGTCGTTAACTCTGTGGTCTAGGTCTCATATAAGTAAATAATTATTATTTCAATACAAAATGTGATTACTATAGGACCGTCTGAAACTGTGTAAAATCGTCTAATGTTGGCCTTAATATTAGCTCAAAACGGCGTCATCGTCCCGAAGTGATTAAGCTTAGGAAGGATCTATGAAGCTCAAGGGGGTTAATAGAGACCAAAGTTACTCCTATCATTGCTAGAGGTCCCTTCTAAACTGTGTCAAATTGTCTAGATTTAAGGGGGGATGGGCCGGTTTTCTGGCCTCCCTTCTCCCTCGTCTTTAGCATATTAGTTTTGAGAATTTAAGACGTCCGGCAACCACCGGTGCATGAAAGGGTTAACCGGAAGAGTATACTTTAAAAATGGTATGTTTAAGGGGAGGTTCTATATATATTTGTCTCGACTCCCTTCTCCTTCATGTTTAGCCCCATTAGTTTTGAAATCTTAAGACATTTGCCACATTAGCTTGACGATTTTAAGACCTTTCCTGCCATTTAGGTGTCGATTTTTGTTTCCTGGAGAGCGAAACCGAACCTACTATATGGTATAGGAGGAATTTATCTAAACCGAACCTACTATATGGTATAGGAGGAATTTATCTAAACCGAACCTACTATATGGTATAGGAGGAATTTATCTAAACCGAACCTACTATATGGTATAGGAGGAATTTATCTAAACCGAACCTACTATATGGTATAGGAGGAATTTATCTAAACCGAACCTACTATATGGTATAGGAGGAATTTATCTAAACCGAACCTACTATATGGTATAGGAGGAATTTATCTAAACCGAACCTACTATATGGTATAGGAGGAATTTATCTAAACCGAACCTACTATATGGTATAGGAGGAATTTATCTAAATGGAGGGTATTTGGGGATATTTTGTTAAGGATGAAAGGTTTATTTTTTGGTCGATTATTTCATATATTTATTATATTTTGTTTAGTCTCTTGCCTAGACCTCCATCAAACTTTAAAAACAAATATCCATTAGTTCACCCTTCTAGATTAATGTGTACATTTTTCGGTAGAGAAATGTCCCCTTCCCAAATTACAGGCTCACCAGGAAAAATAAATCGACACCTAAATTGCACGAAATGGAGCGAAAGGTCTTAAATTCGACAAAATAATGGGCCGAAGATCATAAAATCTGAAAACTAATGGGGCTAAGCATGAGGGAGAAGGGGATCTACAAAAACAACCCATATCCCCTTAAGTTTGATGGATATCTAGGGAGGAAGCTGAATCATAGACAAATACTTACACAACATCATACAAAATCTTCCCTTTTACTTGGAGAGACTGAGTTAACCCTCTCCGACATATGACGCGATTTTGAGCCTATTAGGGATACTTTAAAGCCTTTGTTGTTGTTCCCCAAGCTTCCTGGCTGAACAGCCCCAAGGCCCCGAGCAAGGCCAAGGCCATAACCAAGCGCCCCAACAGAACCCTCCTTGCCGACCACAATAAAGCCTGGGTGACCGAAGCCACTCCATGGCGGGGAGCTGAGGAGGGTGCGGAAACGCCCAGGAAACCAAAGCCCAACCCAGGGCCCTGTGCCCCTCACAAATTATGAAGAGAAAGTTGAGGGGCAAAGGAAAAATGAGACGCTTTAGCTTCCAATCTTGGTAGATTGGGAGGTCAATCCACGGAAGAGACGCCGTCACTTGAGATCTAGAAAATATATAAGTAAAAGGAACAGTCAGAGTAAGCTATGGGTATGGCAGAGATCGCTCAGCTCTCACTCCGATAGACCAGCCCATCACCACATGACTAGAACCCAATCCTCTCGGCATCAGCTAGGAAAGGCCCTAGAAAGCCGCCTTTGGCGGGGGGATAGCTCCCCTATTTCAACCCCTTTCGGGATTGGGCACCCGCCCTTAAAGCCTTTGTTACCATCAGGGGTATTTAGAAACCTTTAGTTTAGTTACTTCAACCTCTGCAGTTGTCTTTGAGTTAGCTGTGGGCAGAAAACTAATTGTGGAGAGGGTATTATAAGAGTGAGAGAACTATTTCTTATTGCTAATCTGGCAACCTCTGCGTCATATGAGTCTGAAAGGGTTAAGGGGATATTTTCTCTTAAGAGGGTTATTTTCTGGACCCCTTCTCCCGCATGTTTAGATCCATTACTTTTGAGATTATAAGACGTTCACCCCATTAGTTTGATGATTTTAAGACCTTTCGCCCGATTTCTGTCAAATTTAAGACCGCTCGCGCCATTTAGGTGTCGATTTTTTTCCTGGTGAGCGGTAGTAATCTTGCAATTTAGGAGGAACCAGCCTTCGGCCGAGAAATTTTTCTACTGAATAATGTACACATTTATCTCGAAAGGGGGAGGAGGGGGTCGTGGGGTTATTTTGTAAAGCTTGATGGAGGTATAGGGAGCAAAGTAAAAACTCACCCTTAACCCCGTCAGCACGATGACGCAATTTTCATCTTATTCTGGTTACCATTAGATGATTTTCATTAGCATATGGTCTACCACTAGGACTCAAAAGGGTAAATACGATCTCAATAAACCCTCTGAATAACACAGGTACCTCTTCAGCTGCATAAAATCGACTAACCTTAGCCAGAATACAAGCTAAAACGGCACTATCGTACTGAAGGGGTTAAGAGACATGTTTTAACCCTTTCAATAAAACAATAAATATATAAAATAAAGTAGATAAGTATCGGAATGACTCCTAAATACCAATTAGTTATTAACCCTTTCAAGCTCCAATACGCGTTTCTGTTGTTTCTGGCTACTATTAGACGATTTTATTCAGATTAGTAACGGTGTATGGAAGTCAAAGGGTTAATTGAGATAGTATTTACCCTTTTAATACCCACAGATACTTCCTAAGCTGCATACAATCGTCTAATGATAGCCAAAATAAACTGCTAAAACGCGTCAGAGCTTGAAAGGGTTAACCAAACAACAGACTTCAGCGACAAATAAATGTCTTTGCCCCTAAGTCCTGACCTTTAAGGGGGGGGGGGACCTGCTTTTTGTCTCTCCTTTTCTTTCTTTCTCTGGCTTGTATCCAATTAGCCCCATTCAGCCTACTGTTTTAAGACGTTTATCCCCATCCAGGTGTTGATATCTTCCTGGCGAGCGATAAGCGAGCCAGCATTGTAAGGGGAAAATCTGGCTTCGCCGGAAAAAAAATTCTATCGAAAAATTTACACATTTAGCCTGCTGTCAAAAACATAAAATAGACACCTGGATGGGGATAAACGTCTTAAAACAGTAGCTGAATGGGGCCGAATGGATACAACTCAGAGAGAGAGAGGGAGAGAAAGAGAGAAAAACAAACGAGGTGGGCCCCCTTAACAACCATAAAGTGTATGCTAACAGTCACTGACCTCTGGCGTCCGACGCAGCGTATATTTAACATCCATATAATATTATACACCCACTCCCTCACATATATAGGCCGCCCTCTCTCTCTCTCTCTCTCTCTCTCTCTCTCTCTCTCTCTCTCTCTCTCTCTCTCTCTCTCTCTCTCTCTCTCTCTCTCTCTCTCTCTCTCTCTCTCTCTCTCTCTCTCTCCGTCTACAGTACCGGTACGCTATAATTGTCATCTACTTTTCTATATTTGGGGATCTGCTCTCTAATGTAAGTATTTTCCGACTACCTCGCTTGGATCGTAAGGTCTGTACGGTCAGTGAATCTAGTGTATGTAAATCTATGTATTTCTACTGTATTTTTGTCTATAATTAAGTCCTAATCAAATCACATGGATCATAAGGTTTGACTGTTCAGTGAATTTATGTAATTTTATATCTCTCGCTCTCTCTCTCTCTCTCTCTCTGCGTGGCGTTAATAAAGGTTATTAAGTCAAGTGTCCCCATATCTCCTCAGCATTGCCTCACACCCCATAAAGGACCAACTCTAGTCCCTCTCCCACACCAAACGAGTTCCTCTCTACAATATTACGGATGATGGTTACCGTGAGACCAGTGTGTGTGTATCTATGTTTATATAATTACGTGTGTGTGGGGGGGGGGGGGGTATGTATGTGTTTGTGTGTGTGTGTGTGTGAAAAACGGTGTATTGGTGATTGCAGCCGTTTGCTGAAAATGTATAGAGGAACAGTGTGTAGCTTAACTCTAACTTATATTATCTTATAGTAAGGACCAACGCAAGAGATTGCATAAGAGGTGTGTGTGTGTGTGTGTGTGTGTGTGTGTGTGTGTGTGTGTGTGTGTGTGTGTGTGTGTGTGTGTGTGTGTGTGTGTGTGTGTGTGTGTGTGTGTGTGTGTGTGTGTGTGTGTGTGTGTGTGTGTGTGTGTGTGTGTGTGTGTGTGTGTGTGTGTGTGTGTGTGTGTGTGTGTGTGTGTGTGAGATATTGTATAGGCCTGCTAGGGTTAGGATTAGAGAGAGAGTGAGAGTGAGAGGAATTAAGGGTCGACCTGTTTGACAGAAGGAAAGGATTTATAAGAGGATGCTGATGAATGGGGCAGAAAAAAGCAAGAATTGGATATGAAAATTAATAGCAACGCGATTAAGAACAGGAAATGCGTAGAGAGAGTGAGAGTGAGTACAAAGGAGTACAAAGGAAATCAAGCAACAACAGATCTAGTGACCCTTCTAGGTTGCTTGTCCTCCAAAACACGGAGGATCAAGTGTCCAAACAGTGGTTTAGGGTGGGTAAGGGAACATTGGAAAGGGAATTACTGCCCTGGAACTAATGTCCGTGAGAGAGAGAGAGAGAGAGAGAGAGAGAGAGAGAGAGAGAGAGAGAGAGAGAGAGAGAGAGAGAGAGAGAGAGAGAGAGAGAGAGAGAGAGAATACAAGGCGATGAAGAGAACAAACTTAGAAGAAGAAGACGTGGAAGAAGAAGAGTAAAATATCTTGGCCTCTGCTCGTAACCATAAAAACGTCAAAAGGTTGGTGGCTCTCCCATTTCTTACGGAGATTAACGAAATGGGTGTTGATTTTTAAGGGGAGATGGGCGTATTTGTTTGTTTGTTTGTTGTTTTATCTTTTTATTATTGTTTAGTTTCCTCCCTAGACCTCCATCAAGCTGTAAAAAGCACTCCCTAGACCTCCCTTCAAGATCAATTTTTAAATTTATCGGTAGAAAAATGTCCTAGCCGAAGGCCGGTTCCTCTTAAAATTACAGGCTCGCTATCGCTCGCCAGGAAAAAATCGACACCTAAATGGCACGAAAGGTATTAAGATTGACAAAGAAATGGGGCGTAAATTCCTAAAATCACCAAAGTAATGGGCCGAACGTTTTAAAATCTAAAAACCCATGGGGTTAAACACGAGGGAGAAGAGGGGGGGGGGGCCAGAACACCGGCCCATCTCCCTTGAATATATTATTATATTATATTATTATATTGCTCTCCGATTCCAACAGGTATTTTTTAAACTGAATTAAGCTAATGGCTGCAAGGATTAGAAAGGTGGAAAGAAAATGGATTGCAGAAGAGAATAGTTATACCCTGTTCCAAATAAATAGGCCAAAACACGATCATTATAGGGCCCACCTCGATTTTGGTTCTCTCTCTCTCTGGGTTGTATACATTCGGCACCATTCAGCCTACTGTTTTAAGACGTGTATTCCCATCCAGGTGTTATTTTTTCCCTGACGAGAGGTAGCGAGCCAGCATATTTTTAAACATGTTTTGACAGCAGTCTAAATTTGTACATTTTTCGAAAGAAAAATTTCTCCGGCTCAGCCGGATTTCTCCATACAATGCTGGCTCGCTATCGCTCGCCAGGAAGAAATCGACACCTGGATGGGGATAAACGTTTTAAAACAGTTGGCTGAATGGGGCCGAATGGATACAAGCCAGAGAGAAAAAAAGAAGGTCACCCCCTTAACCTCTATAGCCCACAAACGACTAGAGTAATTGAGATAATATTTCTACCATGTGGGAAGGGTCTGCCAGGGAATAGGTGTAGAAATGTACAGCCCATTTGCTCTAGCCCTATTTGAGTTATAGAGGTTAGAGGTTCACGATGTCTGGCCTATCTATTTGGAACAGGGTATACAGTATAGTGTCGGATTTTAATGTAGCTTAAAGTCAGGATATCAACATAAAATTGGCGGAAGGCATAACTTCGCTCCTACTACGTGATTATAATAGTATGGAAGTCAAATTGATATGATTGAATTACAATAATAATTTGCTATAAAAACCTTGGTGTATAATATATATTCCCTACCGCATAATAAATTATTAAACAGTTTGTGGATGTGGAAGAATTTGAAGACATTAAATAATTTGAGGGTGATGAATAATTTAAGGATGTTGAATTATTGGAGGATGTTGAATGACTAGAGGATGTTGAATAATTTGGGATTGTCGAATACTTTGAAAATGTTGAATAATTTGGGATTGACATGATTTAGGATTGTTGAATAATTTGGGATTGTCAAATTATTTAGGATTATTGAATAGTTTGGGATTATTAAATGATTTGAGGATGTTTAACAATTTGAGAATGTTGAATAATTTGAGAACGTTGAATACTATAAGGACTTTGAATAATTCGATCAAGTCAAATAAGATAAAGATGTTGAATATTATGAGGAATTTGAAAAACTTGAGGTTGACAAAATTGACGATTTTGAAAATGTTGAATAATTTGAAGATGTTAAATATTTTGAGGATGTTCAATAATGTGATGTTGGTGAATAATGTAAGAATGACGAATAATGTTAGAATGTTGAATAATGTGATGTTGGTAAAAACAAAAATTGAGAATGCTAAATAACATAAGAACATTTAATAAATTGTGGATGGTGAATAATACGATAACTGAATAATATTATTAAATAATATATAATTATGTATACTAATGTAAAGAGAGAGAAGCTTGGGGGGGGGATGCTGCCACCTGCTCGTTATATCCTGCCTCTAACCCTTCCCTTCCTCCCTATATACGCACATACACATACACACACATACATGCATAATTTCTTACATACACACACACCCTTACTGTCAACATGAACCTAATGTGTGAGGCCTGCTTCCTGTGTGTGTGTGTGTGTGTGTGTGTGAATGAATGGGTTTAGTGTGTGTATTTTGTGTAAATATTGTCTTGTGTGTGTGAACGGGTTTCGTGTGTGTATTATGTGTGAGTATTGTTTGTTTTTCGTGTGTATGTTTGTATATGTGGAAAGGTATTTATTGCATAATTCTGCTTAAAGTAGTATTTTGTGAATCGAGAGAGAGAGAGAGATTAAAGACACACAGGTGTCCGGGAAAGGAGGATTATATATTTGCAGGTGCAGGTATAAAAGGTCTAGTGATTAGAATATTGTCCTCTCTCTCTCTCTCTCTCTCTCTCTCTCTCTCTCTCTCTCTCTCTCTCTCTCTCTCTCTCTCTCTCTCTCTCTCTCTCTCTCTCTCTCTCTCTCTCTCTCTCTCTCTCTCTATCTCTCTCTCTCTCTCTCTCTCTCTTTCTCTCTCTCTCTCTCTCTCCTCTCTCTCTCTCTCTCTCTCTCTCTTCTCTCCTCTCTCTCTCTCTCTCTCTCTCTCTCTCTCTCTCTCTCTCTCTCTCTCTCTCTCTCTCTCTCTCTCTCTCTCTCTCAAATATATATTCATACATACACATTAATGTATATAATTCCTTTAATAAGGCTACGTACATTAAAGCAATTCTTTTTAAACCAGAAATACTAAACGTAAATTGAAGTTTATAATACAGTCTTAATTCATCTGAAAATCCTGTGTAAGAAGTTCGTGAAAAAGCACCTGAAATTTACTTATTTATGTTTACAATGTGTAAGTGAACCAGATACTAAATACGTTAATTAAATATTGTGCCCAGTTTGATCACACGTATGTGTTCTATTATCTACACACAAACACACACAATCACACATATATACCGTATATATATATATATATATATATATATATATATATATATATATATATATATATATATATATATATAATGGAAACCGATACTCAGTGTCTTATAGTTTTAAGATTATCTCAGCCATCCTTGATCAAACCGAGAACAAGCCAGCCAGCCACTAGGTCAAGCCCTAAAAGCCCTTCACTACCTACCACGCTATTTATTTTATTCGGGCTGTGTTATTAACTTCTGATTTTATTAACCGTAGATTGGATGGTCGGACGTAAAAGGGAGATTTAAGGAAGGTTGTACCTCTTTATTTGCTAGGGGTCCTTCCTAAGTTGTATGAAATAATCTAGTGTTAGATAGATAACATTAAAAGAATCTCAGTTACCGATAGGGCTAAGAGCTCTTTAATACCCATGACTGTTTTTCGCATCCATTCTGCTTATTTAATTAATTTATATATGATATTTTACGAATCCAAAGGGGTAACATAACAAAAATATCTCAATCAACCCTCTAACTCCCACAAACTCTTCCTCTCAAGCTGAATAAAATCGTCTAGTGGTAGCAAAATCAAATGAAGAACAGCGTCAACGTCTAGTTGAAGCCCCCAAGAGCCCAGACCAAGGCCACTTCATAAGGCCTCGAACCCCACTTGCTCCCCCCGTCAAGGACCCTCTGTGATCCCAATAAGAAGAGGGTTGGATCCCCTCCTCTGTCGCGAGCACAGTCATATACATATATAAAATTGTACCTGGTGTTTGTTGAGAAGGTAGGGCAGGGGTGAGAGAGAGAGAGAGAGTGCGTGGGTGTGTGTGTGTGTGTGTGTGTGTGTGTGTGTGGGTGTGTGTGGTGTGTGGGTGGGTGTGTGTGTGTGTGTGTGTGTGTGTGTGTGTGTGTTGTTTTAAGTATTATATCATACCAGTCGTAATACCAACAGTAATACAAAAGAGACTAATACAATATAATACCAAAATATGCGATATTTTGCTTGTTACTTATTTTATGAGTATAATAAATTCGATATAAATACATTTTAGAGTATTATGACAAATAATGAAGATAGTTATTTCTATACATTACAAAGTAAGTTAGCTTATAGTCTAGCCCCTAGAAATAATATATCTTTTTAGCCACTAATATTCATTTACGTTGTATTATATTTATACATTTGTTGTTCCACCCCGTCCCCAGCTAACTTAAATGGAAATACGCCTAACGGCCTTATTGGACTATCCTTAGTTGAAATTATGCATATTCTGGTACACATGTCATATTCGAAACATATGTTGTACCAACATTGTAAAATTGCTAACTTGAATAAACATTATAATAATAATAATTATTATTATTAATAATAGTAGTAGTATTATAACACGGATGTAATGTTAGCCGTTTACATACAAACCTGTTAATTGGTGGAGCCCCTTTCGAATAAAGTTAAAAGCACATCACCGGTACTGACAGAGTTAATGAAAGCCAAGGCAACAACAATATATATATTCTCTCTCTCTCTATCTCTGTCTCTCTCTCTCTCTCTCTACCCCCGGAAAAGCCCTCCCACAACCCCACCCAATCAAACTCCACCCGCACAGTTAAGAGAAATAAATAACCCCGCCCAACCCTTCCAAGTCCATCACAACCATTTAAACGAAACCGTCAACCCCAATGGCCCACAAGTTGCGAAATTTACCTACCTGGACCACAAAAACAAACTAAACAACCCACCCAACCCATCCAAGCCAACCCAACCAACTGAATGAATTTGACAACCCGCCGCGGCTTCAAGTCACAACCCCAAAACCCATCCCCAATAAGAAAAACAAATCCAGCGCATGCTGAGAGAAATTATATAATAATAATATCCATAAATGCCTGCTCAATAAGAAACAAAATAGACGAACTCAAATGTCTGTTATTAAATGAGAAAGTTGACGTTATTTGTATAACTGAAACACATCTGAACCTTAAAAATAAAGATCTACTTCATGAATATCACATAGAGCCATATAAATGTTTTCATAAAGACCGTAACAATGGAAAACAAAGAGGAGGGGTTGCAATGTACGTTGCAACCTACTTAAACCCAGTTGAGGTGACTCTCCCCGAAAGTAATGCAGAAATAAATTAGTGTGCGTCAAAATAAATACAAAAAACATGAACTTAAATATCACTACAGCGTACCGACCACCGAGACTAACTGTTGCCGATGATACAATTTTTTATGAAATACTAGGAGAAGAAAAACCCTTAATTCCGACCGAAACCGTTTTACTAGGTGACTATAACCTCCTCCCTAATAGACTGGAATACCCAAAAAACAGTTTACTAGGGACTATAACCTCCCCTAAAGAATACAAAAACAGTTTACTAGTGTGACTATAACCTAATGGAATATGAAAACATATTGACGATAACCCTAATAGACTGTTGACCGAAAACAGTTTTACTAGTGAATAATAGACTGGAATACCCTGACCGGAAAACAGTTTTACTAGGTGACTATAACCTCCCCCTAATAGACTGGAATACCCTGACCGGAAAAAATGCTGAGTCACGCCTAATGACAAGCTTCATCCAGGACAATTTTTTGACTCAACACGTAAAACAGCCGATGCGAGACAGGAATATATTAGACCTCGTAATCACTACCCAAGAAAATCTATTATCAAACCTGGATGTAGGTGAACATCTGGCAACGTCCGATCATAAAATCTTAAGAATCAACGTTATAAGCAAATATTCCTCAGTAAAAACAACAGGAATGGTTTCGGACTTCAAAAACGCAAATTATGACGGACTTAAGGATTCGCTATCAAACATACACTCAAACCTCATAAATATAAACGAAGTAAATGAACTATGGGGACATTTTAATTCTACAATTACAGAAGCGCATAAACAATTTGTACCCATGAAACCAAAACGTAATACGAAATCAAGTATGCCCCCTTGGTACAGTAGAGACATTGGCCAGGCAATAAGGAAAAGGAATCAACTCCCCAAACTTGTACAAAATAACACAAACACTGAAGTAATTAAAACTTGTACACAAATAGTAGAAGGGAAGTGAAAAAAATAATTAGGGCGAACAAACAAAATTACGAAATGACTATTGCCAGAGAAAGTGCCACAAACCCCCAAAAATTATACAGTTACGTAAATAAAAATAAACAGATCAAAAGCGGAATCGGACCGCTAATAGAAGATGGCCAGACAATAACAGGTGACACAAACACGGCAAATCTGCTCAACAAATATTTTGGCTCAGTTTTCACAGAAGAAATTATCGATCATACCCTTGAAAATAACACCTCGACTCATGTGATAGGAGATTTCACCATCAGTGTTAGCGAAGTACAAAGCAAATTGAGTAATTTAAATGTAAATAAGACCCCGGGACCCGACATGCTCCACCCGAAAATAATTAAGAATGTTAGGGACGAAATAGCAAAACCCCTGACACAACTATTTAACTTATCATTACTACAGGGGATTGTACCGAGTGATTGGAAAGATGCGAACATTACGCCGATATACAAGAAGGGTAGCAAGGCCAAAGCGAGTAATTACAGACCAATTAGTCTAACTTCAATTGTAGGAAAAATCATGGAAAAAATCCTTAGAGATAAGATAGTAGATTACCTCGAATCAAACAACCTAATCAAAAATAGTCAACACGGCTTTAGATCAAATAAGTCATGCCTAACAAATTTGATTGAATTTTATAACAAACTATTCACATATAACGACATGACGAAATCACTAGATATAATCTTCTTGGACTTTCAAAAAGCTTTCGACAAGGTGCCTCACCGAAAACTATTGGCTAAACTGGAGAGGATAGGTATCAAAGGTGAAATTCATTCTTGGATAACAAATTGGCTTCCAGACAGAAGACAGAGAGTGGTGGAAAATGGAGTGGAATCGGAGTGGGAGCCTGTCACTAGTGGAGTTCCACAGGGTTCAGTCCTTGGACCGGTCCTGTTTCTCATTTACATTAACGATATTGATGTAGGGGTAAACAACACCATTTTCAAATTCGCCGACGATACAAAAATAGGAAATACAGTCCTGAACGAAGATGATAGAAATGCGTTGCAATCTGATTTAAACAAGATATCAGAGTGGTCGAAAAAATGGCAGATGCCCTTCAATGTCGATAAATGTCAGGTGCTGCAGGTTGGTAGCAGAAATATGAAATACAAATACGAAATGAATGGCAAACAAATAAAAACCGCAACGGTAGTAAAAGACCTAGGGGTACTAATATCTGAAAACCTAAAAAACTTCCGACCAATGTATAGCAGCTGCAAATAAGGCAAACATAGCATTGGGCTTTATTAAACGAAAATTTACATATAAACATGAAAACGTAATAGTGCCACTGTTCAAAAGTATGGTGAGGCCCCACCTTGAATATGGTGTGCAGTTCTGGTCACCTTATCTGATCAAGGACATCGTAAGACTCGAGTCAGTACAGCGTAGAGCGACGAAGATGATACCCTCATTAAGAAATAAACCATATGAAGAAAGACTTAAACGATTGAACCTGTTCTCATTAAAAAAGAGGAGGTTGAGGGGTCAGCTTATTGAGTGCTTTAAGATACTAAAAGGTTTCGACAAAGTCGATGTAAATGCACTATTCACATTAAACAATACTAATCAAACTCGCGGAAATGGAATGAAATTAAAAACCAAAAAGGCAAACCTAGATGTCACAAAGAGTTTCTTCACCTACAGTGTGGCGACAGAGTGGAATAAACTACCAGCGATAGTGGTGGAGAGCGACACAATAAACGCTTTCAAGGGAAGGCTTGACCTCTATCTGCAGAGGGCTGGGGTGATATGAAAAAAAAAAAATGTATGTGTATGTACTGTACAGTATGTATATATATACTGTATATATATGTATGTATGTATGTATGTGTATATGTGTGTGTATGTGTGTATATGTATGTACCGGTGTATATATATATATATATATATATATATGCATATATACATGTATAGTTTGTAAGGCCAGACTGCCTAGTAAGGACCTTGAGGTCTGTGTATCTATGTAGCTCTATGTAGCTCTCTCTCTCTCTCTCTCTCTCTCTCTCTCTCTCTCTCTCTCTCTCTCTCTCTCTCTCGCTCTCGCTCGCCAGCCGGTATTGAATGGACCGGCCCCAATCCCTCATACGCTTGCCGGTTCGTAAGGACTCGCACCCGTGACGTTATGTGGCGATCCCTTGCAACAGATCGCATCGCGTCGCGTCTCGGGTAACGTAACAGAGAGAGAGAGAGAGAGAGAGAGTGTGTGTTTGTTAGAAGGGAGTGAAGAAATAGAGTGCTCGGTACAGATAGATTGATGAAATAATATAATTATATATAGACAGCAAGCGGACAGACAAACATACTTATATTTAAGTTATTAACACTAAAAGTATTTAAATGTAAAGTAGCATATGACTGAGAGTGTACAATTAAACCTATTATAAAGCTAGGTTTTAGGATACGTACTTTTGCAACGCATGTTTACATAGTCTGTAACATCATTTTTGGTGTACAAAAATGCTAGTAATATATACAGTATATACTCTGAAGGAGAGGTGGAGGTAGAGAGGTTTGGGAAAACGTGTTAAGCGTATAAATCAATATTAACGCACAAAATAGCTTAGCATATTGACAGAAAACACGAAGCCACTTAAACCAGTCGAGATAATTATTTTTCTGATAGTATTCTAGAGAGAGAGAAAGATTGATTGATTGAGAGAGTGAGAGTGAGTGGGCTTTTGATGAATTGTCAAACAAAAAGGGATACTAATTAGAGTTATCTCATATCCTCAAGCTAGAAAAAAATCATATCGGTTTCTACACCTTTATTGAAGTATCAGAGAGAGAGAGAGAGAGAGAGAGAGAGAGAGAGAGAGAGAGAGAGAGAGAGAGCGCGCGCGCAGTTCCAGGCTTTATTTGGTTGATGGTGATGATGCCGAATATAGTTAGGGTTCGAGGCATCATTTCCGACCACCCTCATATTGCTTACTTCATTAATACTCTATCTCTCTCTCTCTCTCTCTCTCTCTCTCTCTCTCCAGTTTGT
This sequence comes from Paralithodes platypus, assembly GCA_032716605.1. Classification (NCBI taxonomy): domain Eukaryota; kingdom Metazoa; phylum Arthropoda; class Malacostraca; order Decapoda; family Lithodidae; genus Paralithodes; species Paralithodes platypus. The sequence goes on from CM064545.1 coordinate 31,111,553, forward strand.
ATGTTTTTATACCTGTCTATACAGGTATATGTATTTATGTATCCGTCTGTCTGTCAATCAATCAATATATCTATCTATCTATCTGTTCATAATAATATATCTATCTATCTATCCATATATATCTATCTATCCATATATCTATCTATCTATATATCTATCTATCTATCAATCTACAGTATCTATCTGTCTGTCTATCTATTTATCTATCTAGTTCTCGGTCTATCAATATATCGATTCATATTTCTATTTGTTTACCCATCTTTCTTTCTTTCTGTATGCATCTCTATCTATCTATTTAGTTCTTCTCCTACAACACTATTTACATGCCTATAGTAATAATACGAATAGCCCTTTGTTTAATCTTATACGTAGAACACCCCTTCTATATATTCGCTATTAACCCTTTCAAGATACGATGATGTATTTTTTTCCCGATTTCTGGCTATTATTAGACGATTGTATTCAGCTTAGGAAGGGTAAGTGGAATTCAGAAGGTTAAGGGGAGACTTGACTTGTTTATGTTTTCATTAATTCTTTTATTTCTATATTTCTTCGTTCCTTGCTAGGACCTCCATCAAGCTTAGAAACCCCCCTAGACAAGATAAGTTGTAAATTTTCGGTAGAAAAATTTCCCGGCCGAAGGCCGCTTCCTCTTAAAATTTCAGGCTCGCTATCGCTCGCCAGGAAAAAAATCGACACCTAAATGGCACGAAAGGCCTTACAATTGACAATGAATCGGGGCGAAAGGTATTAAAATCGCCAAACTAATGGGCCGAACGTCATAAAATCTGAAAACAAATGGGGCTAAACACGAGGAAGAAGGGGGACCAGAAAACCGGTCTGTCTCCCCTTAACTGATATAGTATTTACCTCTTTCATTCCCGCAGAGCCTTTCGTAACTGTATACAATCATCTAATGATAGCCAGAAGAAAAACTGTTAAAAATGCGTCACAGTTCTCAAGGGGTTAGGAGTGGTGTAAAAATAGCCCTCGTTTTCTAATTATCTAGTATTTTCTTCCTGCGAGACTTACATAGCACTTCCTGTCATTATCTACTCCATTTACATATATATATCTCTCTCTCTCTCTCTCTCTCTCTTCTCTCTCTCTCTCTCTCTCTCTCTCCTCTCTCTCTCTCTCTCTCTCTCTCTCTCTCTCTATAAAGGGGGGATGGTTCATTTTTAGGTCGATATTTTCATTTATTTGTTTATGTTTCTAGTTTCCTCCCTATAGCTCTATCAAACCTTAAAACAAAATCATTTAGACCCCCCTTCTAGATTATTGTGTACATTTTTCGGTAGAAAAATTTTCCGGCCTAAGGCCGGTTCTTCCAAAATTACAGGTTCACTATCATTCGCCAAGACAAAAATCGACACCTAAAGAGGACGAAAGGTCTTAATATGGACAAAGAAAAGGGGCGAATGGTCTTAAAATCGACAAAATAATGGGGCAAACGTCTTAAAATCTGGGGTAAGCATGAGAACAAAGGTGACCAGAAAAACGTCCATCTCCACTTAAAATATATATACTACTATACTACTACTATTACTAATACTACTACTACTACCACCACCACCACCACACTCCTACTACTACTACTACCACTATTATTATTAGGGGTTCGAGCCCTAGCGGGGAACCCCTATTGTAATCATTAAATCTTCTTATTCTTCCAAATTATTTTTCCACAAAGCTGTTTACGCAATAACTCTGGAACCGCTTTTCGAATCGGGACCAAGCTTTCACACAGGGGTCGTTTTTGTATTGGGCAACTTTTGATATGTTAAACATCCAAAATGGCGGCCAAACAGATCCGTGGCAGCCGTTTTCCCGAAAATTTAAAACTTAAATACCGTCTTCCCACCGAAGAAAATTATTGGGCTTTGGTATAATTATGGACTCCACTACTAATGATCCGCAAATGTTATGGAAAAGGTTTTGCTTTGCACGTGGGTTTTTTTTCGGCAATCTTGAAAAAACTCGAATTCCACTTAAAAATCAAAATGTTTAAAACTACGCCTATGATCAAAGCCATTTGTGCGTAGGAAATAGTAAATAGAAGTAATATTTGTAAAATGTGCACCATTTTTTTTTTTGACTGTTCTATTATGGTCACAACATTTTACTACACGTTTTACTGTCACCAATATTATGTTGGAGTGGATACATTGTGGAATAATTTGGCTAGCTTTGTGGTAGAGTGTGACACAGTCGCAATAGTGAAATAAGTTTCAATTCTACACAATAAGTAGACTGGAGCTCTCTTCCGTAATCTATGTTGCCCTCATCCTATGATTTAAACTGCTTCAAGTTCCGTGTGTCCATATATTGTGACTCTAACGTACACCTTGAATTTGGCTCCCTATTTCTCTTTCAACTTTGGTAGAGACACTTGTCACAGCCAATATTGCCTTTTGTGTCCTTCATACACATAGAACAAATATATACAAACATATAACTTTTGTTGAAATCGGAGACTGACTCTCACAATATTTTCACATGGAATCTCTGGTATATGTTAATTCAGCCTGCGACTCCATCTATATAATGCTAGTTGTTTACTATACAGGTACAGTGTATGTTATATGTTACTGTAATGTTGGAAAGGCTCTTGTTATGAGTGTTGTCTGTAACTAATTAAACCAGCTCTCTCATCCTGAGCATGTGATAATATTCACATTATAATTGCAACACTGGTCTACTGCACCTCCGACGTCTGCCATTGCAGGGAGGGGTTGAGGGACTATGGGGATAAGTGGAAAACACATTCAACATTTATTTCACACAAGTTAAAAAGTTAGAATATGATGAACAGCAAACCTGTGGTAAATGTTAATATTGGTAACAGTAACATGCGTAGTATAATGTTGTGACCATAATAGAACCAAGATACATAGACTAAGTTAGTCTATGTATCTTGAATAGAACAGTCTACAACAAAATTGGTGCACATTTTACAAGTTTCAACACTTAGTTACATTTCCGGAACTATTGGCATTCACTACTTAAAAAGACGACTATAATTAGACCATAAAGGTGTTTTAGATACGACTATAATTTATTTTTAATTTTAGCCAATCATCAAATTATTATGATAGCCAGAACAAATTATACAAGCAGACAGTATATATTTAGTTCGGCAATACTGGTTTTTCATAAATGGTCATAAATTATACTTGTTTTCATAGTTTTGTTATAATAACGTTAAGCAGTATATAAATGTTTAGCTAAAACATTATTTCTTCTCGCAGCAACTAACTAATATTAGATTTACTTCAAGAAGGATTTTAGACTTTTTAATATACACATTTTTTTTCAATCTTTAAACTCGTTGATAAACTAAGTAAAATAGATACAATTGTCTGGCGGAAGAGCGATTTAACAGTTTTATTTTATAAACGAAATAAATAAAATGTGATTAGAAGAAAAATAATCATGTGTTAAACTATCGTGTTGTTGATGATAATATGCTGGACTGTCTTGTCTGGAGCGGTGTCAACTCTATAGCCCGAGTCTCGTGTTCAAACCACCAACTCAAGAAGAAACCCGGCCTACATTATTATTATTAATAGTATTATTATTTTTATTATTATCGTTATTGATATTGTTATTATTATTATGTTGTTTATTATTATTATTATTATTATTATTATTATTATTATTATTTACGCCAACTGACAGAAGATACGTGGATGAGATTCATTAGGCACCCCCTAGGGGATCAGTCCGTCTGGCAATAGATAAACAGATGAGTAATCATAATAACAACAAAGTATGCTTAAATAGACCCATTAACGTTGATAATATCAGCCAGTTAACGCTAGCGTGTTGAGTAGAACTACCATCTCTCACCGCAAGGTCTGTAGTGCGAGCCTCTACTCCCTCCCCGTTGAGGGAGCTGGACGGAGCGTCTACAACAAATTAGACATGTTAACTGGTTAGGTTATTACCGAATTCTGACCCGGACAAATTATCCGGTGATTAACAAATCCAGTTGTTGCCCTTATCTGGGCTGACTGTGTCCCTGCTATTAACTGGGATACCTGGATACAAGAGTTCAATGTAATGAAAAACCATGAATGAAAAACAATGTAATGAAAAGTAAGTCCCACCAGGTGGGACTGGGTCACCAAACCCAAGTTAAATTAATTATTATCCACCAACCAACTTTATCCCTTAACTCGATTAATGAAATTAACAAACACATGTGGCAGTCCGGGGATTCGAAACTAGGATGCTCACACCGAAAATCAACACACTCCTGCATTGCACCACGAAGACAAAAAAAGAAAGGTGGACAAGCCTACGATTTATTATGCAGTTTCGAATCCTGCATATCAATCTAAGCATGTACACACTTTCAACTGCGCATAATAGGCTATGCATAGGTGAAAGAAAATAGTAATTAATGGGGCACTTAACCCTAGGGAAGGCCTCTCGATAAACTACTACTGAACCTGAATTAATTATTATGTTTCTTTCCACCAACCAACTTTACTCCTAAACTCGATTAATTAAATTAACAAACACATGTGGCAGTCCGGGGATTCGAACCTAGGATGCTCACACCGAAAATCAACACACTTATGCATTGCACCACGAAGACAGTTAAAGAAAGGTGGACAAGCCTACGATTTATTATGCAGTTTCGAATCTGCATATCAATCTAAGCATGTACACACTTCCAAGGTTAAGGCCGGGGATAAAAAAACATTCAACACTAATATTTGGTATTGATAAATACGTCAATGTAATGAAATGTAATGAAAATGAGAGAGGCAACCTCCCCTCTCTCTCCAACTTTCCCTCCCTTACCCTATATGTCACGAGCTGTGACATAGTCAGTAAAGCGTCAGCTGCTTGGCCAAAGGGCAAGGAGGTGTGAGAGAGAGTCTGAGGTAACCCCTCTATCCCTCTCCAACTTTCCCCCTCCCTAACTTTCTCTTCCTTTTCTAACTTCCTCCTCCCTCCTTCTACCTTCCTCCCCCCTTCTAACTTTTCCCTCCTTCCCTGCCTTCTTTCCAATTTCCTCCTCCTCAACCCCTCATGTAATTTTGTAAGAACTGGCTTGCCGGAAAATGTGTCTACCGAAAAATATACACATTAATCTAGAAGGGAGATATAATGGATGTTAATTTTTAAGTTTGATGAAGGTCTGGGGAGGAAACTAAGCAAAAACAAATAATTAATATATGAAATAGGCCTAATCGACCAACCAATAAACACTTCCCCCTTAAGGGCTAGAATATTATCTTCAACATATTTTTATCTTTTAGAAACCTCGATGAAATAAATATAATATTTTATGTATAGCTAATCAGATGAAGGCTTAATTTGATGAATAATGATTATTCGCCATACTGTTCTTAATCAAAAAATACAAAATGTTACCTTCTCAGTAAATATTAATATTACCTTTGTTTAATGTGAGTTGTTCTAAACATGGACTAACTAAAAATATTGCAATAATAAGCCTTTCAGTAGTCGAGGAAGCCTTTTCACTTTATTCTGGCTATCATTAGATGATTTCACTCAGGTGTGGAAAACAGTCTAGAAATTAAAGGGATAAAAAACTATCTAAAATAACCCTTTAACACCTATAATTCCATACTAAGCTTAATAACCAAACAATCGTCTAGTAACAGACAGAAGGAACTGATAAACTGCGTCATGATCCTCCAGGAGTTATGTTAAGGGGGTTACCGTTTTTTTTTTTATCTTTATCCCTTATATCTCTGTCCTGGCTTGTATCCATTCGGGCCCCATTCAGCCAAACTTTTTAAGACGTTTATCCTATCTAGGTGTAGATTTCGCCTGGCGAGCGATAGCGAGCCAGCATTGTATGGAAAAATCCGGCTCGTCGGAGATATTTTCTATCGAAAAATGTACAATTAGCTTGCTGTCAAAACAAAAATATAATATGCTTGCTCGCTAAAGCTCGCCAGGAAAATATTAACACCTGGATGGGGGTAACGACTTTAAACAGTTAGCTGAATGGGGCCGAAGGATACAGCCAATGAGAGAGGGAGATAAAGAGGAAAACAAAGCGAGGTGGGCTCCCTTAAGAATGTTATCACCTACAGTATTTGATTGTTAAACATTAATGCAGAACCATAATTATACACATATATGAGTGTAATTATACACACATATGAGCGTAATATGTAAATACAAATATAACTAAAACATTCTGGTGAACAAAATACCCTCCAAGTGAACACAAGCGATAACCTGAGATAAAAGAATCATGTGGTCAAAGTTTGCATTGTTGATAATAAGATGCGCGTGTGTCCTGTCTGGAGCGGTGTGAACTCTCAACTCCGAGTCCCGGGTTCGAACCACCAGCTCTGGACAGCAGCGGCATCTTTTATTATTGTTGTTTATTGTTATTATTATTATTATTATTATTATTATATGATTATTATTTTTATTATTTTTATTATTATTATTATTATTATATTTAATGGTATAGCATTGTTGTACATTAATCAGTGGTTCTTACCCATCATAGCCTCACGACATTCAGGTGGCAAGGTTCTGTTCTATATAAAACCGATACGTCTTTGTGTTCAGTTCTTAAGAATCGTTTCGCAGTAGCCAGAATACAGGAAGGCATTGTATTATTACATAGAGGGATTTCTCGGGGTCCTCTTAAGGGGCGATTTCCACTTGAGGGATTTTTTTCTTGACCCCTTCCTCCCTCATGGTTAGCCCATTGCTTTTGATAGTATAGACGTTCGCCCATTAGTTTGGCGATTTTGAGAACTTTTGCCCCATTTATGCAAATTTAGACTTCGTCCCATTAGGTGTCTATTTTTTCCTGGCGAGCGATAGCGAGCCTGTAATTTAAGAGGAACCGGCCTTCGGCTGGGAAATTTTTCTACCGAAAAAATGTACAAATTTATCTTAAAAAGGGGTTTAAGGGGTGTAAAGTTAAGCTTGATGGAGGTCTAGCGAACTAACTAAAAACCTCCCTTAACCCTTTCAATTACAATAGACTTTTCACGATTTTACCGCACTTCCAAATATTTACTTTGGAAAAGAAGGTTATAGTCGATTCAGTACAGGTAGGCCAGAATTCCTGACCCCTAACCCCTGTAACTTGAAATGGGCTAGAGCTGTACATTTTCTAACACCTATTCCCTGGCTGACTCTTCCCAAATGGCGAAAATATGAGCGCCATTACTCTCGCCGTTTAGAGGGGAGATGGGTCGCTTTTTTGGACCCTTTACTCTCTCATGTGTAGCCCCATTCGTGTTCAGATTTTAAGATGTTTGCCTCATTAGTTTGGCGATTTTAAGAACTTTCGCCCCATATCTGTCAATTTTAAGACTTCGTGTCATGTAGGTGTCGTTTTTTTTTCGTGGCGAGCGATAGCGAGCCTGTAATTTAAGAGGAATCAGCTTTTGGGCGGGAAATTTTTCTATCGAAATTTTTTACAAATTTATCTTGAAGGGGGATCTAGGGGGTGTCTTTTTAAGGTTGATGGAGGTCTAGGAAGGAAACTAACACAAATTATAGAAAGATTAATATACAAGCAAATCATTGAGGTTAATGTTTAAGAGTTTTGGCCAACCTACAATGAATGGACTATAGTTGAGATGTGTTTGATCCTTTGATTTACGATCATTCCTAAGCTTAACAAAATCATACGTTGGAAACAACACAAATACCAGCATCAGATTGAAAGGGAATAGACATTAATTAATTATATTTATCATCATCATCATCATCACCATCACTATCATCATAGTATCACCATCACCATCACTACCATCATCAGTATGTTCATCAATCATAGAAATGCAATCTATTTCGACCCCCTCCCCCCCCCCCTTTTTTTTTTTTTTTTTTTTTTTTTTTTTTTTTTTTTTTTTTTGTGCAATCTGATGAGAATGTATGCGCAAGGGTAAAAGCCGAGTAATCACACCCGAGTCGCTTTTTCCCTCAACATTTATCCTCAACACCGGTCTGGCCGGGCTTAGGAACGCGGTCAGCATTTAAAGGAATTTCGGGTACCCAAATTCATCTACCATTAGTCTAGTTTCCGGTTACCAGTGCACAAAATATTCCAGAAATGTCTGCCAGAAAAAATGGTTGATCATCGAATGTTGACTATAAAAGCTCTCGGTGTGATGATCGGCTTAAGAGGCTTGCATTGCCTCCGTGGTCAAACCTAGGCCCACCACATCATTATTCCTGATACTGTCTCTTCAAACCATCATTTGATCCTCTAACCCCCCCCCCCTCTCTCCCCTCTATCCGTCATCTCTAACTCTCTCCTCTCTCTATCTCTCTATCTCTCTCTCTCTCTCTCTCTCTCTCTCTCTCTCTCTCTCTCTCTCTCTCTCGCTCCCCCCCCCAAAAAGCCCAAACTAGGATTTATTAAAACGAAACCTTTAGTTAAAGTTATTAAATCGGCTATGATCCCATTAAATGAAAATGGCCGAATATTGAGTGGTTGCTACAGTTTTGGTTCCTACGTCAGACTCAAACGGGCATTGTAGAGACTCCAACATCCCGGATATCATACCCCGAGAGCGACAAAAAGCATAATACCATCATTGAGAAAAACACCATACTACTAAAACACCATCCTACTAAAACACGCATATCTACCTAAACACCATATACTAAAACACACATGACTACTAAAATTACTATAAACGTTTTTTAAAATTTGATTTCACTCAAAAAAACGATGTTAGATGGGGGGCATTTATCTTCTCATTATCTAGTCTCAGATCGCCAGTATGGCTTCCTTAAGGGTCGCTTACTGGTGATTCTTCTTTAATATTTTACTAACTCTTGGGTCAATCCGCCTCTTCGGTGACTTCAAGTGAGGACCTATTTCTATTGTGCTAGGACATCATCGACAGGCCTTCGATTAGAGGTCATGGCACCAAATCTCTTAATATTCTAAAACTACCCTCCTTGGATTTATATCCATCCAATCTTTGTGCCTTTGTCTCTAATTTCCTTTCCGGCCATGTTCATAGCTGCCGGTTCGTGGGGACAGCCATTGCGTTCACTTCTTCATCCTATCCAAACTCTGCGTTGTTTACCTCAGCAGGCTCTGTCCTATCTCCTATTCGCTTTCTAATTTTCATAAATGATCTTCTCAAAGAATGTACCTCCATGAAGTCCTAGCCATTCATATGCAGGCACGACTCTACCTTACACATATTTACAATAGTTTCCCAGAACGCCCCCAGCAAGCAATCCCTCAAAAGCAAAAACGTAATGCAAGCCATTACAGCACTTCTCTTTCTGAGATAATTACCATTTCCAATTGGGGCAGAGGAAAAACCTTGTTACCTATTTAATGCTTCCAAAAACCGATGTTCTCACATCTATCTACCCGCATCGTGAACTCCCAGAGGGACTTCATCCCTAATTTGGAAAACAAGTATAAAACAATCAACCCTTCATTCTTCTCATCAAGTGTTATCGGTGTCTCTTTTTCTTCTGCTCTCTCTTGGAAGGACCATATTACCAGTATTGCTAAGGCAGCCGCCCATGAAGCTGGCGTGCTGCTCAACCTGCCTCAAGGGTTCTTTACCCCTGCACAGCCTCTTGCTCTGTACAGGGGGCACAGTGCATACTCGTATTGAGTATTGTTCACATGTGTGGGGAGGATCCTGCTACAACGAACCTCAACCTTATGCACCCAAGCATAACTTCTTCAGACATAATGTAGTCAAAGGATAAGCCGTTCGTATCACTTAACTCCCGTCCTACCCACCCCGACTATCTCAGCAACAAATCTCTACCCTCTCTTCCGCCGCAATGTTGCATACTCTCTAGCTATTCTATACGCTACTATAATAATCGAGTGTTCCTCAGAGCTCTTCTCAGGCATTACCAACCCCTCCTATACGTAGGGTACGTCATAGTACCCGTCCTTGCAAACCACACATCACCATCCCTCATTCTGTACCAAAACTCTCCAACTCCAAGAATATGAAACGTTACTCCCATCTTTCTTCGTATATTTCCAACAGCTGAGTCTCCTGGACACACTCTCTCTCTGAATACCATCTGTCCCTCATCTTATGAACCCTTAAATTGTTTCAAAACTCCATGTGTCCAAAGACATTTTGGCTTGAACGTTCCTTGATTTTTGGTCCTCACACTGTCACTCTTTTAACTTCTGGGGGAGGCACTCGTCCACAGTGCCAGGTTTTGCCTTTTGTCTCCATCATCCACATATGACAGAAATATATAAAAAAGAAACTCAAGCGGAGTGTTTCAAGATATACATGGATTTGACACAATTCGGAGTACACTTCACGCCAATCACTAATTCCTACAAAAAGACACTCACAGCAAACACGCGATCTGAACCTTTAAACAACCCTTGGTAGCGACACCGCAGACACCCTAGACTGTGGTCAAAATCATAGTGTCTTCTTAATTACAGAATATATAAGTCTGTCGTAAGCGAGTGGAACAAATTGGCCAAAGGGAGTTTGGTGTGGTAGGAGAGCAAGTACAATTGCAATATCATTTTCAAAGAGGGCAGACCTAAACCATTATATCTAGACGGAGGCTGGAGTAATTGTTAAGAGCCAAAAGAATATATAATAATACAAAAGATATATGGGAATGGTATCTTTTACATTAAGTTTCCCAATCTTGCCCTTCTGAATTATTAAAAATTTGCAGTAGGATATATTCTTCTGAAACACTTATTGGGGTAATTGTTCTGACTATGTTTCTTGTCGACCCAAAATTCAGAGGGATTGGTGATGCGTGGGGGAGAGAGAGCTTGGCTGTGTTATTACCCTTGTCATTTAAACCCTAGTGAGCATATACTTTTCTTCAAGAGATATAAGTAAGGCCGGACTGCCTTAATAGGAACGGCAAAGTTCTATGTAG
>CM064545.1:31122533-31165033 GCA_032716605.1 Paralithodes platypus
GTCAATCAATCAATATATCTATCTATCTATCCATCTGTCTACCTATCTATCCATATATCTATCTATCTATCCATATATCTATCTATCTATCCATATATCTATCTATCTATATATCTATCTATCTATCAATCTATCTACTTATTATATTATCTATAGGTATCTATGTCTGTCTATCTATTTATCTATCTAGTTCTCGGTCTATCAATATATCGATTCATATTTCTATTTGTTTACCCATCTTTCTTTCTCTCTGTATGCATCTCTATCTATCTATTTAGTTCTTCTCCTACAACACTATTTACATGCCTATAGTAATAATACGAATAGCCCTTTGTTTAATCTTATACGTAGAACACCCCTTCTATATATTCGCTATTAACCCTTTCAAGATACGATGATGTATTTTTTTCCCGATTTCTGGCTATTATTAGACGATTGTATTCAGCTTAGGAAGGGTAAGTGGAATTCAGAAGGTTAAGGGGAGACTGGACTTTTTTATGTTTTCATTAATTCTTTTATTTCTATATTTCTTCGTTTCCTTGCTATACCTCCATCAAGCTTAGAAACCCCCCCTAGACAAGATAAGTTTGTAAATTTTTCGGTAGAAAAATTTCCCGGCCGAAGGCCGCTTCCTCTTAAAATTTCAGGCTCGCTATCGCTCGCCAGGAAAAAAATCGACACCTAAATGGCACGAAAGGCCTTACAATTGACAATGAATCGGGGCGAAAGGTATTAAAATCGCCAAACTAATGGGCCGAACGTCATAAAATCTGAAAACAAACGGGGCTAAACACGAGGAAGAAGGGGGACCAGAAAACCGGTCTGTCTCCCCTTAACTGATATAGTATTTACCTCTTTCATTCCCGCAGAGCCTTTCGAAGCTGTATAAACTCGTCTAATGATAGCCAGAAGAAAAACTGTTAAAAATGCGTCACAGTTCTCAAGGGGTTAGGAGTGGTGTAAAAATAGCCCTCGTTTTCTAATTATCTAGTATTTTCTTCCTGCGAGACTTACATAGCACTTCCTGTCATTATCTACTTCATTTACATATCTCTCTCTCTCTCTCTCTCTCTCTCTCTCTCTCTCTCTCTCTCTCTCTCTCTCTCTCTCTCTCTCTCTCTCTCTCTCTCTCTCTCTCTCTCTCTCTCTCTCTCTTTAAAGGGGGGATGGTTCATTTTTAGGTCGATATTTTAATTTATTTGTTTATGTTTCTAGTTTCCTCCCTATAGCTCTATCAAACCTTAAAACAAAATCATTTAGACACCCCTTCTATATTATTGTGTACATTTTTCGGCAGAAAACATTTCCGGCCTAAGGCCGGTTCTTCCAAAATTACAGGTTCACTATCATTCGCCAAGACAAAAATCGACACCTAAAGAGGACGAAAGGTCTTAATATTGACAAAGAAAAGGGGCGAAAGGTCTTAAAATCGACAAACTAATGGGGCAAACGTCTTAAAATCTGGGATAAGCATGAGGAACAAAGGTGACCAGAAAAACGTCCCATCTCCACTTAAAATATATATACTACTACTACTACTACTACTATTACTACTACTACTACTACTACTACCACCACCACCACCACCACTACTACTACTACTACTACAACTATTATTATTAGGGGTTCGAGCCCTGCGGGGAACCCCTATTGTAATCATTAAATCTTCTTATTCTTCCAAATTATTTTTCCACGCCAGTTTATACGCAATAACTCCAGAACCGCTTTTCGGATCGGGACCAAGCTTTCACACAAGATGCGTTTTTGTATTGGGCAACTTTTTATATGCTAAACATCCAAAATGGCGGCCAAACAGGTCCGTGGCAACCGTTTTCCCGAAAATTTAAAACTTAAATACCGTCTCTCCCACTCAAAAGAAAATTATTGGGCTTTGGTATAATTATGGACTCCACTACTAATGCTCCGCAAATGTTATGGAAAAGGTTTTGCTTTGCACGTGGTTTTTTTTCGGCAATCTTGAAAAAACTCGAATTCCTCTTAAAAATAAAAATGTTTAAAACTACGCCTATGATCAAAGCCATTTGTGCGTAGGAAATAGTAAATAGAACTAATATTTGTAAAATGCGCACCATTTTTTGCTTGTGACTGTGTTCTATTATGGTCACAACGTTTTACTACACGTTTTACTGTCACCAATATTATGTTGGGAGTGGATACATTGTGGAATAATTTGGCTAGCTTTGTGGTAGAGTGCGACACAGTCGCAATAGTGAAATAATTTTCCCTTCTACACAATAAGTAGACTGGAGCTCTCTCCCGTAATCTATATTCCCCTCATCCTATGATTTAAACTGCTTCAAGTTCCGTGTGTCCATATATTGTGACTCTAACGTACCTGGAATTTGGCTCCCTATTTCTCTTTCAACTTTGGTAGAGACACTTGTCACAGCCAACATTGCCTTTTTGTTTCCTTCATACACATAGTACAAATATATACAAACATATAACTTTTGTTGAAATCGGAGACTGACTCTCACAATATTTTCACATGGAATCTCTGGTATATGTTAATTCAGCCTGCGACTCCATCTATATAATGCTAGTTGTTTACTATACAGGTACAGTGTGTGAGGTGCATGTTATATGTTACTGTAATGTTGGAAAGGCTCTTGTTATGAGTGTTGTCTGTAACTAATTAAACCAGCTCTCTCATCCTGAGCATGTGATAATATTCACATTATAATTGCAATACTGGTCTACTGCACCTTTGACGTCTGCCATTGCAGGAAGGGGTTGAGGCACTATGGGGATAAGTGGCAAACACATTAAACATTTATTGCACAAAAGTTAAAAAGTTAGAATATGATGAACAGCAAACCTGTGGTAAATGTTAATATTGGTAACAGTAACATGCGTAGTATAATGTTGTGACCATAATAGAACCAAGATACATAGACTAAGTTAGTCTATGTATCTTGAATAGAACAGTCTACAACAAAATTGGTGCACATTTTACAAGTTTCAACACTTAGTTACATTTCCGGAACTATTGGCATTCACTACTTAAAAAGACGACTATAATTAGACCATAAAGGTGTTTTAGATACGACTATAATTTATTTTTAATTTTAGCCAATCATCAAATTATTATGATAGCCAGAACAAATTATACAAGCAGACAGTATATATTTAGTTCGGCAATACTGGTTTTTCATAAATGGTCATAAATTATACTTGTTTTCATAGTTTTGTTATAATAACGTTAAGCAGTATATAAATGTTTAGCTAAAACATTATTTCTTCTCGCAGCAACTAACTAATATTAGATTTACTTCAAGAAGGATTTTAGACTTTTTAATATACACATTTGTTGTCAATCTTTAAACTCGTTGATAAACTAAGTAACATAGATACAATTGTCTGTCGGAAGAGCGATTTAACATTTTTCTTTATAAACGAAATAAATAAAATGTGATTTGAAGAAAAAGAATCATGTGTTAAACTATCGTGTTGTTGATAATAACATACTGGACTGTCTTGTCTGGAGCGGTGTCAACTCTATAGCCCGAGTCCTGCGTTCAAACCAACAATTCAGAAGAAACCCGGCCTACATTATTATTATTAATAGTATTATTATTATTTTTATTATCGTGATTGTTATTGTTATTATTATTATTATGTTTTTTATCATTATTATTATTATTATTCATTATTATAATAATTTACGCCAACTGACAGAGATACGTGGATGAGATTCATTAGCGGCCACCCCCTAGGGGATCAGTCCGTCTGGCAATAGATAAATAGATAAGTAATCATAATAACAACAAAGTATGCTTAAATAGACCCATTAACGTTGATAATATCAGCCAGTTAACGCTAGCGTGTTGAGTAGAACTACCATCTCTCACCGCTAGGTCTGTAGTTCGAGCCTCTACTCCCTCCACGTTGAGGGAGCTGGACGGAGCGTCTACAACAATTAGACATGTTAACTGGTTAGGTTATTACCGAATTCTGACCCGGACAAATTATCCGGTGATTAACAAATCCAGTTGTTGCCCTTATCTGGGTGATGACTGGTGTCCCTTGCTAACCTGGGATAACTGGGATAACCTGGATAAATACGTTCAATGTAATGAAAAACCATGAATGAAAAACAATGTAATGAAAAAATTAAGTCCCACCAGGTGGGACTGGGTCACCAACCCCAAGTTAAATTAATTATTATGTTCTTTCCACCAACCAACTTTATTCCTAAACTCGATTAATGAAATTAACAAACACATGTGGCAGTCCGGGGATTCGAACCTAGGATGCTCACACCGAAAATCAACACACTTATGCATTGCACCACGAAGACAGTTAAAGAAAGGTGGACAAGCCTACGATTTATTATGCAGTTTCGAATCCTGCATATCAATCTAAGCATGTACACACTTTCCAACTGCGCTATCATAGGCTATGCATAGGTGAAAGAAAATAGTAATTAATGGGGCACTTAACCCTAGGGAAGGCCTCTCGATAAACTACTACTGAACCTGAATTAATTATTATGTTCTTTCCACCAACCAACTTTACTCCTAAACTCGATTAATTAAATTAACAAACACATGTGGCAGTCCGGGGATTCGAACCTAGGATGCTCACACCGAAAATCAACACACTTATGCATTGCACCACGAAGACAGTTAAAGAAAGGTGGACAAGCCTACGATTTATTATGCAGTTTCGAATCCTGCATATCAATCTAAGCATGTACACACTTCCCAAGGTTAAGGCCTTGGGTTAACATTCCACACTAATATTTGGTATTGATAAATACGTTCAATGTAATGAAATGTAATGAAAATGAGAGAGGCAACCCTCCCCTCTCTCTCCAACTTTCCCCTCCCTCTACCCTATATGTCACGAGCTGTGACATAGTCAGTAAAGCGTCAGCTGCTTGGCCAAAGGGCAAGGAGGTGTGAGAGAGAGTCTGAGGCAACCCCTCCATCCCTCTCCAACTTTCCCCCTCCCTAACTTCCTCCTCCCTCCTTCTAACTTCCTCCTCCCTCCTTCTAACTTCCTCCTCCCTCCTTCTAATTTCTTCCCTCCTTCCCTGCCCTTCTTTTCCAATTTCCTCCTTCTCAACCCCTCCTGTAATTTTGTAAGAACTGGCTTGCCGGAAAAAATGTCTACCGAAATATATACACATTAATCTAGAAGGGGGAGATAATGGATGTTAATTTTTAAGTTTGATGAAGGTCTAGGGAGGAAACTAAAAAAAAATAATAATAATAATATATGAAATAATCGACTAAACAATAAACACTTCCCCCTTAAGGGCTACAATATTATCTATAACATATTTTTATCTTTTAGAAACCTTGATGAAATAAATATAATATTTTATGTATAGCGAAGCAGATGAAGGCTTAATTTGATGAATAATGATTATTCGCCATACTGTTCTTAATCAAAAATACAAAATGTTACCTTCTCAGTAAATATTAATATTACCTTTGTTTAATGTGATTTGTTCTGAACATGGACTAACTAAAACTATTGCAATAATAACCCTTTCAGTAGTCGAGGAAGCTTTTTCAGTTTATTCTGGCTAACATTGGATGATTTCACTCAGGTGTGGAAAACAGTCTAGAAATTAAAGGGGTAAAAAACTATCTCAAATAACCCTTTAACACCTATAATCCCTTCCTAAGCTGAATAACCAACCAATCGTCTAGTAACAGGCAGAAGGAACTGATAAACTGCGTCATGATCCTCCAGGGGTTATGTTAAGGGGGTTACCGTTTTTTTTTTTTATCTTTATCTCCTTATATCTCTGTCCCTGGCTTGTATCCATTCGGCCCCATTCAGCCAACTGTTTTAAGACGTTTATCCCTATCTAGGTGTAGATTTCTTCCTGGCGAGCGATAGCGAGCCAGCATTGTATGGAAAAATCCGGCTTCGTCGGAGATATTTTTCTATCGAAAAATGTACAAATTTAGCTTGCTGTCAAAACAAAAATATATATATGCTTGCTCGCTAAAGCTCGCCAGGAAAATATTAACACCTGGATGGGGGTAAACGTCTTAAAACAGTTGGCTGAATGGGGCCGAATGGATACAAGCCAATGAGAGAGGGAGATAAAGAGGAAAACAAAGCGAGGTGGGCTCCCTTAAGAATGTTATCACCTACAGTATTGGATTGTTAAAATTAATGCAGAAACATAATTATACACACATATGAGCGTAATTATACACACATATGAGCGTAATATGTAAATACAAATATAACTAAAACATTCTGGTGAACAAAATACCCTCCAAGTGAACACAAGCGATAACCTGAGATAAGAGAATCATGTGGTCAAAGTTTGCATTGTTGATAATAAGATGCGCGTGTGTCCTGTCTGGAGCGGTGTGAACTCTCAACTCCGAGTCCCGGGTTCGAACCACCAGCTCTGGACAGCAGCGGCATCTTTTATTATTGTTGTTATTATTGTTGTTGTTATTATTATTATTATTATTATTATTTTATTATTTTATGATTATTATTTTTATTATTATTATTATTATTATTATTATATTTAATGGTATAGCATTGTTGTACATTAATCAGTGGTTCTTACCCATCATAACCTCACTCTACATTCAGGTGGCAAGGTTCTGTTCTATTTATAACCGATACGTTTTTGTGTTCAGTTCTTAAGAATCGTTTCGCAGTAGCCAGAATACAGGAAGGCATTGTATTATTACATAGAGGGATTTCTCGGGGTCCTCTTAAGGGGAGATTTCCACTTGAGGGATTTTTTTCTTGACCCCTTCCTCCCTCATGGTTAGCCCCATTGCTTTTGATATTATAAGACGTTCGCCCCATTAGTTTGGCGATTTTGAGAACTTTCGCCCCATTTATGCCAATTTTAAGACTTCGTGCCATTTAGGTGTCTATTTTTTCCTGGCGAGCGATAGCGAGCCTGTAATTTAAGAGGAACCGGCCTTCGGCCGGGAAATTTTTCTACCGAAAAATGTACAAATTTATCTTAAAAGGGGTCTAGGGGGTGTAAAGTTAAGCTTGATGGAGGTCTAGCGAACTAACTAAAAACCTCCCCTTAACCCTTACAATTACAATAGACTTTTCACGATTTTACCGCACTTCCAAATATTCACTTGGGAAAAGTAGGTTATAGTCGATTCAGTACAGGTAGGCCAGCACTCCTGACCCCCTAACCCCTGTAACTTGAAATGGGCTAGAGCTGTACATTTCCACACCTATTCCCTGGCTGACTCTTCCCAAATGGCGAAAATATGAGCGCGATTACTCTCGCCGTTTTTAAGGGGAGATGGGTCGCTTTTTTGGTCCCTCTTGTTTCTCATGTTTAGCCCCATTAGTTTTCAGATTTTAAGACGTTTAGGCGATTAGTTTGGCGATTTTAAGACCTTTCGCCCCATTTCACTGTCAATATGAAGACTTCGTGTCATGTAGGTGTCGTTTTTTTTTTTTTTGGGCGAGCGATAGCGAGCCTGTAATTTAAGAGGAACCGGCCTCTGGCCGGGAAATTTTTCTATCGAATTTGTTTACAAATTTATCTTGAAGGGGGATCTAGGGGGTGTCTTTTTAAGCTTGATGGAGGTCTAGGAAGGAAACTAACACAAATTATAGAAAGATTAATATACAAGCAAATCATTGAGGTTATGTTTAAGAGTTTTGGCCAACCTACAATGAATGGACTATAGTTGAGATGTGTTTGATCCTTTGATTTACGATCATTCCTAAGCTTAACAAAATCATACGTTGGAAACAACACAAATTACCAGCATCAGATTGAAAGGGAATAGACATTAATAATTATATTTATCATCATCATCATCATCATCACCATCACTATCATCATCATTAGTATCATCATCACCATCACTACCATCATCAGCATGTTCATCAATCATAGGCAATGCAATCTATTTCGACCCCCTCCCCCCCCTTTTTTTTTTAATTTGTTATTTGTTTTTTTGTTTTTTTTTTGTTTTTTTTTGTGCAAGCCGTGAGAATGTATGAAGGTAAAGCCGGTATCACACGAGCGCTTTTTCCCTCAACATTTATCCTCAACACCGGTCTGGCAGCTTAGGAGGTCAGCATTTAAAGTATTTCGGTTACCCAAATTCATCTACCATTAGTCTAGTTTCCGGTACCAGTGCAAAATATTCCAGAAATGTTGCCAGAAAAATGTTGATCATCGAATGTTGACTATAAAAGCTCTCGTGTGATATCGGCTTAAGAGTTGCATTGCTCCGTGGTCAACCTGGCCACATCATTATTCCTGATCTGTCTCTTCAACATCATTTGACTCTAACCCCCCCCCCCCCCCTCTCTCTCTCTCTCTCTCTCTCTCTCTCTCTCTCTCTCTCTCTCTCTCTCTCTCTCTCTCTCTCTCTCTCTCTCTCTCTCTCTCTCTCGCTCCCCCCCCCCCAAACTAGGATTATTAAACGAACCTTTAGTTAAAGTTATTAAATCGTATGATCCCATTAATGAAAAGGCCGCATATTGAGTGGTGTACAGTTTTGGTCTCCTAGTCAGAATAAGGGCATTGTGAGACTCCATCCGGTATACCCCAGAGCGACAAAGCTAATACCATCATTGAGAAAAACACCATACTACTAAAACACCATACTACTAAAACACCATACTACTAAAACACCATACTACTATAAACTATAAACGTTAAATTTGTTTTCACTCAAAAAACGAAGATTGGGGGGCATTTATCTTCTCATTATCTAGTCTCAGATCGCCAGTATGGCTTCCTTAAGGGTCGCTCTTACTGGTGATCTTCTTTCATATTTTACTAACTCTTGGTCATCCTCCTTTCGGGACTTCAGTGAGACCTATTCTATTGTGCTAGACATATCGAAGGCCTTCGATAGAGTTTGGCACAAATCTCTAATTTCTAAACTACCCTCCTTCGATTTATATCCCTCCATCTGTGCCTTTGTCTCTAATTTCCTTTCCGGCCATTTCATAGCTGCGGTTGTGGACAGCCATCGTTCACTTCTTCATCCTATCAACTCTGGTGTTCCTCAGGGCTCTGTCCTATCTCCTATTCTCTTTCTAATTTTCATAAATGATCTTCTCAACTGTACCTCCAGTCCTATCCATTCATATGCAGACGACTCTACCTTACACTATTCAATTAGTTTCCCAGAACGCCCCAGCAAGCAATCCCTCAAAAGCAAACGTAATGAAGCCATACAGCACTTCTCTTCTGATATAATTACCATTTCCAATTGGGGCAGAGAAAACCTTGTTACCCTTTAATGCTTCCAAAACCCGATTTCTCCATCTATCTACCCGCCGTGAACTCCCAGAGGACTATCCCTAATTTTTAAACAATATAAAAATCAACCCTTCATCTTCCCTCAATGTTCTCGGTGTCTCTTTTTCTTCTGCTCTCTCTTGGAAGGACCATATTACCAGTCTTGCTAAGGCAGCCTCCCAGAAGCTGGGTGTGCTCAACCGCCTCAAAGGGTTCTTTACCCCTGCGCAGCTTCTTGCTCTGTACAGGGGCACAGTGCATACTTGTATTGAGTATTGTTCACATGTGTGGGGAGGATCCTCTCACACAGCACTTCTAGACAAAGTAGAAAGGAAAGCCTTTCGTATCATTAACTCCCGTCCACTCACCGACTATCTGCAATCTCTCTCTCTTCGCCGCAATGTTGCATCTCTCTAGCTATTCTATCGCTACTATAATAATCAGTGTTCCTCAGAGCTCTCTCAGTGCATACCACCTCCTCTACGTAGGGTACGTATAGTACCCGTCTTGCAACACAATCCCATCCCTATTCTGTACAACTCTCCAACTCAAGAATGAAACGTTACTCCCATCTTTCTTCTATTCAACAGCTGAGCTCTGGAACTCTCTCTCTGAATCCATCTTTCCCTCATCTTATGACTTAAATTGTTTCAAACTCCATGTGTCCAGACATTTTGGCTTGAACGTTCCTTGATTTTGGTCCTGTCACTCTTTTAACTCTGGGGGAGGCACTCGTCACAGGCAGTTTTGCCTTTTGTCTCCCTCATCCACATAGACAGAAATATATAAAAAGAAACTAAGCGAGTGTTTCAAGATATTACATGGACTTGACACGAATACGAGTACACTTTTCACAATCACTAATTCTAAAACACTCAGAAACGATCTGAACTTAAACACCTGGTAGCGAACCTAGATGTTGCAAAATAGTGTCTTCACTTACAGTGTCGTAAGCGAGTGGAACAAATTGCCAGAGGTGGTGGAGAGCAATACAATTGACATTTTCAAAGGGAGACTAACCATATATCTAGAGGAGGCTGGAGTAAAGCAAAATATATAATAATACAAAATATAGGTAATGTATCTTTTAATTAAGTTTCCCCTTTCCTTCTGAATTATAAATTTGTCAGTAGATATCTTCTGAACATTATTGGGGTAATTTTTCTGACTATGTTTCTTGTCGACCCAAAATTCAGAGGGATTGGTGAGTGGGGAGAGAGAGCTTTCTGTGTTATTACCCTTGTCTTTAACCCAGTAGCATATACTTTTTTTCAGATATACAGTAAGGCCGGACTGCCTAATAGGAACGGCAAAGTCTATGTAGTCGGTGTATCTATGTAACTCCATGTAACTGTGTAACTAACTCTTAACTTTAATTCTAACTCTAACTCACTCTCTCTCTCTCTCACTCACTCTATTAAGTCTATTTAGTCGGTGTATCTATGTAACTACTCCTTGTAACTGAGTAACTAACTCTTAACTTTAATTCTAATTCTAACCTCTCTCTCTCTCTCTCTCTCTCTCTCTCTCTCTCTCTCTCTCTCTCTCTCTCTCTCTCTCTCTCTCTCTCTCTCTCTCTCTCTCCTCCTCCCCCCCCCCCCCCCCCCCCCCCCCCCCCCCCCCCCCCCCCCCCCCCCCCCCCCCAGCAACATCATTTGGGACATTGCTTTATGGGACGCCGGTTCATCATCAACTGCATTCCCCCCCCCCCCCCCCCACCGCCTCCCCCCACCCCGTGCTTGGAATGTCACCCCCCCCCCCCCTCACCTGTCATATTTTACTGATGGCAGGTTTGGTTTTTATGTTAAAGGGGGTAGTGTATATATTTGTTGGTCCATTCATTTGTTTTCATATTTTTGTTTAAAGTTTCCTCGCTATACCTCCATCAAGCTTAAAACACACACACACACACACACACACCCTAGACCCCCTTTCAAGATAAATTTGTACATTTTTCGGTAACAAAATTTGCCGATCCAAGTTTCTCCTAAAACTACAGGCTCGCTATCGCTCGCCCGGATAAAAATCTACACATAAATGGTACGAAAGGTCCTAATATTGACAAAGACATTGGGTAAAAAGGTCTTTAAATTGCCAAGCTAATGGAACGAACGTCATCAAATCTCATAACTAATGGGGTTAAACTTTAAGGGAGAAGGGGGGCTCGAAAAAGAAAAATCATCTTTTAAGGGCAGGTTTCTAGTTTGTTAACTACTCTTCCAGCAATCTTAAAATTTCACCCCCTTGACCCCCCCCCCCTTTCAAGATAAATTTGTAAATTTTTCGGTAGAAAAATGTCCCGGCCGAAGGCCGATTACTCTTAAATTACAGGCTCGCTATCGCTCGCCTGGATAAAATCGACACCTAAATGGCACGAAAGGTCTTAAAATTGACAGAATGGGGCGGAAATTCTTAAAAATCACCAAACTAATTGGGCAAACGTCTTAAAATCTCAAAAGCAATGGGGCTAGACATGAGGGAGAAAGGGGTCAAGAAAAAAATCCCTCAAGTGGAGATCTCCCCTTAAAACTACCAAGTATTCTATATTTTGCCCCTGAATAACTGGCTGGTGATTTTGTGAGTTCTTTAACCCCTTGAAGCTCTGACGCGTTTTAGCAGTTTATTCTGGCTATCATTAGACGATTTTATGCAGCTTAGCAAGGATCTGTGGGTATTAAAAGGGTAAATACTATCTCAATCAACCCTCTGATTTCCGTATACAAAGGAGTACAAAGGAAATCAAGCAACAACAGATCTAGTGACCCTTCTAGGTTGCTTGTCCTCCAAAACACTGAGGATCAAGTGTCCAAACAGTTACCGTTACCGTTACTAATACCGTTACTAATCTGAATAAAATTGTCTAATAGTAGCCAGAAAACAGAACAGAAACGCTTATTAGAGCTTGAAAGGGTTAAATAGCCTTGTGTGGCAAAGATGGAAGGTTTTTGTGGATGATATAACGGTTTGGATATATCGAGTTTATTCATCTTACCATCATCATCATCAGCGCATCGTTATAATCATAAGTTAAATTTATATAATTCCTCGTATCATTATTTCCAGTCCCATAATAGGGTTTCTTGGGTATAAACACCATATGAGGAGGAGCACTTTATTGGCAACGCATATTCATTCTGTCAACTTTTCTATGAGATTTCAACAGTGTTTCTTATAATTTTATTTTATTTAGCTTCCTTTTTATTATAACCATATTTGTTTATGTTCAGTGTCTATATAATGTTTTATCATCTTCGTTAAACACATTTATTTGTTTATTCTTAACCCCTTCTGTACCGGCGACGTCATTTTAATTATATTCTAGCTATTTTTACACGATTTTGTGCAGTTTAAGAAGGGTCTGTGGTCGTAATAGAGGCGAATCATGTCGGAGTTTAAGGAGGGGGTAAAGGGACTTATGATTGTGACTGTACATACAATATAATCGTTGTTGGTTAGTGGACCGATTTTTTTTTTTTTTTTTTTTTTTTGTTTTTTTTTTTTTTTTTTTAAATAAGCAAAGTTAAGATAAATCGGCTATTTATATTGAAGAGGGTATTAATATATATATACTTGACAAACCAGTTAGGTATTCGGGGCTGGATGTTACTATAGGCTACAGGAGGGCGATACGTGGGTCATAATCGTAGGTATACACATGGGACCACACACATACAGTACGTACACTCACATTTACACAATCACATAAAAACAAATATATATATATATATGTTCACACTCGCACTACACACACTATAATACACACACACACACACACACACACACACACACACACACACACACACACACACACACGTACACACACACACACACACACGTACACACATCCACATACATACTGTACATACAAACACACTAACATACGGTACTAATACACACACACACACACAAACCTATTTCTCTCTCTCTCTCTCTCTCTCTCTCTCTCTCTCTCTCTCTCTCTCTCTCTCTCTCTCTCTCTCTCTCTCTCTCTCTCTCTCTCTCTCTCTCTCTCTCTCTCTCTCATGCACACACGCACACACGCACACTCACCCAATCACCAGGATATCATTATACTTTACAACGGGCGGGGACTCATGTTAACTCTTAAGGGGGGGTCACCGGCTTTGTTTTTATCTTTCTCTCCTTTTCTCTCTTTCCCTGGCTTGTATCCATTCGGCCCCATTCAGCCAACTGCTTTAGGAAGTTTATCTCCATCCAGGTGTCGATATCGCTCGCCAGCATTGTATGGAGAAATTCGGCTTCGAGACATTTTTCTATCGAAAAATTTACAAATTTAGCTTGCTGTCAAAACAAAATTATATATATGCTGGCTCGCTACCGCTCGCCAGGAAAATATTGACACCTGGATGCGGGTAAACGTCTTAAAACAGCAGGCTGAATGGGGCCGAATAGATACAAGCCAAAGAGAGAGGGAGAGAAAGAGAAAACAAGCGAGGTGGGCTCCCTTAAGATATCTGCCCCTTGGTTAATTCACAAACACCCAAGGACTATTTTTAACTGCCTGTCACCAAGCAACATCTACACATTCCTCGGGCAATCATAAAATACTGTATATATTATATTATCAAAATACTGTATAATCAAAATACTATGTAATCAAAATACTGTATAATAAAATACTGTATTATCAAAATACTGTATAATCAAAATACTGTATAATCAAAATACTGTATAATCAAAATACTGTATAATCAAAATACTGTATAATCAAAATACTGTATAATCAAAATACTGTATAATCAAAATACTGTATAATCAAAATACTGTATAATCAAAATACTGTATAATCAAAATACTGTATAATCAAAATACTGTATAATCAAAATACTGTATAATCAAAATACTATGTAATCAAAATACTGTATAATCAAAATACTGTATAATCAAAATACTGTATAATCAAAATACTGTATAATCAAAATACTGTATAATCAAAATACTGTATAATCAAAATACTGTATAATCAAAATACTGTATAATCAAAATACTGTATAATCAAATACTGTATAATCAAATACTGTATAATCAAAATACTGTATAATCAAAATACTGTATAATCAAAATACTGTATAATCAAAATACTGTATAATCAAAATACTGTATAATCAAAATACTGTATAATCAAAATACTGTATAATCAAAATACTGTATAATCAAAATACTGTATAATCAAAATACTGTATAATCAAAATACTGTATAATCAAAATACTGTATAATCAAAATACTGTATAATCAAAATACTGTATAATCAAAATACTGTATAATCAAAATACTGTATAATCAAAATACTGTATAATCAAAATACTGTATAATCAAAATACTGTATAATCAAAATACTGTATAATCAAAATACTGTATAATCAAAATACTGTATAATCAAAATACTGTATAATCAAAATACTGTATAATCAAAATACTGTATAATCAAAATACTGTATAATCAAAATACTGTATAATCAAAATACTGTATAATCAAAATACTGTATAATCAAATACTGTATAATCAAATACTGTATAATCAAATACTGTATAATCAAAATACTGTATAATCAAATACTGTATAATCAAATACTGTATAATCAAATACTGTATAATCAAATACTGTATATATTATATTATCAAAATCGTGGTTTGGTGTGGGTATATTTACAGCCACATGTGTTTGTTAATTTCATTAATCGAGTTTAGGAGTAAAGTTGGTTGGTGGAGAGAACATAATAATTAATTCTGGTTCAGTAGTAGTTTATCGAGAGGCCTTCCCTAGGGTTAAGCGCCCCATTACTTACTATTTCCATTCACATATTCATAGCCTCCGATAGTGCAGTTGGAATTATTGTACATGCTAAGATTGGTATGCAGGATTCGAAACTGCATAATAAATCGTAGGCTTGTGCAGTATTCTTTAACTGTCTTCGTGGTGCAATGCATAAGTGTGTTGATTTTCGGTGTGAGCGTCCTGGGTTCGAATCCCCAGACTGCCACATGTGTTTGTTAATTTCATTAATCGAGTTTAGGAGTAAAGTTGGTTAGTGGAGAGAACATAATAATTTATTCAAGGTTGGTTGTAATTTGTCTATGTATTATATATGCATTGTTTATTTCTTTTAATTTGTTTATTTATTTATATACGGTATATATGTATTTATTTACTTTTTTGTCAATTTAAACGATAACGAAACACCGATGGACTATTATTTATTGACCTTCACGAGGCAACATCTTAGTATTCCTTGCTTTAACAATATCAATTCAATATATAATAATGAATTAAAAAGTGTGATTTGGTGTGGGTATCATGTATTATTTTGTTTCTAGGTTCGCTATACGCTTTGCAATGATTGTGTGTGATTTTATATATACTGTATATATATATATATTGTGTGTGTGTGTGTGTGTGTGTGTGTGTGTGTATGTAATTCGGGGGGGGGTCGCTTTGTATTCTACTAAACAAACTATACAAAATTGTTCGAAAATTATCAAAACTTAGCGTGAAGGGAGGTCTAATGTTAGATTTACTTTTTAGCTTGAAAGTGGTCTGAGGAGGTTGAGTGGGAGGGGGGGGGGGGGTAGCTTGAAGGGGGTTAAGATAATCGACGATTCATGACACGAAAGATTGGCTGGATTACTCAAGTTGTTTGTGAGTTATAGAGGTTAATGATAACACTTTTTGGAACAGGGTATAGTCCGTTACTGTTATTTAACTGTAATTTAGATATATATAATACAGTGACAAAGCCGAAGTATTGAATACGGTTGTCGAACGTCGTAATTTACTGTTAATTTTACGTATATTTTGTTTGTGTCTCTCATCCAAATAATCAAACGAATGTCGATGATCGCATAATCCCCGCCAAATTTCGATAACGGAGATAAAAACTAATTGGGCCTTAAGGGGAGGCAGACCGTTTTACTAGACCCTCTTCTCCCTAATGTATAGCCCCACTAGTTTTGAGATTATAAGACATTCGGCCCATTAGTATGGCGATTTTAACACCTTTCGCCCCATTTTGTTGTCAATTTTAAGACCTTTCGTGCCATTTAGGTGTCTATTATTTCCTGGCGAGCGATAGCGAGCCTGCAAATTTAAGAGGAACCGGCCTTCGGCCGGGACATTTTTCGACCGAACAATGTACACATTTATCTCGAAAGGGGGTCTAGGGGGTGTTTTTTTAAGCTTGATGGAGGTCTAGGGAGGAAACTAAAAAAATATATGAATAAATGAAATAATAGACCAAACAAACGGCCAGTCTCCCCTTAAGACGTTACTCAACACCGTACGACACAGTAAGAAGTCAAGGGTCTGAAAAAGGTATATACAATTATTGGGTATATTGATGGTGATTAGACTTTCTCTCCTGGCAGTGTGATGAGTTTATTACCACCAATATACCTTTAAGTGGACACCTTAATTGTCCTTTTCATATCCATTATTTGTTATTATTGAGAGAGTATTACCTTATAGTTTGTGTGCAACAACATTGCTTATATTGACCCCTCCAACACGATGACGTACTTGCAATCTTACTCTGGTTTACCATTAGATGATTTTATTTCGCGTGGAATGTACAGTTGCCCACATAAGTTCCGTTCCTCGTCGTGATCTTATGTGTGAAAGTGAATTTAGTAGGAATGAATTGCGAGAGTGGCTTCTTTTAATCATCAGTTGACTAACCAGAGGAGTTAAGGGAGCCCACCTCGGTTTTTGTTCTCTTTCTTTCCCTCTCTCTTTGGCTTGTATCAAATCGGACCCTTTCAGCCTACTGTTTTAAGACGTTCACCCCCATCCAGGCGTCAATATTTTCCTGGCGAGCGGTAGCGAGCCAGCATATATATATTTTTGGTTTGACAGCAAGCTAAATTTGTACATTTTTCGATAGAAAAATTTCTCCGGCGAAGCCGGATTTCTCCATACAATGCTGGCTCGCTATCGCTCGCGAGGAAGAAATCGACACCTGGATGGGGATAAACGTCTTACCGGTACAACAGTTGGCTGAATGGGGCCGAATGGATACAAGCCAAAGAAAGAGAGAAAAGGAGAGAAAGATAAAACAGATAAGATAAGACCCCCCTTAACCACTGCATAAGAAACTACACTCATAATTCAGTCATGTGCATTGTATTTCCATGTACAGAACTTGGGGAACTGTACACTGGGTCAAAAAAGTATCTGCACCCCTACCCTGATAACCTGGTGTATACAGATTGATAGTATAGGTTGTAGGTCTTAGGTAGTAGGTCATAGGTAGTAGGTCTTAGGTAGTAGGTCTTAGGTAGTAGTATAGGTAGATAGTAGTATAGATGGATATAGCTACAGGTAGATATGCAAACCCTACCAACCTGTACACACCAGATTATCAAGGTAGGGGTGCAGATACTTTTTGGACCGAGTGTACATCTAGAACTCAAAGGGGTAAATACGAATTCGATAAATCCTCTTAACCCCTTCACCACCATGACGTAATTATTGTCATCATAATCTGGTAACCATTAAACGATTTTCTTTAGTTTGTTATCTATCCATGAGACTTATATGGGTAAATACGATATGCATACACCCTCTTACTAACATAGGTCCTCCTTAAGCTTCATAAAACCATCTAATTTTAGCCCGAATCAAATGTAAAAAGGGGTCATGGTGCTGAAGGGGTTAATAACATAGGCCTGCATAAACTGCATATAATCGTCTTATTATAGCCTGAATCAAATATAACAAGGCGTCATTATACCGAAGGGGTTAAGGGGAGGTATTTAGTTTATTCCCTAGACCTCCATCAAGCTTAAAATTAAACCTCCTTGACCCCCTTTCAAGATTTGTACATATTTCGGTAGAAAAATTTCCCGGCCGAAGGCCGATTCCTCTTAAGTTACAGGCTCGCTATCGCTCGCCAGGACAAAAATCGACACCTAAATGGCACGAAAAGTCTTAAAATTGACAGAAATGGGGCGAAAGTTATTGAAATCGCCAAACTAATGGGGCAAACGTCTTAAAATCTCAAAAGCAATGGGGCTAAACATGAGGGAGAAGGAAGTTCGAAAAAAAAAATCCCTCCAGTGGAAACCTCCCCTTGAGCTGGAGTTACTATGCCTCTATCTAATCTTCTAGCTAATTGAATCTTGTCTATCTCGAGTTAGTTATGACGTTTGGCCGAATAGGGTAGCTAATCGAAAGCCGTGTTTATCGCGACTTATAGTTATTTTACCCTACCTAATGATGTAGCTAATCTTGGGCCCTGATAAGACAAGACAAAAAAAAAAATAATTAAATATTGGTAAAGAGGGTCGGGCCTTATTAGAAAGCTTTTATCATCAATGTTCGATGGTTAACATTATGCTTGCAACATTTCTGGGATAATTTGCACTGGTACCGGAAACTATACCGAAGATAGATTAACTTGGCTGGAAGCATTATTTAACAAGTTTGCCTCATTAGCTGCCAGACCAGTGTTGACGATAAAAGTTGAAGGAAAAGGGGATTTTGTGTATGTAACTATAGATTAATTAATTATTTAATCTATTTATTTATTTATTTATTTAATCTATTTATTTATTTATTTATTTATTTGTAGTTTTATTCCTAGACCTCCATAAAGTTTAATAAAAATGCCCCCAAGACCCCCCCCCCCCCCCTTCGAGATATAGTGTATTTGTGCATTTTTGATTGTTTTTAAATACCTTGACCAAAAGCCGGCTCCTCCTAGATTGTAGGGTTGCTATTGCTCGCCAGGAAAAACATGATACCGAAATTACTCAAAAGTTCTTAAAATTGACAAAGTGGGGTGAAATATCTTAAAATCGCCCAACTAATGGGGCGAACAACATAACATCTCCTAAAAATTTACAAAGAAGTGGGGTGAAATATCTTAAAATCGCCCAACTAATGGGGCATAAAATCTAACTAATAAGGCTAACCATGACGGAGAAGGGGGTCCAGAAAAATGACAAAATACTTCGCCTTAAAAGTTGATTTCATAAACGATGTTGAAGATAAAAGTTGAGAGCAAGAAGAAATATACCCTATTCAAAATAAGTAGGCCAAAACGCTTAAACATTAAGGGGAGGTTCTTAGTTGATTCCATAGACTTCCATCAAGTTTAAAATTACCCCCCCCTAGACCCCCTTTCAAGATAAATGTGTACATTTTTCGGTAGAAAAATGTCCCCTTAAATTACAGGCTCGCCAGGAAAAAATCGACACCTAAATAGCACGAACGGTCTTAAAATTGACAGAAATGGGGCGAGGGTTCTTAACATCGCCAAACTAATGGGGCGAACGTCTTAAAATCTCAAACGCAATGGGGCTAAACATGAGGGAGAAAGGGGTCCAGAAAAAAAATCCCTCAAGTGGAAATCTCCCCTTAACTTCTATAACTCACGGACGACTAGAGTAATCGAGCGAATACTTCTAGAATTTGGGAAGGGTCCGCCAAGGAATAAGTGTGGAAATCTGCAGCCCATTTGTTCTGGCCCTTTTCGAGTTACAGAGGTTAGGGGTTCACGATATCTGGGCCTACCTATTTGAAACGGGGTATAGTTCGGATGATGCCTTCTGTCGCCTTCGTATTGAAAATGAGATTGTTGAGTAGAGTCTGGTGTGGTGTGGTGTGTGTGTGTGTGTGTGTGTGTGTGTGTGTGTGTGTGTGTGTGTGTGTGTGTGTGTGTGTGTGTGTGTGTGTGTGTGTGTGTGTGTGTGTAGCTAGGCAACAACAACAGGACTTTAATTAGTACATCCGGGACCTGTGCTGGTTGTGTAGTATTCAAGGGAGCACTGGTCTATCTCCTCTGCCTCACATACCGCTACCTACCCCCCCCCTCTCTCTCTCTCTCTCTCTATATATATATATATATATATATATATATATATATATATATATATTGTATATATACAGTATATATACAGTATATAATTATACAGTATATACATAAATCAATCCTTCATCTTATCTCAATATTATCGGTGTCTCTTTTTCTTCTGCTCTCTCTTGGAAGGACCATATTACCAGTTTTGCTAAGGCAACCTCCCAGAAGCTGGGTGTGTTCAACCGCCTCAAGGGGTTCTTCACCCCTGCACAGCTTCTTGCTCTGTACATGGGCACAGTGCGTCCTTGCATTGAGTATTGTTCAAATGTGTGGGGAGGATCCTCTCACACCACACTCCTAGACAACGTAGAAAGGAAGGCCTTTAGTATCATTAATTCCCGTCCACTCACCAACTCACTACAATCTCTCTTTCTTCGCCGCAATGTTGCATCTCTCTCGCTATGCTATCGCTACTACAATAATCAGTGCTCCTCAGAGCTCTCCCAGTGTATACCACCTCCTCTACATAGGGTACGTGGTACCCGTCTTGCAACACAATCCCACTCCTACTCTGGGCAACTCTCCAACCCAAGAGTGAAATGTTACTCTGTCTTTCTTCTATTCAACAGCTGAACTCTGGAAATCTCTCCCAGAATCAGTCTTTCCCTCTTCCTATGACTTAAATTGCTTCGAACCCCGTGTGTCCAGACATTTTGGCTCGAATATTCCTTGATTTTGGCCTTGTCACCCTTTCAACTCTGGCGGAGGCACTCGTCACAGGCAGTTTTGCCTGTTGTGTCCCTCATCCACATAGAACAAAAGGACGTTGCAACCTTAAACATCAATATTAAAACAGACGTGCAATATTATTGTAGGTTTCTGATGGATAGAAAGCATGTTGAATACTGTTTTATGTATTTATAAAATTAAATGCACTACAACCTTACTTTAGGTAGTAATTCTGATAAATATCGACGTCTGCAGCTCCAACTTCGTTATAAACCAAAACTTGCAAGTGGTTAATTATTTGACAACGAACACCAACTATTACTGTCAAATAAATCTATACAATTATCAATACACTATCACAACACTCAACCCCTTCAGTACCGGTGACGTCCTTTTCATTTTATTCTGGCAACTGTTAGAAGATTTGTGGGAAGGCAGACCGTTTTTCCGGACCACTTTCTCCCTCATGTTTTGCCCTATTTTTTTTAGATTATAAGACGTTTGGCCCATTAGTTTGGCGATATTAACACCATTCGCCCCATTTCGTTGTCAATTTTAAGACCTTTCCTGTCAATTAGGTCTCGATTTTTTCCTGGCGAGCGATAGCGAGCCTGTAATTTAAGAGGAATCGGCCTTCGGCCAGGAAATTTTTCTACCGAAAAATGTACAAATTTATCTTGAAAGGGGGTCCAGGGGGCTTCATTTTAAGCTTGATGGAGGTCTACCGAGGAAACTAGAAAAATAATAAATAAATAGACTTGTTTACAAAAAGTGACGGATCTCCCCTTAAGCTCAGGAAGAATCTCTAACCATTAAAAGGCTACAAACGATCTCAATTAATCCTTTTAGCTACAACAGATCTTTCTTAAACTGAATATGATATTCTAATAGTTGCCGGAATATAGTGAAAAGAACGTTGCCGCTACAACATGGGTTAGTAGCATGCATACACACACTCCACATTGAAGGGGGGTGACCTGCTTTTTTTTATTTCTCTCCTTTCTCTCTTCCCCTTGCTTGTATCCATTCGGCCCCATTCAGCCAACTATTTTAAGACGTTTATCCCCATCTAGGTGTCGATTTCTTCCTGGCGAGCGATAGCGAGCCAGCATTATATGAAAAAATCCAGCTTCGCCGGAGACATTTTTCTATCGTAAAATCTACAAATTTAGCCTGCTGTCAAACAAAAATAAAAACTATGCTGGCTCGCTACCGCTCACCAGAACAAAACTGACACCTAGATGGGGATAAACGTCTTAAAACAGTAGGCTGAATGGGGCCAAATGGATACAAGCCAGAGAAAGATTGGAAAGGACAGAACAAAAACAGGTCATCCCCCTTAAGTTGAAAGTAGTCGGTCGAGGTCTTATGATTGACAATTCCTATACCTCGTTCTAAGTAAGTAGGCCAAAACTCTTGAACTCACAAACGACTAGAGAAATCAAGCTAATAATTCTACCATTTGGGAAGAGTCAGCCAGGGAATGGGTGTGGAAATATACAGCCCATTTGTTCTAACTGCTTTTGAGGGGTCATGATTTCTGGCCTAACTACTTGAAACAGGGTATAGTTGAGCCCCGTAAGGATATTTTTGCTTGTTTTCATGTGTACAGTCGCGCTAAAGTGATGTCTCGGCGCCAATTATGTTTTGATCAATAATTGGTATCGACAATATCTAAGCTTCATTTCTTCATATCGAGTGAAATATACAAACATGTTCCTACACTTACCCACCACATTCAACATCTGACAGACATTAATACAGCACAGAGCAAGCCAAACGTAATGACAGCCGGGTCATGACTTATTAGCGCGACCGTACTTGCAAATCCCCCTAAGCTGAATATAATTACTAGGTGGTAGAAAGAGTGAATTGCGAAAAGTCGTCTCCATATTGAAATGATTAATTCATATTTGTTCACCAACCAACTTTACTTCTAAACTCAATTAATGAAATCAACAAATACATGTGGCACTCCAAGGACTCGAACCCAGGATACTCACACCGAAATTACGCGCATTTGTGAATTACGCTATCAACGCAATAACACATGTTCAGATAATGTTCCTTAGTTTGCAGCGTCTCGCTCTGTATTTGTATTCCTAAGCTGAATAGCATTGTCAGGCGTTGGCTGATTGGAATAATTAATAAGACATCCCCAGGTGGAAAGAGCTTATTAATACCTTTAGTATACAGAGAAGACCTGTTGGAGTTATTAAGATTAATTGGGATAGATGTTACCGCCTTCATCGTTCGTTAGACTATAGTGTATAAGTTGTATTATATTGCGTAGTTGCGGAAAATTCAATATTGACGTCATATTAATGAAAGGGTTATTAATAATGGTTCGGTCAATCTCGCTTTGATCTTCAGCGACTCTTTCGGGTTGGTCAAGCTTTCATATTGTATTACTAAGCTGAAAAATATTGTCTGGCAGTGGTATGATAGAAATGAAAATGTTGCCACTTAATTAACCCTCTGAGGATCATGATGCGTTTTAGCAGTTTCGTATGGCTAATAGTGGACGATTTGATATAACTTACGACAAACCTCTAGTAATCAAAGTGGTAAAGTCGATCTCAATTAAGGGGGGTGACCTGTTTTTTGTTCTGTCCTTTTCGATCTTTCTCTGGCTTGTATCCATTTGGCCCCATTCAGCCTACTGTTTTAAGACGTTTATCCCCATCCAGGTGTCAATTATTTTCTGGTCAGCGGTAGCGAGCCAGCATATTTTTTATTTTTGTTTGACAGCAGGCTAAATTTGTACATTTTTCGATAGAAAAATTTCTCCGGCGGAGCCGGATTTCTTCATATAATGCTGGCTCGCTATCGCTCGCCAAGAAGAAATCGACACCTAGATGGGAATAAACGTCTTAAAATAGTTGGCTGAATGGGGCCGAATGGATACAAGCCAGAGAAAGGGAGAAAAGGACAGAAATAACAAAAAGCAGGTCACCCCCCTTAACCTTTTGAATCACGCAGATCCCTCCTTTACCAAATAAACTCGTCTAGTAATAGCCAAAATAAACTGTCAAAATGCGTCCTAATCCTCAAGGAGCTGTAATTATAAGTACTATATAGTAACAATTAATGGGGCTTGTTTTTCAAGGGCTTTTAATTTTGTTCATGAGTATAAATAATACTGTGGATTTTACTGTAATTAAAACAATTGCATTTAGGATCTTTGAATAGTTACATAACATTACTGCTAGTGTATCTGCTAATGTGGAGACCTGATGCTTACTACAATAGAAACCACCAGCTATTGTTAGTATTATTATTATTATTATTATTAGTAGTAGTAGTAGTAGAGTAGTAGTAGTAATAGTAGTAGTAGTAGTAGTAGTAGTAGTAGTTGTTTTGGTGTTGCTATTATCATAAAGCGGAAAAATGGTCTGAATAATTAATAATTCGCCACTCAGATTGAAAGGATTAACCAATAAGGGTTCGGGTAATTTTTGCATTAGTCTGCAGCGCCTCCTACGGGTTGGCCAGGCCCGGGTGTTTATGTTATGACAGGTGGGGCGGCGGGCGTCAGGTGCTGCGATGGGGCTGGCCAGACACCGCCCCGATAAACGCCCAGTCACACAGTCCTATTTTCCGGCATCTCTTCTCGGCATTTCGGGTCCGGTAGCTTCCAAATCCAAGGTTTAATTCGAGGTTTGTAGGTATTCGGCTAACTGATTTAATCTACTGGTTGTAGATTATGGAAACGAGCTTTAAAATGCTGCCAGGAACTAAGATGTCGATCGAAATTCGCCAGAAGGTTAGTCCGTGTGACAGGGCTTGAGTAAGCCTCATTATACCGACTATCAAACCAACTCTGCCATTCCGGTCACGGTGCGACAAGCGTAGATGAAAAGTCGGCCCTCTGTGCGTCAAAGAGCCCCAAAATCGGCCGCAGGTAGTTAGGGATAGAGGGAAGGGAAAGGGTTGTTTGTGGCGGGCGGATGGTAGCGGGGGGTTGCGGGCGGAGAGAGAGAGAGAGAGAGGGGCGGTGGTATGAGATAGGACTTCAGTGGTACGTGGCGCCTTGTCCATTCTGCTCGTCGGCTGCATCTTCGCCGGATTTATGGATGGATG
This sequence comes from Paralithodes platypus, assembly GCA_032716605.1. NCBI lineage: Eukaryota > Metazoa > Arthropoda > Malacostraca > Decapoda > Lithodidae > Paralithodes > Paralithodes platypus. Next base: position 31,147,414 of record CM064545.1, read on the forward strand.
GAACTGATGCGGATTATCGATGCAAGGCGGCGGGTTGGGTGGTGGTGGTTGTGGTAAGTCATCAAGTCAGCCCGTTTGGTGGTGGTGGTGGTACTAAGGGGTGGTGTCAGTGGTGGCAGTAGTGGTGGTGGTGGTGGCAACGGTGGGGCGGGCAGGTTAGTGAGAGGGGTGGAGCTCTGAGCATGGACAGTCCGCGGCCACACTCCTCTACTCTACCTTGTCAAATGTAAACATGACTGGTTTTCTCCTCATTCCGCGGCCACTGCTAGACTGACAGCTCCTCCTACCAAGACTGTAGCGTCCCTTAACAGGCCCGGAAGATGCGTGTGCCGCTAACATTGTTCGCTCGTCAACTTTTCGTGCCGTATCTCTGAAATATTGTGCCCTACCTGACTAGCGAGGGAGTTAAAATGGATAACGCAATCTTGCCTTTTTGGTCATTTCCTGCGGCATTCCAGCCACTGTATGGGGTCATAGCGAGTCATAATTTGAGACTTGGGTGTCTGGGTGTTTCTCTTGGCCTGGCTACCGACTTGGATACCTACTCCTGAGATTTAACAGTCCCCCCGGGATAGAAATGACGACACGTGTACTCACCGATGTCGGTGGCGGCACTAGTTGCGTCAGTCCTCCCTTTGTGAGGCTTCAGTAAGTGTGTATGTGTGTCTGCCAGCCCATAACCAGGCCAAACAGAGGTCGGATGTGTGGGCTTCGTGAAACAACAAACAACACGGTATAACTTCCCCAAGATACTAACACGCACCTCGCTCCCCGCCAACTCCACCTCACCACTTGAGCCCACCACCACCACCATGGGAGAGGCGTCGGTGCGTGTGTTAGGGGGCAGGGGGTGTAGGGCTAGGCTGGTGTGGGGGGGGGGGGGGGGGGGGATAGGGGTAGGGTGGAACAGGGGTGTAGGGGTAGACTGGTGAGGGCAGAGGGGTGTAGGGGTAGGCTGGTGTGGGCAGGGGGTGTAAGGGTAGGCTGGTGTGGGCACGGGCTGGGGAGTGGGTGTAGGGCTAGGCTGGTGTGGCCAGGGGTGTGTAGGGGTAGGCTGGTGTGGGCAGGGTGTGTAGGGGAAGAATGGTGTGGTAAGGGGTGTGGGTGTAGGGGTAGGGGTAGGCTGGTGTGGGTAGGGGTAGGCTGGTGTGGGCAAGGAGGTATAGGGCTAGGATTGTGTGGGTAGGGAGTGTAGGGGTAGGATGATGTGGGTAGGGGGTGTAGGGCTATGCTGGTGTGGGTATGGGTAGGGGGTTTAGGGGTAGGCTATTGTGTGTAGGGATAGGCTGGTGTGGGTAGGGGGTATAGGGGTAGGATGGTGTGGGTAGGGGTGGTGTAGGCGTAGGCTGGTGTGGGTAGGGGTGGTGTAGGCGTAGGCTGGTGTGGGCAGTTGGTGTAGGGCTAGGTGGTTGTGGGCAGGGTGGTATACGGCTGGTATGGGTAGGGTGTGTAGGGTTAAGATGGTGTGGGTAGGGTGGAGCAGGGGGTGTAAGAATAGGCTGATGTGGGCAAGGGAGGGTGTAAGAATAGGATGGTGTAGGTAGGGGTAGGATGGAACAGGGGATATAGTTTAGGATGGTGTGGGTAGGGTAGAGCAGGGGATGTAGGGTGTAGAGCCGGTGTGGGTAGGAAGGGATGAAAGGCTAGGCTGGTGTGTGTAGGGTAAGTCTAAGCTGGTGTGGATAGTTTAGGCTGGTAGAGTAGGGGTAGACAGAGGGTGTGGGGCTAGGCTGGTAAGGCTATAAGACTCAGCTGGTAGGGTAGGGGTAGACTGAGGGTATAAGGCTAGGCTGGTAGGATAGGGGTGTAGGTAGGGTTAGGCAGAGGGTGTAGGTAGGGTTAGGCTGGTAGGATAGTGGTGTAGGTAGGGGTAGGCTGGTAGGATAGGGGTGTAGGGCTAGGATAGTAGGGTAGGGGTGTAGGACTAGGCTGGTAAGGTAGGGATAGGATGGTAGGGTAGGGATAGGTTAGGTAGGGGTATGGTAAGCACGGGGCAGGAGGCAGCACACACACACACACACACACACACACATACACAGAGCTGCTTGGCTACGTCGGTTTGAGCTGGACCTTCTCGCATAGTGGTCCCAGCGTGAGACCTGCTAGCCTCCAGCAGGGTCCAGTCTGCCTGCCTCCCTGCCTCCCTAACCTGCCTCACCTGCTTCACTCCCTCACCTGTTGCCTCACTCCCTCACCCCCCTTACTCCCTCACTAACATGCCCCACTCTCTCATCCACATTACTGATACTCCCTCATTCTCTTATTGCATCCCTCAATCCCTCCTTCCCATATTCCCCTTACTCCATCACTATCCTGCCTCACCTGCAGCTCTCCCTCATCCTGCTTACTCCCTCATTCCCTTACTGCATCCCTCACCTGCCTTCACTCCCTCATCCCTTTTGCTCTTTCACTAGCCTGCTTCATTTGCTCACCTCCTTCCCTCCTTCATCCCTTTTACTTACTAACCTGCCTCACTCCTTCACCTGTTCACTCCCTGATTCCCTTATTGCATCCCTCACTTCCACCCTCCCTCACCCCCATACTCCCTCACTAACCTGCTTCACTCCATCATTCTCAAATTGCACCACTCACTCCCTCATTCCCCATACTCCCTCACTAGCCTGCCTCACTTCCTCACCAGCTTCCCTCCCTCACTAGCTTGCCTCACTCCCTCACCAGCTTCCCTCCCTCGTCCCCCTTACTTCCTCATGAAAATTGTTTGTCTCATTTTATACCATCTTCACTCCCTAGCTTCTTCACATGCTCATCCCCCTAACCTGCATTATTATGCCTCCTCCATCCCTCATCACTTTTAATCCCTCAGTAAGCTTCCTCATGTGCCACCTCATTCTTCCCTACTCCCTCACTTATATATTTACCTCATAATCGTCATCCCTCTTAATCCTTCATTCCTTATTTTCATCACATACTCATCCGTCTAACCTTCTTCCCTCCCCTACCCCCACACCGCCTCCCTCCTTCATCCTTTATACTCCCTCACTCCCTTTCTAATCTGCCTCCCTCCCTAACCCATACTCCCTCACTAACCTGCCTACCTCATCCTTACTCCCTAATCCCTAACTCACATACTTATCCCCTCACTGCTTAACCCTTTGAAGATTAAGACGCATTTTGACAGTTTATTCTGGATATCATTAGACGATTATATACAGTTTAGGAAGATCTGGGGAAATATATGGGTACAAACTATCTCAATTAACCCTTTGACTTCCATATCCCCTTCCTAATCTGAAAATTCTGAATATAATCGTCTAATAATAGCCAGAAAAGATAACAGAAATGCGTAATCGAATCTTGGAAGGGATAACTCCCTTACTCAATACCCCGCCTACGCCATATGCTTGCTCCTCCCCCCCCCCCCCTAATTCCTTCCCTCCCTTACTGCTCTTACTCCCTCATCTATTATACTCCCTTACTTTGTCATCGCCCTTACTCCCTCCGTAACCGATCTCCCTCATATTATCCCTCCCTCATCCCCTAGTTTCCATACATACTTATCCCCCTCACTACCTAACTCCCTTACCGGTACCTCTCTCTCTCTCTCTCTCTCTCTTTCACTCCCTCACTCACACGCCTGCCTCCCTCATTCCTCTTACACCCTCACTTACATGTCTATCTCATATTCTGAATCCCTCTCCCCCTAACCTGCCTCCCACCCCTCCCTCCCTCATCCCCCTTATTTTTAGCAGTTGCTGTCATACACTCCCTTACCCACTCACTCCCTTACCCCGTCACCCCTTCACCCTTGTACCCCCTCACTCCCTTACCCCCTCACTCCCTACCTCCGTCACCCACTCACTCCCTTTAGCTCCCCCTTTCTCTCTCTCCCTTACTCCCTCACTCCCTACCTCCCTCACCCACTCACTCCCTTTAGCTCCCCCTTTCTCTCTCTCCCTTACTCCCTCACTCCCTACCTCCCTCACCCACTCACTCCCTTTAGCTCCCCCTTCTCTCTCTCCCTTACTCCCTCACTCCCTACCTCCCCCACCCACTCACTCCCTTTAGCTCCCCCTTTCTCTCTCTCCCTTACTCCCTCACTCCCTACCTCCCCCACCCACTCACTCCCTTTAGCTCCCTCTTTCTCCCTCTCCCTTACTATTAGATGTCCCTCACATTAACCCTCACATAGAATACTGTCAAGTGTAGTCCAATCACTACAGTTAGGCCAAACAGATTCACCCCTAACCTATATAACTAAAATAAGACTGGGGTAATCGAGCTAATAAACCTACCATTTGGGAAGAGTCAGCCAGGGAATAAGTGTGGCAAATTACAGCCCATTTGATCCAGCCCTTTTTTAATTACAGAGGTTAAAGGTCGCGCTTTCTGGCCTATCTATAATGAATGGACTATAGTGTATAACATTAATCCCTTCTGTACCGGCGACGTCTTTTTACATATATTTTAAGGGGAGGTTTTTAGTTGATTCCCTAGACTTTCATCAAGCTTAAAATTACTCCCCCTTGACCGCCTGTCAAGATAAATTTGTACATTTTTCGGTAGAAAAATTTCCCGGCCGAAGGCCGGTTCCCCTTAAATTGCAGGCTCGCTTTCGCTCGCCAGGAAAAAATCGACACCTAAATGGCACGAATGGTCTTTAAATTGACAGACATGGGGCGAGGGTTCTTAAAATCGCCAAACTAATGGGGCAAGCGTCTTTAAATCTCACAAGCAATAGGGCTAAACATGAGGGAGAAAGAGGTTCAGAAAAAAATCCTCCAGGTGGAAATCTCCCCTTAACCTTATTTAGAAGATTTTGTGCAGTTTAGAAAGGTTTTGTGGTAGTGAAAAGGGTTAAATGAGAGAGTTCGAAGCCTGTTAATTGCTGAAGGCCCTTTTTATACTGAATACAGTGGTCTAATAGTAGCCAAAATAAAGTTAAAAGGATGCACCGGTAGAGAAGGGCCGGTTAATACGATAGTGTAAAGTAATAGTCTACTGGCCAGAAAAACAATAAGCGGTATCATCTAAGGAGCTCAAACTGTCACTATAATCACCTTTAAATGGCTGTTATGGGGGCGGGCAGTTATTTTTTGGCCTATATATTCAATTATATATTATATGCGTTTCCTTGATAGACCTCCATCAAACTTAAATAAACATCCCCTAGACCCCCTCTCAAAATAAATTTGTACATTAATCGGAAGAAAAATTTCCTGGTTTTTACTAAAATTACAGGCTCGCTAGGAACAAATCGACACCTAAATGGCACGAAAGGTCTTAATATTATATAATATTATATACAGTACCTATATATATATAGATAGATAGATAGATAGATAGATAGATAGATAGATAGATAGATTTATCTGGTAATATTTGCATTTATCTATTAATACTTATGCAATTTATTATACGATGTTCCTGACTAAGTGCATTCCTCGTACTAACACCTGGAGCATTTACACACACACATACACACACACACAGACCCACCACACCACACCACACACCACACACACACACACACACACACACACACACACACACACACACACCTCACCACGCACACACGCACTCTCACTCTATCTCTCTCTCTCTCTTCCTCCTAAATTACAGGCTCGCAATCGCTCACGAGAAAAAAACGACACCTAAATAGCATGATTGGTATGAATATTGACAAAGAACTGGGGTGAAAGGTTTTGAAATCACCAAACTAATGGGTGAACGTCTTAACATCTCAAAACTAGGCTAATGGGCTAAACATGAGGGATAAGGAAGGACAGACAAAATACTTCCTCTTAAGGCCCACGGTATTTTAAATTCACCTCAATCACAATTAAACGATTTAAGTCGCCTTAGGAAAGGCGTCTTTTTTGTTGTCGTATGTGTATGAAGGAGACAAAAGGCAAAGCTGCCTGCAACAAGTGCCAACCCCACCCCCCAAGGTTAAATAGTGATAGTCGCTATTTTAAGCGTTTGGAAATAAGTGTGGTGTGCTTGTTTGGTGTAGTGGAATGAACAATAGGAGGTGTTTCTATAGGCTAGTTGGATTACTCTCTGTGTAGATAAGACAACCAGGTTCTTCCTAAGCTGAACATAATCGTCTAATAGTTGCCATATAGTATAATTAAAAGAACTTCACTGGTACTGAAATGCTTAATTAATCCTCGGACACCCACAATTCCTTCCTAAGCTGAATAAAATAGTTTACTAGTAGCCAGAATATAATTAAAACGCGTCATCGTACCTTGAAGGGGTAACCCCTGTATGTACCGGTGACGTCCTTTTCATTTCATGCTGGCTACTATTTGACGGTTTTGTTTAGTTTAGGAAGGCCCTCTGACAATTACAAGGCTACACACTATTTCAATTAACCATATGAATTTACCACCGATCCTTCCTGAGCTGCGTGAAATCATCTTATAATAGGTAAAGTAGAAACAACCAGTCGTCTCCGGTACAGAAAGGGTTAAGAGTTAGTTATTAAGAAAGGGTGGAAGCTCCATCTCAGTCTAAATTAGTCAGGGTGACCAGTTATCACTGCCACCTGACTAATTATATTGGTTGTCTATGCATAAATCTACGGCTCTCTACACTCGCTCTCTATATACTTCCTTTAGTTTTATATTTAGTTAACCCATTCTGGTATATGTAATAAGTGTTTAATACGAACAAAAGATTGATTGAGTATGATTAATCAATTGAGTACCAGTGAAGACCTTTTCATTATATTCTGGCAACTGTTAGACGATATTGTTCAGCTTTTGATTGATTGATTGATTGATTGAGTACCAGTGACGTCCTTTTCGTTACATTCTGGCAACTGTTAGGCGATTTTATTTAGCTTGGAAGTCTACCCATTAAATAAGGCTACTTACTATTTCAATTTATCCTTTTAGCTACCACACATTCTTCCTAAGCTTCATGAAATCGTTTACATGTTGCTGACATAAAAAACAAAAAAAAACGTCACCGGTACAGAAAGAGTTAACCTTTTTCAAGATTTAGACGACTTTATATTATTCTTTCTAACCCTTTGAAGCTCTGACCCGTTATATAATTTTATTTTGGCTGTCATTAGACGATTTTATGCAGCTTGGGAAGTATATGTGGGTATTAAAAAGGTAAATACTATATCTATCAACCCTTTGACTTCCATATACCGTTACTAATCTGAACAAAATCGTCTAATAGTAGTCAGAAACAGAACAGAAACGCGTATTGGAGCTTGAAAGGGGTTAACATTAGACGATTTTACTCAACTTTGGAAGGGGTAAAGTATAGAACAAATTATTAATCCACTGACTTTCAAATGTCCTTCCTATGTATGTATATACTCGGGCAAATACCCCATTGCTTGGGGTGGCCGACACGAGACAGAGCCCGAACAGGAACCATATTTACAGTTCCTATTCTCGGGGTCCGGGACCACTTTCGCGTTCCCTCGCCCCTTTCTGTCTCGTCGAGTAGGAGAATTATACTAAATGAAATCGTCTAAGGATAGTCAGAACTCGAGGATACGTTGTATTTCTTATATATTTCTTTATACTATTAACGCTTTGCTTTTTGTTGCGTTTTACTATTCACGTTTTCCTCCCTAGGCTTTCATAAAGCTTAAAACATTCCCCCAAGACCCCCACCCCCTTTCCCCCTACTTTTTTTTTTTTTTTTTCGATCGAAGGCCAGCTCCTCTACTCTCTAGATCTTGGTCAGCTCCTCTTAAATTGAAGGCTCGTTATTGCTCGCTAGGAAAATATTGACACCTAAATGGCACGACGAAAGGGCTTAAAATCGGCAAACTAATGGGGATAAACATGAGGGAGAAGGGAATCTTGAACACCCCCACCCCTCCCCCTTAATGAGTGAGGTTATTGCATGAGCCAGTTAACGGAACTTTCAAAGCTTACTACAATCGTCGTCTGGTGGTTGGAAAGTCGTATATTTCAGTTAAGGGGAGATGGGCCGATTTTTTTATCTATTAATTCACATATTCCTTTATTTCTTAGTTTCGTCGCTAGACCTCCATCAAGCGTAGAAAAAAAAAAAACCCTAGACCTGGCTAGACCCTCCTTCAAGCTAAATTTGTTGTACATTTTTCGGTAGAAAAATTTCCAGGCCGAAGGCCGATTCCTCTTAAAATCTCAGGCTCACTTTCGCTCGCCAGGAGAAAATTGACACCTAAATGGCACGAAAGGTCTTAAAATTGACAATGAAATTGGGCGAAAGGTGTTAAAATCGCCAAACTAATGGACCGAACGTCTTATAATCTCAAAACAAATGGGGCTTAACACAATGGAGAAAGGGGACCAGAAAAACGACCCATCTCCCCTAAATAACCTAATGAACCTAGAACAGAAACGTTGTCAATATACAGTAGTATTCATCTTTAATTGGTGTTGTTATCCAGGTAGTAGGGTAGCAAGTGTCCCATTCTTCTGTAATTATGCCCCCCCCCCCCACCCCCCACCCCAAGGTTAACCCCATCAGCACGATGACGGTATTTTCATTATATTCTGGTTACCATTAGACGATTTACTTTCGCTTATTAACTACCTCTAGGGCTCAGAGGTAAATAGGATCTCAACAAACCCTCTCAGTAACATAATCCGTCTTTCACTAAAACAAAAATTCTAATTGTAGCCAGATTCAAAGGTAAAAATACGTCATCGTGTTGAAGGGGTTAAAAGCGTGATAGAGAGCCAACAGCAAGGTACAGTACGTTAGAGGTAATTCAGGTGTTATAGGGAATGTGTCAACTTGATATACAACAATTTAGGATTTTTTATTTTATTTTATTTGTATTTTTTGCTCCATAGACCCCAATCAAACTTTTTGTTAAATACCCTTTAGAGGCAAATTTATATATATATATATATATATATATATATAATTTTTTTTTGTTTTTTTTGTTTTTTTTGTAGAAAAATGTCCAGGCCGAAGGTCAGTTTCTGCTAAATTACAGGCTCATTATTGCTCGCCAGAAAAAAAATCGACATCTAAACGTCACAATAGGTGATAAAATCGATAAAGAAATGGGGTTACAGGTCTTAATATCGCAAACTAATGGGGCGAACGTCTTCAACATTTCAACATAAGGTTGAACATGAGCAAGAAGGGAGTCCAAAAAAATCCAATAACGCCCCCATAAGTTATATGTTGATGTTTGTACAGTATATATATATATATATATATATATATATATATATATATATATATATATATATACTGTATACAGTATATATATATATATATATACAATCTAATAAATACAATAAATACAGTCTAATAAAGCATTTTTTCTGTATCGCCTGAAATGTCATATTCCGAATACCAGAACGAGATTGTTATAGGTCTATTATTAAAAAAAAAAAAAAAAAAAAATGAACACAAACGAGCCAATATTCAGTCGTAACGGTAGATTTGCTTAGACATTTTCCGCCTTCTTAATTTATGCAAGATGTCATAACATTTGGTTTAAAATGATCTTCGGTTTTATGACTCGGTTTTATGGGCTGGGCTTTCTCGTTCGGTAAATATTTATGCTTGGATTGTGGGTGTACTTCTTTGATGCATATATGTTCATCAGATCATAATTGAGTGCTGGAGGGTGTGTGTGTGTGTGTGTGTTTGTGTTATGTCTGTTTCTGTGCATGCTGCTTGTGAGTATACAGTAAGTGAAAATTATGTGTATGTGTGTGTTTTATTTCTGTGTTTGCCTGTGTGTATGCAGATAAACTGTCTGTGTATGTATGTATGTAGGCTATGTATGTATATGAATGTGTATATGTGTTAAATAAGCCTCTCCAATTATAATATTTAAAGTTATGTGTTAATAAAGCTTAAATATGTCTTAGGAAATATATTCAAGACGAAATGTATAATTATACTGTATAATATCATGTATTTTCATTATTTACCAATCTTATAATTACGCAATCATGAAATTAATCGTACTTAATGCTAACCAACCACACCATCATGTTTATGTGTGAGTACAGTTGGCCACAGGAGTTTGTATCCACGCCATGGTTGTTTGTATGGAAGGAAACATAGTGTACTTACAAGAATAATTTACAATGCTACCATTAATCGGTCATATTATTTGACAGTTACATAAGAAAATACACATCCAATTCAATCATATTAATTTTGTTCCATGCATAATAGCAAGGAGTGTGTACAAAATAATGAGGCCACCTGTACTATATATTGAACTATTGATTTTAGTAGGTACATAACCCATTCAGTGCCGGTGACATCCTTTCCATTAACGATTGTATTGAGCTTAAAAAGGACGTCTATCAATAAATAGGCTACAGACCATCTCAATTAATCCGTTTAACTACCATATATCCTTCCTAAGCTTCATAATATCTTCTAAATGTAGCTGAAATCAAATAAAAGAGACGTCACGGGTACTGAAAGGGTTAAATGCCAAGTAAGTTCTGCCTATATTATACTGGCTCGGGTTCTAGGAAATGTTTTGTTTAATTGTTAGCCATGCCAATATTATTTTAACCTGTCACTTCCTTGAACATGCGCCAGTTATATATATATATATATATACCGGTATATATATATATATATATATATATATATATATTCAGTATATTTATTTATTCGTTATATCGTGATGTGTTTAAGGAAGAGAGAAAAAAGGAAATTTAATTAAATGTGGCTATTGCTTATTGCTGCATAATAGGCATTATAATCGAGAGAGAGAGAGAGAGAGAGAGAGAGAGAGAGAGAGAGAGAGAGCGAGAGCGAGTGAAGGAGAGAGAGAGGTTATTAAGAACAGCACATGAATACATTATATATGATTATAATACTTGATAAACTCTGCTCACTATAATTAATTATCACTGACTAATTATTCTGCTTTTAGTCTGCTTGCTATCACATTTCTCTCTAACTATATATATATATATATATATATATAATATATTTGTGTTTTTAATGTATATACAGTATCTATCTATTTCTATCTATCTTACTATATATCTATCTATCTATCTTTCTTTTCATCTTTCTGTCTATATATTTATCTATCTATCAGTGTGATTAGCTAACTGCCTGTCTGTCTGTCACTCCTAATATATTCAGGGTTAAAAACAGAATACACAGTGTGTATAGGTTAGATATATTCTCTCTCTCTCTCTCTCTCTCTACTAGAATTAAGTCCTGACCACCTCGTTTGGATCGTAAGGTCTGTATGGCCAGTTTATGTATGTAAATCTCTCTCTCTCTCTCTCTCTCTCTCTCTCTCTCTCTCTCTCTCTCTCTCTCTCTCTCTCTCTCTCTCTCTCTCTCTCTCTCTCTCTCTCTCTCTCTCTCCTCTCTCTCTCTCTCTCTCTCTCTCTCTCTCTCTCTCTCTCTCTCTCTCTCTCTCTCTCTCTCTCTCTCTCTCTCTCTCCTTCCTCAGCACTCATGTCAGGGGTGTGCCTGCGTCCTGTCTGTCCGTGTGTTTGTCTGGTCGTCAATATAAGAGCTGTGGGGGGGGGGGGTTAAGTGCTGCCCCCCTCCCCCTCCCCTCCTTCAATTGCTCTCCTAGTGTCTTTGCCTGCCACTGTATTTGCTCTTGACTATGCTGGATAAAATCGTCTGTCGTTAACCAGAATCTAACTCTTGTCTGCCACTTTGTTATTTATTGACTATGATGTTTAAAATCCGCTACTGATAGCAGGCAGTGTGCTAAGCAATTAATTGCCTCTTGACTATAAACATAATTAAATTATGAATAAATGTATTTAATATTAGTCTAAACACTTTTACAGAAGTTACAGTTCATTTGCTACGGGAGAATTAATAAAATCGTCAAGCTTTAACCAATTTTTAGTTAAAATAGGACTTCAGAGGCTTTCAACCCTATTGGATTATTAAGCCAGCACACTTCATGTCAGGAATAACGTCAGGACTGGAGCCTCTCTGCGAGAACCCCAGTCCCTTCCCTTTACCCAAAAGAATGTGAAATCATGTATAAGACACCGTACTGATACGATTTAAGGGGAGATGGGCCTTTTTTTTTTGGTCTATTAATTCAATTATTCCTTATATTCTTAGGCTTAGAAAAACATCCCCTAGAACCCACTTTAAGATAAATTTGTACATTTTTCGGTAGAAAATTGTCCCGGCCGAAGGCCGATTATTCTTAAAATATCAGGCTCGCTATCGCTCGCCAGGAAAGAATCGATACCTAAATGGCACGCAAGTTCTTAAAATTGACAACGAAATGGGGCGAAAGGTGTTAAAATCGCCAAACTAATGGGCCGAACCTCTTATAATCTCAAAACTAATGGGGCTAAACATTAGGGAGAAGGGGATCCAGAAAAATGGTCTGCCACCCCTTAACTCGATTACTGTAGTCTTTTTTTAGTTATATACTTCAAGAATTGTGGCCTTCTTGTTTGGAACAGGGTATAGTTGATGTAATGGAAATGAGAGTACTCTAATCATGTTCCAGTACTTGTGGCTATGTTGATAATGATTCATCTTTTATTAAATGAGTGTTATCAATAGTGCTTTAAATGGGAAGGCTAGTCCAACAATAGGCTGTAAAATACCGATCATGATGGGGTAATCGATTAAATAATAATTGAAATAACCGCAGCAACATTGATGGTATGCAAAAAGTGGTAGCAGCAGTAGTAGTAGTAGTAGTGGTAGCAGTAGCAGTTTGTAAGCCATGGTAGAGCATTTTTTGTATTTTTGTTAGTTATATCCCCGCTGGCTACTGTTTTATTCAGGACGGGCGGTAATTACGTTCATGGTGCTAGGGCATAAAGTAGCGAACATCGATATTTACGGGAGGTTTTTTGTTTGTTCCCTAGATCTCCATCAAGCATAACATTACACCCCCTAAACCCCCTTTCAAGTTAGATTTTTACATTTTTCGGTAGAAAAATGTCTAGGCCGAAGACCAATTCCTCTTAAATTACAGGCTCGCTATCGCTTGCCAGGGAAAAAATCGACACCTAAATGGCACGAAAGGTCTTAAAATTGACAGCAATGGGGCGAAAGTTCTTAAAATCGCCAAACTAATGGGTCGAACGTCTTAAAATCTACAAAACAAAACAAACAATGGGCTAAACATGAGGGGAAAATGGGTCCAGAAAAAAATCCCTCAAGTGGAAATCTCCCCTTAATACACACCCAGCCAGTGTACGTACGATGGAGACCCGGACAACTCAACCAGTAGACCAATTCAACCAGTAGCTCTCAACCAGGGCCTAATCAACCAATATTGTTAGGTTAGGTTAAGTTAGGTTATACTATGTTAGTTTGATTAAGTTAGATTAGGTTAGGTTTTTATGAAAGAGACAAAAGGTGATACAGCCTGTAACAAGCGTCTCCCCCCAATGTTGAAAGAGTGAGAGATTCAAATTATATATATTTTTTACAAAGTATATACACTAGCAGGTATATAAACTTTGCCTATTTACTGCTTGGTGAACAGATTTATAGGGTTTAAGGAAACTCCTCATTAGTTAAGCCCTGCCCGGGAATCGAACCCGGGATCTTTCGTTTATGAGCCTAGTGGTTGAGTAGTTAAGGAATCTTTGTCTACTGGTTTGTCAGCTTTGGTTGATCCGTTACTGGTTGAGATCTACTGGTTGAAATGGTCTACTGGTTGAAAGGATCTACTGGTTAAAATGGTCCACTGGTTGAGTTGTCCAGGAACTATATGCGAGGTGTGTGTGTGTGTGGTGTGTGTGTGTTGTGGGTGTGTGTGTTGTGTGTGTGTGTCTGTTGTGGGTGTGCGTGTGTGTTGTGTGTGTCTGTTGTGGGTGTGTGTGTGTGTGTTGTGTGTGTGTGTGTTGTGGGTGTGTGTGTGTGTGTGTGTGTGTGTGTGTGTGTGTGTGTGTGTGTGTGTGTGTGTGTGTGTGTGGTGTGTGTGTGGGGGGTCAAGGTAGCTATAGTGTGTTCATGTTCGGTAGGCTCATTATCATTTAGACTATTGGCGGCATCCGTTCTCCCTCTTTCACATTATCATCTAAAGCGACCATCACCACCGGCCACAGAATTTTTTAACACGCTGAGTTGGAGGCGGGTGGTTCGTATGGTATCAGTGTTTCTTGTCTGGTTGGTTCCTTACACACATACAGTATATATTGCCACTCCTATGTTATTTTGGCTATTATTATGTATTTTTGGAATTGGTTTTAGTAAGTTAGATGAAAGATTTTATATATATATATAAAGAAGAAGAAGAAGACGCGCCTCGCCTCGTCACAGTAGGATATATAAAACTTATGCGCGCTTCAGTGGAGTTGAGCCTAAGGTGGTGGTTGCCAGTGATTATACGACCAAGATCCCGTATTTCCTCGGGTACTGCTGAATTATATTATCTACAACGAAGGAGATGGTGGAGGAAGGAGAAGTAGAAGAGGAGGACGAGGAGGAATAAAGAGGGAGGAAGAGAAGGAACAGAAGGAGGTGAAGAATGGGGAGGATGAGCTTCAGAATAATGATAAGTGAAGCAGAAAAACTGGAGGAAGAAGAGACGTCAGAATCTCCGTGTGGGTGGGATATATAAAATATGCGCACGGTTCAGTAAAGGAGTTGAGCCTATGGTAGTGGTGGGCCCGGGGTATTATACGACCAGGATCCCGTATATCCTTGGGTACTGCTGAATTATATTAGCTAGGATGAAGGAGATGGTGGAGGAAGAAAAGGAGGAGGAGGAGGAAGAAAAGGAGGAGGAGGAGGAGGAGGAATACAAAGGAGAACAAACTGCAACAGACCTATTGATCCTTACGGGGCAGTTTGGATATCTAAAACTACTAATCGAAGAAGGAGTAGGAGGGAAAAAAAGAGGGAGGAATAGAAGGAACCGAAAGAGGAGAAGAATGGGGGTGAGGAGCTTCAGAATAATACTAAGAAGTGAAGCAGAAACACTGGAGGAAGAAGAGAAGGCAGAATCTCCATGCAGGTAGTTTATACAAAACTTATGCCGAGCAGGGCAGTAAAAGAGTTGAGCCTATGGCGGTGACCCCGAGATATTTATACGACCAGGATCCCGTAATTCCCTGGGTACTGCTGAATTATATTATCTACGAGGAGGAGGATGGAGAAGAGGAAGAAGATGAGGAGGAGGAGAAGGAACAAGAGAGAGAGGAGAAGGAATACAAAGGAATACAAAGGAGAACAAACTGCAACAGACCTATTGGTCCTTACGGGGCAGTTTGGATATCTAAAACTACTAATCTACTGACTACGAGGTAGAGAAAAGGATAGCAAAGAAGAAGGCTCCTCCCCACCCACCACTCCCTCCAGCTAATACTGGCATGGAAACAGATAGGAAAAATACCATGCAGTATTGAAAAACTGACACGGAAATTCGGACAGGACAGGGAGAAAAAAGAAGTTGATTTGTAATCTAAGCTAACTCTACAGGTATTTACTACAATTCTGAAAGGGAACAGATGTATGAAAATCAATATACATTGCGGTATGCGTTGACATTTCGTTGCGCGTTATTCTGAAAGAAACTGTGTTAATCGGGGGTTATTTGCCATGTGTTTATCCAGATGGTTCTTAAATGTTTCGACAGTATTACAGTTTACAATGTTCGAGGGTAGTCTGTTCCAATTATTCACAACGCGGTTGAAGAAGAAAAATGCTTCGCCTCGTGAGAATGAAAACGCTTGCCTATAATCTTATAACCATTGTTTCTCGTGTTTGCTTGATTGATCGTAAATAATTCGCTTACATTTAGGTTGCTGAATCCCTTGAAGATTTTGAACACCTCTATTAGGTCACCTCTCATTCTGCGCTTTGTTAAGCTAAACAAATTTAGTTCTTTTAAGCGCTCTTCGTACGGATTATTACGCAATCTAGGTATCATTTTAGTGACTGCGTTGCACCCTTTCAAGTTTATTTATGTCCTTTCGGTAGTACGGTGACCAGAATTGCACGCAGTATTCGAGATGGGGACGCACCAATGAGTTGAATAGAGTAAGTATGATTTTTTTCTGATTTGAATTTGAATGTTCTGCCGATGAAACCCACCAATTTATTAGCAGTTTTTATTACCTCTGTACACTGTTTACTCGGCTTCAGGTCACTTGATATTATAACTCCCAGATCCTTTTCATTATTTGTATTTGATAGTTGAATGTTGTTCATTGAGTAATCTTTTTTAGCGTTGTTACTACCGATGTGTAATACTTTGCATTTTTCTATGTTGAATTTCATTTGCCATTTTTCTGCCCAGTTTTCTAAAGTGTCTAGGTCACCTTGTAGTTTTTGCCAATGTACTGTTGAGGTTACTTTATTAGTAATTTTTGTATCTTCAGCAAATTTCGAAATTTTGCATTCTATTCCTTCGTCTAAGTCGTTTATGTAAATTATAAAAAGAATAGGACCTAATACCGAACCCTGGGGAACGCCACTATTTACTTTGCACCAATCTGATTCTTCACCATTTTTTACAACTCGTTGTTTACGGTCTGAGAGCCAATTTTCGAGCCATTTCAGAGTTTTTCCTGTTATGCCATGAGCTTTTATTTTGTCAATTAGTCTCTTGTGGGGTACGGTATCGAAAGCTTTCTGAAAATCGAGATATATTATATCAACTGCTCTATCCTTATCATATGATTTGAAAACATCATTGAAGAAGTCGAGTAAGTTTGTTAAGCATGAACGTTTATTTCTAAAACCGTGCTGAGAATCTTTTATTAAATTATTTTCTTCCAAATGTTTTACTATTTTGTCCCTTATAATGGTTTCCATTAATTTGCCCGTTACCGATGTTAAGCTAATTGGTCGATAATTGCCGGGAGAGGACTTATTTCCTTTTTTGTATATGGGTGTCACGTTAGCTAGTTTACATTCGTTTGGAACTATCCCAACATTCAATGATTTGTTGAACAGATTTGCGAGTGGGTTTAATAATTCGTGTTTTGCTTCTTTTAGGATCCTTGGGGATATTTTATCAGGGCCTGGGGTTTTATTAACTTTCAAATTGTTGATTGCGAACAGGATATCGTCTTCATAAATCGTAAAGTTTTCGAGCTCAGTGCCATTTGATTGATTCGTAGGGGTAGGTCGGTTACCGGTAGTATCTTCCGACGTGAAAACTGATGCAAAATAGTTATTTAGGATATTCGCCATTTGTACTCTGTTATCTGTATGATCTCCATTTTCCGCAACAAGAAAGGAACAAGAGGAAAAGGGGGAGAAGGAGAAGAAGGAACAAGAGGAGGAGGAGGAGGAACAAGAGGAAGAGGGGGAGAAAGAACAAGAGGAGGAGAAGAAAGAACGAGGAGGAGGAGAAGAAAAAACAAGAGGAAAAGGAATACAAAGGGGAGGAGGAACAATATGAGGAGGGGGAGGTGGAGGAGGAACAAGAGAAGGAGGAGGAGGAGGAGGAGGAGAGGGAAGGAACAATAGGAGAAGGAGAAGTAACAAGAGGAAGATGGTGACAATGTGCAATAGGAGGAGGAGAAAAAGAAGGAACGTGAAAAGGAGGAGAAAAGGCAGCACTGAAATAGAATTAACTAGAAGAGGAATAAGAAGGAATGTTAACGCTGCAAAAAATTTGTATTCAGATATATCAACAATATACCTGTAGTATGCATAAATATCGTTTCAATAGCTCATGATTTCAAAATAGTACATAATATATACACAATTGGAACTCTGTATGTGCATCCCT